>CM076672.1:149724490-150266990 GCA_038501925.1 Xenopus petersii
ACCACTTGGTCTATCTATTTATTTAGAGTGCAGGCCCTTTTTTGCTAACATTATTCTGTGTTTGGCCTTATATGGGGGCTTCTTTTGGGCTTTATTTGCATACATAAGTTAATAATATTGCAAATACTTTATATTAGAGTGCCCTCCATCTGAGAATATTTTCTGTATTAAATTACTGAACTGACCAACTTCCACTTGTGAAATAGTGAGGATATGCTTATGCTATAGCATTCTTCAAGGTGATGCTCAGAGGATGATTGCATTATTTTGTGCAATATTCTATTCTTTATTAGTTGTTTTTGTTCATCAACCCCCTATAGTACAATACGTCAATCATGTCTTGTGATAGCATATCAGTATGAAAGTATTATTAAATCAAGGTAGGTCTATGGGATCCTGCTAATTTGCTATAATCTTAGTGCTTTCATCTTGGAGTAGTAATTGATCTGCTCAGATGTTCACATCCCTCAAGGTCAGCTATCTTGCGTCATAAAGCTCATGGCCAGCTAAAAGGTAAATCGTTTCTTGGAGTTGTCCCCAAGGAAATGGTAAATGAAAAATCTGAAATGTATATTGGTAGCTGCTTTAACAAAGCCACAATTTAACATGCAATGAAATTGTTTTCATTTTTATAAATTTATGGAAATCATGCAATTTTTAATCATTATTTACAACAATCAAGCCATATGCTTTTACACTGTTTTAGTGTCTCAGATGTCTTACATTGAATAAAAAACACAACAATACTACTACTACTACTGGCTTCTGCACCTGGTATTGAAGCTCTGAAAATCTTTGCTATCAATTGCATGTACCTTTAACTCACACCCCAGATAACATCTTCACCTCTTTATTTTGTAAAAAGCGCTGATCTAGTGAAGCCTCTTGTCAATTTGTGTTTATTTAGGTATGCAAAATCAAGTCAAGTAAAGACAGTAACGAGCAGCAATATCTTTTTTAAAGGAAGCCGATTTCGATATTGGTAAGTGTTATCTGTGTATGTAGTTTTGTGTTCACTTGCCGTATGATTTGAAAGCAGGAAAATCAATTTCCAATGGAAGGCTAACAGTTAAACTAACAAAGAGAGTGCTGTTCTTTTTGCAAACTATTCCTTTTGTAGATAAAGGGGACTGAAAATGGATCACTATTATTTCTTTGTTACTAAAACATTGAATATAGGTACAGTGTATCATGATTTGTAGGGAAACACCTATGACTAAGTGCCGGGGGGTATGAAAGGTGGGCCATGTGGGGTCAGTATGTACCGAAAACTTTTTAATGTGATTATTAATAAATAATTTATTTTTACTACAAAAAAAAGCCTTGGGACATATATCTGTTTGTGCATTGTGACTGCCTATGGAACTGGGGTATGTCCCTCTGGCTTTGATAGTGATTTACAGAAATCAGACATGTGGACTTCCGGCTATTAAATAATTTATGATTTGTAGGGAGACTGAAAAGCAGGGATAGGAAACATTTGTCCAAAGTCACAACTCTTGGTTGCAGGAATACTTAATTTCCCTCTTCCCTCTGCCTACCATAAAAAGAAAAGCACTGCCTAATTATTAAATGACCATTATGAATTTACATAGTACTGTTTATATTCTACAGCAACTACAGCATTGCCATTTCCCAAGAATCCTGTTTAAAAAAAGGTGTTTGATTTCTACAGATTTGCCTTTTCTTTAATAATTACATAATCCCTTGTTCTTGATGATAACTAAGATAACATGAATCCCTATTTATGACAATGCAGTGCTCAGTTTTTAAATGTTTTGTAGTAGATGGAAAGCCCAAAGTCCAAAGCATTCCATATAATAGATCCCATAGATCTATAGATCCCATCCAAGGGTACTACTCAGTTACCTGTGGGTGATCTTCTACTTGCTTTTCTGTTGCAGTGTTAAAATATTAAATCTCTGTCATTTGTCTTTTTTTATACAGTGGAAAAGTTGCAAAGGAAGTAGTAGAAGCAAGTTCAAAAATCCAGAGAGACCCACCAGAAGTGCATAGGTAATTAACTATGAACCGTAACTGAAGTATTTAGTTGCTTGGCATATACACACATTTAGCTTCATGAAGCTGTAGGCTTAGGGATAAGCTGTTAAATTAATTACAGTATTGTATTTTCTATTGTAACACAGCAGGATATGAAATAGGTATGTCATGAAATACTCCACAAACTAATTCAGTTGCATGGTGTATTTAGGTTACTTGAGCATGTTGATTTAGAAAGAACTGCAGCAAAAAAACAGCTTTGCCCTCCAACAGCTGCTTCTTATTCCCAAACATTATGAACTTATTTACTATGGTTGCCAGCACATGCTACATGGCTGATTAATACTCAGTTCAACATTTTCTCCAACTTTGTATTGAATTGTACCGGGGTGGTGGGGGCAGCAAAAGCTGCAGGAAACTTTCAAAAGTCTTGTTTTGGATCCAAAGTCTAAGTTATGACTTATACTTTGAATAGTAATTTGAATAGGCTTTTATCACATACCATGCTGCATTTCTGACACCATTTTGTCATTAGGTCCCTGATACCACACAGCCGCAGTTCCTACTCCTTAAACAAACAGCTGATTATCAACATGGAACCTCTGCAGCCACTAATACCATCTCCAAATGAAGAAGAGGAAGAAGAAGATACTCAAATAGATGAAGGTAAATTTGTAAATCCCCTTTTAATATACTGTGGATTAAAAAAAAGCTATGTAGTTTGTGCTTATGCATTAAAAAAAAAATATATATATATACAGTATATATATATATATATATATATATATATATATATATATATATATATATAACAGAAACTTTTATTAGGTGGGGGGTAAAGTTGTTCATACTTTATTGAATATAGTGTTCTGTGTATGGAATGGCTTAGTGTATTATATTGAAGGCTAGCCGGGGTAAAATTCCCTTTTTACCAACAATAGTAACTTTTCTTACAGTTAGATGTTACTGTTACCCATGGAATGTCTTAATGAAGGTCAAAATATGCCCCCCAAGGCGTTTTCCTGGCCATCTTGAACTGTATAGACATCATGTTTATGATATCATAATATTCAAACTTTCTGTGAGGTCATCTGCACAAAAAATGTGCTAATCCTACTCACCAGACTCATGTGAACTTTCATGACCATATAAAGACATAAGATTACAGGCTATTATAAAGGTCGTGTAACTCCAAAGTGACTTTTAGAGGGCTATTTACTACAATCCGAATTAATCTCATAATCAAAATTAAAAAAGCTCAACCAAACTCCCATGCCTGATTTTGCCTTATTTATTAATAAAATAACTTAAATAAATATGAAAAAACCCGGATAGCAAAAACTGGAATTGTAAGTTTTTTCAGACATTTACCCGAATCACTTGATTTTTTCTGTTTTTTTCCCGAAAAACCCGAATTTATCAGATTATCGCATTAAACTCAGCGCAGACCTGTCCAATTGGGATAGGGACAGGTCTGAGATGGTAGATTTTCGGATTCTGACTTTTGCAGCATTGAGGTATAATAAATCTTGAAAAATTAGAGTTTTTTTTCCACATAAAATTAGAGTTTTTGCCCCAAAAAGCCCGACCAGATAAATTTGAGTTTTAGTAGCCCCTTAAAGGAGAAGGAAAGCTACAGAGGCATTTTATTGCCAATAGATTAGCTGCAATGGTACAAGCTAGAATGCTATATTTATTCTGTAGAATGTTTTACCATACCTGAGTAAAAAGCTCTTGAAACTCTCCTAGAATAGGAGCTGCAGTATTAATGTGGTGTGACATCACTTCCTGCCGGCAGGAAGTCTGATACAGAAGCCCATGTGTACACAATAGAAGGAAAGAAATGCAGTATTTCTTTTGACAGGGGACTCAGAGCAACATTACTTTGGGGGTTTACTGGTATATTTAGATGGGCCTTTCTGATAAGGCTTACTTAGTTTTAACCTTTCCTTCTCCTTTAAAGGGGTGTTTCACCTTCAGGTTAACTTTCAGTATGTTATAGAATTCTAAGCAACTTTTCAATTAGTCTTCATTATTTATTTTTTTATAGTTTATGAATTCTCCTAACTCTGTCTAGCTTTCAAAAGAGGGTCACTGACCCTGTCTAAAAACAAATGCTCTGCAAAGCTACAAATTTATTGTTATTGCTACTTTTTATTACTCATCTTTCTGTTCCGGCCCTCCTCTATAAATATCCCATATTCTCATTCAAATAATGCATGGTTGCTAGGGTAATTCTGCTGAATAAAAAGCTAAATAACTCAAAAACCACCAATAATACAAAATGAAAACCAATTGCGAATTGTCTCAGAATATCAGTCTCTACATCAAACTAACTCAACTCAAAGGTGAACAACCCCTTTAATATCCCTATTACAGTAGGGTATATACTATTTCTTATAATATACAAGATTTAATGGAACCTGTTATCCAGAATCCTCGGGACCTGACTTGGGTTATTCCAGATAATGGATCTTTCTGTAATTTGGATCTTCATACCTTAAGTCTACTAGAAAATCATGTAAACATTAAACAAAGTCAATAGGTTGTTTTTTCTTCCAATAAGTATAAATTGTATCTTAGTTTGGATCAAGTACAAGGCACTGCTTTATTTTTACAGACTAAAAGTTAATGATTTTTTACAATTTTTAATTATTTGGATAAAATGGAGTCTATGGGAGACACTCTTCCCCTAATTTGGAGCTTTCTGGATAACGGATTTCTAGAAAATGGTCCCATACCCGGATCAATAATATAATGTGTATATAATATAATGGCAATAACTCTGCTGTGCTGTTTTTGTTTGTCAGACTTAGAATTAAAAATATATGATAAATATTATTATTAACAAGCATGAATAAATCGCCAAGATATTCCGCAGCACTGTTCAGATCTGTGTACTCATCTGTCATACAGATTACATACAAATACAGACAGTACATAAAAAGGCCCTGCTGAATAGAGCTTACAGTTATTATCTTTCTAACCAGGCAGCAGAAAATAAGTCATAAGATAAGAATAAGGCCTGCCTAGAAATATAACTAATTAAAAATAAGAGTAACAAAAAAAAAATGAAAGCTTTATGGTAAAAAAAAATTGTTATGGTTGCTGGAGTCGGTGACCCTGACATCAAACCTTATTTTCAGCTGCAGGCTGGACAGTGGTAGAACCGGAGGAATAATTACAGTGCAGAAAAAAAAATGAATCTAAACTGAATTGTTGCTTTGAATAGGTCTGTCCATACCATCTATAACATACTAAAAACTCATTTGATGATGTTTTGCTCATAGGAAAAAACAGCACAAGCCAAAATGTTAAAAGGTGGTCATTCTTGTGTAATTTTTGCAGGTGTCTGTGTTTAATGTAGTTATTTATCAATTACTGTGTTAATAGTTTACCAATCTATGCATTTATTGTATGCATGTTTATTTCATGGGGGTGCTTAGGGATGTACAGCTTTGTGTAAGAGCTTGGAAGGCACCTAAATATTCCCAGCAACGAGAGCTCAGTAAAGTCTTTGGTACTGTTTAGGTACAGCCAGGTATCAGAAAACACAAATAATATAAATATTCACGGACGCTACAATCGTAATGCGGTTTCATTAAATCCCCTTAAAGTAAGTTATATAACTATTAGTGCTGTAAGCAGCTTTCAAAAATGTATTAAGGGATTATGAACATAAAGCAACTTTCTAGAGAAATATTAAGTCTGACATGTCAACTCTTCCTCTGAGACCCCACAGAAAGCCTGCAGCTGACCAAAGGAGTTCCACCCCCAGCTTAGAAAAATATGTGTGAGTTTAGGCATCTTTATATCTCATATACTGTATTACTCTCTGCCCTCCCTGTGGCTCCTAATGTAGCATTGCTGTAAAGCTTTTTGTTTTACTCCTCTTTCCTGAACTCTGGTTTTGTGGCTTCTGACTCTAAACATCTTTGCATCCCGCTTGCAAGATATCCTTGCCTTAGCCTTCTCCTGCTTGTGTGGCCTGTAGTGCAGCTTGAATATGGAATGTTATGCAGCACATTTTAGGCTTGCAAAAGCATGAATCCTATGCATATGAGTTTTTTTACAATATGTTTTTAATTACAAGCTGCGGCATTCTTTGCTTGTACAATAGACGTGTGGTAGACCTGATTACAGTCAAAACAACAGCTTTAAACAAATCAGCGTATCTTGGAGGGAGCAGGTACTGATGTATATACTCTTTTATGGGATGCTATCATCATAAATTAAGTAAATGAGCAGCATTGCAAAAAAAAAAAAAATCAATAAAGGGGTAGTCCACATTTAAGTTAACGTTTAGTATCATATAGAATGGCTAATTCTTAGCCACTTTTCCATTAGTCCTTATTTAAAATTTATTATTTGTTATAGTTTTCAAATGATTTATCTTTTTCTTCTGCCTCTTTCCAGCTTTCAAATGGGGGTCACTGAACCCTGCAGCCCAATACCCTTGCTCTATGTGGCTACAGTTTTATTGTTATTGTTACTTATCCTTCTGTTCAGACTTCCTTCTGTTCATATCCCCGTCTCTCATTTCACATCGGTGCCTGGTTGCTAGAGTAAATTGGGCCCTAGCAACCAGATAGCTGCTGGAAAGCCTGACTGGAAAGCTGCAGAACAGAAAGGCGAAAGACAAATTGCAAATTGTCTCAGAATATCAGTCTATATCACACTAAAAGTTAATTAAAGGTGAAAACCCCTTTTAGGGTAAGGCCAGAAGTTGCCTCAGTGAGGCAACTTTGGGCGACTATTAAAAACGCATCGCCGCGTGTGCATTAGCACAGGCGATTTTGCGCTGTAGCCTATGGGGAAAAAACACTGAGGCAGTTCGGGGAGATAGTCGCGCAAAAGACGTGGCGATAAGTCGCCAGGCGACAAAATCTCCCTGAATCTCCTCGTCTGGCCTTACCCTAAAAAATGAAAACAGTATAGCAACTTTTCTGCACACACACATTTCCTGTTTCACATGGGCTTGTCTGCATTTGTGAGTTATGAAGTCAGCAGAAGTGGTGTCAGCCTCATGCAACATGTCTTCACCAAATTTGGGGCTAAAGCCAATCTATTAACAGTTCCAGTCACGGTGAGCTTTTCTGCAGGTTCCCTACTATAGGTAGACTGATTGGTATGAAATTGGAACCACTCTGTAAGCTCCTTGCCAAGTTACAAATACTGATTGTTGTGTGAACAGACAACCTGGTTAAACCAGTGGTCTGTATTTATTTTCTTCCCAAATACTGAAAATCACTCAATGTATACATTTGTATGTGAAGAGAATATTGTTAGTACAGGTATAGGATCAGGATAAAGGGATCTTTCTGTAATTTGGATTTCCATAACCTAAGGCTGCTAAAAACCCTTTAAACATTGAATAAACAAAATTGGATTGTTTTGTCACCGATATGGATTAATGCAGCTTAGTAACAACCAAGTACAAGCTACTGTGTTTAAAATGGAGTCTATGGGAGATGGGCTTCCTGTAATTCTGAGCTATTTGGATAATGGGTTTCTAGATAAGGTATCCCATGTCTGTACAACAAAACCTACAGTGAAAAACTTGGGTGTACATATTAGGTAGGAAGTAGAATATATTGGAAAAAATGCAGCTTATATGTATACAAGGGAGAAGCAGTGTGTAAAATCAATAGTTTAGCTTTATTTATATGCATTAAAAACATTACAGTCCCGAACAGGGACTATTTTTAAAGTCATTGCACCTTATACAGGTATGAGATGCATTATTTAGAATGCTCCAAATTACGGAAAGGCTGTTTCTCATAGACTCCATTTTATCCAAATATTAAAAAAATGTAAGACTGATTCTCTTTTTTTCTGTAATTATAAAACAGTAGCTTGTACTAAGATGTAATTAATCCGTATTGGAAGCAAAACCAGCCTATTGGGTTTATTTAATGTTTACATGATTTTCTAGTAGTCTTAAGGGAGAACTTACCCACCCATGGTGATAAATCCCCGCTGCCTCCCCCTTCTAAGTATTACCCCAGAATTGAAATCTGTAGGATTACTGACCGTCCATCCAGACTGAGCGCAGCGGAGCTCACGGGCGCCCTCTTCTGCGCTTCTGTAATCTTCGTACAGTGAGCAGCGTATCGGGGCATGCGCAATCGGAGACGGTTTCCCGTTTGTGTATGTTACAACTGCGACATGCACCAGAAGTGACGGAATTTGCCAAATCGCTGGAAGAAGACCAATGTGCCAGTGGGGGAGGGGTGGAGGGGGGCCAGTGGGGACTTATCACCGTGGGGGGGTTTAGTTCTCCTTAAAGGATACGTTATCCAGAAAACCCCAGGTCCTGAGCATTCTGGATAATAGGTCTCATACCTGTATCATTATTGCATGCACCAAGGGGCAAATTTAGTTATGGTCGAATATCGAGGGTTAATTAACCCTCGATATTCGACTGCCGAATTGAAATCCTTCGACTTCGAATATCGAAGTCGAAAGATTTACCGCAAATAGTTCGATCGAACAAAAAATCTAATCGGGGACCTTCCCCATAGGCTAACGTTGACTTCGGTAGGTTTTAGGTGGCGAACTTGGGGATCGAAGTTTTTTTTAAAGAGACAGTACTTCGACTATCGAATGGTCGAATAGTCGAACGATTTTTAGTTCGAATCGTCGAAGGTCGAAGTAGCCAATTTAATGGTCGAAGTAGCCAAAAAAAACATTAGAAATTCAAAGTTTTTTTTATTCTATTCCTTCACTCAAACTAAATAAATGGGCCCCCAAGTGTTGAATCTTAGTTAGGGAGCAATAGTTAAGAGGAATATAGACAGGGAGGGAATGGAGGTAGTTGACTTGGGACATGAAAACAAAATGGATGAACGTCCCTATTAGCCAAGCAGATTTACTGTCATTCACTGGCAAAGTCTTCTTTTTTATGCATAATTTATGGGAAAATGCTGTTCTTAGTTAAGAAGATTTTTCTTGTAGTTACTCATTTTTATTGTTGTGAAGCAATACAAATACATTGATTTTTTTTTTGCTACCCTGTTCTGGTATCTATAAATAAAGGTGATGCAGTGTGAAAGGATGCAGGATATGGTTCTAAAGCTAAGAATTATGAGAGTGGTTATTATTAGCATGTCGATTCAGTTTATCCTCCACCTCAAATCCCTGGCTTTGTTTATATGACCTTCCCATTCTGTTTCTGTAAATGACCAAAAGCGTTTGTTACTCTGGGAGAGCACGCATTTGGGAGACAGTAGTTGGTACTAGTGTGTCGATTGGAGAGAGCACAATGAAGTGCTTGGTGAAAATCAAGACAACAAAAAGTGTTTATTTGCGCATGGTCAACTACTCCAACAAGATGGTGTTTGTACGCTTGCTAAGGCTTGGATCTAAGCTCAAAGTCAGGAGTGCTGGTAAAGCCTTTGTGTGATTATATTTGTCATGGGCATAAGGGGAAGAGTATTAAATTTGAGCGTTTCATGGGCATAAGTGCAAGAATTAAAGACTAGACAAAGATACTAGAATCAAAGACTAGACAAAGATACTGATTCAAATGTTTCATTCCACTAACAGTGACCAATTCAAATTAATTTAATGAGAAATCATGATGTATTTAGTGGTAGAATATACCTAGTTCCATATGGGGCTGTACAATGTGGCTTGTGAATATTTACTAACATCCGCTGCATATTAGGGCTGTGAAGTCCTCAGTTTATGGTACCTCTGATTGTTTTTAACAGTAACACCTAAAACTCAAAGTGTATCAAAGTAATGAAAATATAATGTACTGTTGCTCTGCACTGGCAGGTTTGCTTCAGAAACACTACTATAGTTTATATAAACAGACTGCTGTGTAGCCATGGGGTAGCTATGAAAGCAGCTGGAAAAAAGGCACAGTTTACAGCACATCACATATAAACACCATTGAATTGGACAGGGCTTGTGCCCTGTGGCTTTTCTCCAGCAGCTTGAATGGCTGCCCCCATGGCTACATAGCAGCTTGTTGATATAAACTATACTAGTCTTCTGAAGCAAACATGCAGTTTTACCAGTGCAACCTAATATTATATTATATGCTAATTACTTTAGAATACTTTCATTTTTTTGGTGTTACAGTTCCTAATGTAATTTCCATGTTAGTTGAAAGAAGTTAAGTACACAACATACAAGGCATTTTGTTACTGCCAAAGCTCAAAAATATAAACCACATCATTTGGTAAGTCTAAAACAAAACCAAAGTTAAACTACATAAACTACATAAACCAAAAAACAATTAGAAAACCTAAAACCACTTCTATATTAATTGAACCTGGCATCTAGCTGTAGAATAACTGCTAAATACAATCCAAAATTAATGAAGTATTGTTCTTAGAAACAGAATTGCTTCTGCCATATGCTCTTTCATAGAAGCTCTTAAATCTTATTTGATTTTTTCCAGTGCTTGTGTTTAAAGTTATGAGAAGTCGGAACATTTTTGGCAACTCAAAAATTGCTCCCGACTCCACAGCTCTACTGCATATCAGTGAACCCCGTAGATGAAGTCCACACATATTCTGCAGTAAAACATTTTGATCTTTAAACTTTCGGCAGCTGCAACTACAAAATGTTTATCTGAGGATTATCAGAGCTGTGCTTTGCAGTAACATAATGACATTCTGAATCTCAATGATTACAATGTAGAATTTACTTTTGCAATTCTGATTTTTTTTTTTTACATTTTTTTTAACAAGTTCAGTGGGCATCTAGGTGAAAGAGCATATTGTAAATCAGTTGTGCATGTACAATATGTATAGTAATAAGGAACTGTAAGGTATAGTTTTTAAAGGCTCTGCTAATCTATTCCGTTAGATGTTTCACTTGAAAATATGAACACATATGAAATTATATTAAAAGCTGAATTGTAAATATTATAAAAGATACCATATTGTTCAGACTTATAATAATAGTTATAATAATAATAGACAATTAAACCCTATTCGCTATACGGAGGAGGATCACTGAGCAGCCAGGTGTGTGCTGGGTTTCGACAGACCATCCTGTGATGCTATTGGATCACAGATGACATGTTTACTTTAAAAAAAACATGATCGGTCATGTCAGCAAGTCATAGCTATCCTTAATTTCCTGCAGTTTAGTAATTCGGGCTGTTGGCTCAAACAAATGGAACACTGGAAGGCAGCATGTATGTATATGGCCACTTTATATGTCTGATTGGTCCATAGCCTGACTGGTTGGATACCACAGAGAATTGCACGGTGCATGACCACCGTAAGAAATAGATTGACATTTAGATTGCATTGCTTGTGGCTTTTTATTGCACTGCGGATGTAAAAGATGGCCCAGCTGAAAGAATAATGCAATTACATTGACAAAATAATTATTAAATCCATTGTGTTAAGAGGCTGTCATTGAGAACTTCCTGTAATTACTGTGGGTCAATGGGTCTTTAGCTGTACTGTTCCCTTGATGACAGGCAATTATTTTTTTTAAGCAATTATCTTGCTTATTTCATGGAGTGTGGTCTTTGACCCTTTACCTCAGCAACTCCTCTGCTGATCCAGACATCTGTGTCTCATGCTTTGACACTCTTTGATCTCTTCATTTCTAATAAGTATATTAATTCAATTGTGTTCATAGTAGAGACACGATCATTTTAAGGTACTTAAAGTTTCACATACAAATACAAATAATAAGTGTGAATAATAAAATACTAAATAAACTGAAAGACCATAAAAAAAAGCTTATTATTTCTCCATTTGGTTTTGGTTCTAGCAGAAGATTTTTATAAATGGTGGGCAGGCATGAAACAAGTAAAAGGTCAGCGGGGGACAAATTGTATGTGACCAGTGTAGGGTATTATTTCTACCACACACATCACCATGCTTTCTGTATTGTGATTTCAGGTAAATTGTTTCCAAATCTGGAATGAACCCATCAATATTTTTGCTGTTTTTTAATTTATTATTCCCTTCTGTTTAATGTATTCTGCGCAAAGGGTCTTGGGTCCCATACACCAACACCTGCTCTATAAATGACACATTGCAAGTATAGGTTTTATTTATGTGGAATGCTTGGGAATGGAACCTGGGATAATCAGCATAAGAGGCCAATCTGTAATGTGGAGTACCATATGTAAAACTTAGTAAACACTTTAAAATATGAAAAGATAGATTAATGCTAGTGTATGTTTTAGTATTACGTTTATTAAGAGAGATTCTGCAGGGCTGTACATACGTAAGGGTACAACAAATGACAAATAGGCAAACCAGTACACTAGGGGGCAGATTTATTATGTGGTGTATTGTGTACATTTTTTACACGCTTTTTAAAGTTCGGGAGCAATGTAAAATAACGGAGGAAAATCTGACGTTCGTATGGCAAAAAATAAACACACCTTGATAGATTTGTCATTTATTTTACACAGCTTTTTACTTTTTTTCTGGCGAATTTTGCTTTACACAAAATAATAAATAAGCCCCTAGGTAATGAACATGCCCACAAGGGATGACAGTCTAAAAGGGCATGGACACAATAAGAGATATTGGGCATATTTATCAAACAGTGAAACTAGAGCTCATCATAGTACAAAGGTGTATTAATCAATGGGTAATTTTGTCTTTCACTTACTAATATGTTTCTAAAAATCCATTTTGAATAAAGAGCAGCAGAATTTCACTGTGGCGGGCTCTAGGTTCCCTCTAAAATAAACACGCCCCATTAAATGACCTGTGTTGGGAAGTACAATTGCTGGAACAGTGAAGAAATGTTTGTTGAAATGAAGGGGGGGAGGCATTGCTGTATTTTTGTAGTTTCTGGATTATAGGTTTCCAGAGAATAAATCCCGTTTCTGTCATCAGTAAAGAAAATGAAAGAATACAGAAGCATAACATAAAAGTTTTAACTCCAGTCTCTTACTCTAACACTTTTTTATTGTAGTCTAACATTTGTTGTATAAAAAACATTTTCAGTATGTTTATCTGTACTATCTGTCACTAACAAGTTGTTGTCTTTTCTGTCTGTATCCTGTAGGTATCCTGCTTTTACAGCAAAATGAGGCTAGTTCTCCCCCAATGGTACGCAATTCCCCTGCCAGAGGCTTAGAGACCACAGCAGATCTCAGCCACGATGAGGAAGAGAGTATCAAAGAGGAGCCCCTAACTATCTCAGAGCAGGTGTATAACCCATGCGCAAGCTTGTTACCCACCCCAGTAGATGAAGGCATTGAAATGCTCTTCAACAGTCCCCTCAGGGCAGAGCGGGAGAAGGACGATACTGATTCCTTTGAGGATTTAGAGGCAGATGAACATGCATTTCTTATTGCAGAAGAAGAAGAGATGAAAGAGGCCAGGAAAGCGCTAAGCTGGAGCTACAATTTCGTTATGGGAAACATGCAGCTCAACGCCTTTCTGAAGAGCTTCTCCAAGCTTCTTTTGGCAGCTTTGGGGTTGCTAATGGTGGTCCTCCCTCTGCTCCTCATTCTGCTGGAATCCAACCTTGATGTTTCTTTCCTACGCGAAATCCGTCTGACACCAGAATTTGAGCAGTTCCACAATGAATACTACTGTCCTTTAAGGAAGTGGGTGGCCTGCAAATTAAGTGCAGCACTACACCTGTTTGGCAGCACCTAAATAGGTACAAGTACTGACTGAGGATTATATTCAAATGCTTACCCTATGGTAAACCCTACAGTGGAGTAGCTGTTGGTACTTTCCCTAGGTCATGAAACAGTTCTCCACGGTACCAAAAAGTGTGTGCAATGTACATTTTTTTTAAGTTTACTGCTTTTTTACTGTATAGTGGGCAGTTCTGTATATATTTTTTAGCTGCAAATATAATGAAATGGAAAAGCAACATGATGACAATGTTGAAGATGTACAGGAGGCATGTCAGAAGTATGGTCCTCAGCCTCTTTATAGGTCAAAGGTAGGATCATAAGTTTGACATCCCTGAGAAGATAGCTTTGAATATAAACCTCAGTGAAGATGCCCCTTAAGTGTAATGGCACATAGGGAGATTTGCTGACCCAGTGATTTTCTGCTTCCAGGGAGGGGAACAAAACACTGCCAATCTCCCCCTCCATTCAAAGTATGTGGGAAATGTGCCTTATCCTGTTAATTGAAAGGCAGTGCATATTTCTCAGGAATATGTGGCCCTGTATCTTCGGGTGATATGTGCCTGTCAGTAAACTGGATAAGGTGCGATTATATCAACTCTGAATGGGATGGATTGGCAGCATTTTATCGCCATCCCTTGGAGCAAGAAATCCCTAGGGGTGAGTGACAAAAACACTGCCAGTCTCCCCATGTGCCATTACCCAAACTCCTTCCTTCCAGAGAGGCCTGTGACACAATGCAAACCACAAAAATGTTAATGCAGACCTTTGTGCAGTCAAGGGGTTAACCAATGCCTATACAAGCAACAGTTTTGCTGTTTTTATTTTTTTTCTTATATTTTTATGTGTTCGAATATTTTGGTAAATTTGTAGCAAATAAATATGTCTTCGTAACTTATTTACTTGTACAGACTGAAAAGATTATTGCACAAAGAGCATGTTTGTTTTTGTTTTGTTTTTTCAGTGTAATCACCATTTCCCTTTTTTTATGACTAAAACTACATGAGGAAGGGCAGCTGAAATGAGGTGGTAACATTTCTAGCATTTGAATCCTGTTTTAACCCATCCCTGTGAGAAACTTTAGGTTCATAATGAGGATTTTAGTATATATACATATATATGTGTGTGTGTGGTCCAGTAAAGGAAGCTACTGTTCAGCTCAGTGTAAAGAATATGAAAAGTCAAAGTGTAGAATGCATACAAATAAAGAGGCAAGAAACGTAGGCTTTAAATGTATTTGGAATTTATATCCAGCTGCCATGATAATGATTGTTTTAAAAAATAACATTAAAATATGCAAAATAATGCACTTCTGCTTCTTATCCTGTTAGTGCTGATGGCAGAAAGCCTTTAGACTCCGTTTGTAGCCCCGTCAGCTTTTCTTATTCCCCGTATATTTAACTCACAGACTAGCTGTATTTTTCTGCCTGTCACTTAGTCAGCTTTATGTTGTCCCCCCTAATGACTTACAGAGATAAAATAGATGAATCCTTGAGCATTCTGGGAAGGGAAAGAATGTATGCGTGGCACTGCAGCATGTGGTTGCTCTAATACAAGGATGCCCAGCTGAAGAGTCAAACAGATTGTATGGCCCAATCCAACACCTCCTTGGGCTTCTTGATATGACATCATTTCATTAGAATTCTGGTTAGCCAGCGTGAAACATTTACGAGATATTGCCCTTGAAGCATTGGAGAGCATTGATCTTTGTGACAATGTTTACAAGCAGTGTCCTTAATTTGGATTATGAATTTTATTTTAGCC
Source organism: Xenopus petersii (assembly GCA_038501925.1). Classification (NCBI taxonomy): domain Eukaryota; kingdom Metazoa; phylum Chordata; class Amphibia; order Anura; family Pipidae; genus Xenopus; species Xenopus petersii. The sequence goes on from CM076672.1 coordinate 149,739,843, forward strand.
TAATGGATGATGTTTTATATTTGTAAATAAAGGAAAAAATCCACGCAATGTGCAATTTGTGATAAAAACCCACCTCCAACTTTATATTTATACTTATCAGTTACAAGGCAATGTAAAGCCAATAAGTTTATGATCTCACCAGTAGTATGTGGGGGTCTGGGTGCTCATGCCCCTGACCTACAGCTCAACGTAGAGGTATCCAACCAAAGGAGAAAATGTCAGGCACTCACAGATCCTACAGACAGGCTTGTAAAAGAACTGAGAACTTTATTTTAGGCCACAAAGCAAGTTATTACATAGCCTTACGTGTTCCATGCATTTAATCACAAGCCAAAAGGGCTATGATTAAGTGCCTAAAGGCACAAAACGTGTAGGGCTATGTATTAACTTTGTGGCCTAAAATAAAGTTCTCATTTACGTATCCCACAGACAGAAAGTGTCCCTCAGTGCTTATTTAGGTAGCACTTTCCCAGGGCAATGGCTCTGTACTTTTCACACTGCTTAGGAAGTCATAATTGAACCCTTTAGTCTGTTACTGTTGACAGCATGAGGAGTGGATATGTTTTGGCGTTGGGGCACATAGGAAATGAAGCTGTAGTCACATATTGTTCCTAAAGGGGAACTAAAGTCTAAAATAGAATAATGCTAGAAATGCTGTATTTTGTATACTAAACATAAACAGGAATTTACTGCATCAGAAGCCTAATTAAACAAATGATTTATGCTGGCCACAGGGGGCTTTCATCTTATAACTATGTTAAACATCTTTGCAAGACCAAAGATGTTGGGCTTCAGTTGGGAGGTTAAGCTTAGGGATAGTCATAAATTATCAAAACACACATGTCAAATAATATCTGCCATAGAAGCTGATACTTATTAATAGTAAGAATATGCAGACTGCACTGGGTCTGTGGATACAAATCTCTACACAGTCGCCGGCTGCTCCACAGGGAAACAAACAAAGCTGCTGGAGGTCATGAAAGTAAGGTGGGGGCTCCCCCTGCCATTTGAAAGTATGATCATTTCCCTGAAGAGCAGTTAGGGACTGTCTGAAGTTTCCTATCTGCAGCAGTCAGAGCAAGTAGAACGAAGGGGGGAAACAGTCAAGTTTTTTATAAAAATGGTACACATTTTTTAATCAAAGTATATTGGAGATAGATTTCTATTCCATTAAAGAAAGTAAAAATGGGATTTTATTTTTTTGCCTTTACATCCCCTTTAAGATTTGGAGGTGCAGCTCTAAAGACTGTCTTTTTGTTTATGTTGTCAAATGATGCATGCATATGCCAGTGTGCCGTCAGGTTGAATTGGACCAATATGCCCCTTGCCAAGTATAACAAAGACAATCACTTGTGTAGCCCTCTGCCTTGCAGGGAATTGCATGACAAAACCCAGTACCTGAAACCACCCTGCAGCACTATATGAACTGAGGTGTGTTTAGTAGCAATAGATGGATCTCCTTACTGATATCACTTATAGGGGCAATAATATGATTTAGGTTTTTTATATATTCTCCTACAACAAAAACTAAAATATTGGAATAAAGGCACTTGTCAGTGTGCTGCTGAATAGTGTCATGTGCAAATGGGCCAGCCTTAATGGGGATCTACACCCAAAACTTTAATTGAAGCAGACTTACACGCGGTGAAATCATTTCTATGCATTGTGCCCTCAAACTATTATCCATTTTCTTATCCCATTATATTTTGTATATAAGCTTAAAGGGGCAATGTCCTCCAAATATACCATTTGTATAATTTAACCACACTGATTGTGTTGCAATAAAAAGACCTGCTTTCATTGTTTGGGATAGAGTAATAGTTGCTTTTCTGCTTGCACAGCATATTGTAGTCCTGCTTTATGAGCAGGATTCTAGCTAGTTTAACTAGAGAACATTCTGTCTCATATAGATTGCACATTTTGTCTGAAACTCTTTATTTACATCACTGCAGAATTCATAGCCCTGACAGTTCTCTTTCTGGATATCTTATTGATCACTGAGATCCTTGTATAATCTGACTACGAGGGGTTGTTGGGCAAATTGCATAGCTTTTACTAATCTGCTTGTGTTCCTGTATAGAAGCTCCTACAGTCTCAGAGGCAGCCAGTGAATCAGGTCATTGAGTGAATTTGTTGGGATTCGCTTCTTCAGCTTTACAGAATTGATCAATAGAATGATTAACAATGCTGCACTATGTTATGGTAACTAAATCTCTGTACTAATAATAAAACATATTAATATTAATGTAAATGATCAATTAATATATTCCGTTATTTGTTTCTTCCTACCATATCCTCTTAAATGCCATTCCTCACCAGCCACAACTTAATGAGCCTTCCAGATAAGATGTTATTGATCTAGCAATCCTGAGAACATTTTCGAATCTAGAACAGCAGCCATAAAGTAAGAGAGTGCTGCTGTAAATACACATTCTTTTGGGAACACAACTGACTGCAGAATTTAAGTAAATCACAATTTTCCCAAAATGGTGCCGATATCCATTTCACACACAAATAAGCCTTTTTATTTTAGTGTCATTATCCTTTTAAACACTAGAGCTAAAGCTAAAGTGACTTTTACTTTATTACCCCATAATTCTAAGTACAGTAGTCAAATCACATGACTAAGGCCAACCCATATACCACTTGCCTTATTATTGTATTTGATTTGCTTTAACAAATAGGGCTCTCAGCCTGCTTTATTCTCTTCTGCTCAGCATTTCAGTTGATGTATTCATCCTTATGCTTACACTTTTGTTTTTTTATAGACTATGGGTAGTACTAATGTTTTGTCAAGATTTAACATTGTAGTGTAAAAGCCCAGAGAACACTGGATGCTGTATGCAATACAATGTAAAGGGCTGATTTAAGGTAAATATTTTTATAAACTGTATGTAAGTTCTTGAACATACAACAATGTATCAGTGCAGAGCTGTATATATATATATATATATATATATATATATATATATATTGTTATATTGTTTTCACAGCGCTCCAATAGTATATATATATATATATATATATATATATATATATATATATATATACTATTGGAGCGCTGTGAAAACAATGTCTCTGGTATTATCTAAATAAAGGAACTGAAGTGCCCAAACACTGGATGTTCTCCATCCACTGATCTTTAACGTATGGCTGCCCAGCTATGGCTGAACTATAGACACCCCAGTCAAATTAAGTTCCAGAGCTCGGGAGAAAACCATGGAATGAACAGGGAAATATTTACAGCTATATAGATGACATCCCAGATTCTGAGATATTTTGAAGGAGCTGAGATAGAGAATGGTAAAGCTCAGGCTGAAATAGTATAGGAAAAAGCAATAGGGATAAGAGAGTCTATCACTGCTGGAGATGGGGTAGGCATAAGCAAAAGGGGACCAATGTGACCTGACAATCAAGTAGGATCTGTAGTTAAGAAGATGCTGGAGAGCAATGTGTTAACTATCCATGTGTGGCCAGTTAGGTGCACTCCTAGAGCAGGGTGCTCTATCCCATGGATGCCTCTATAACAGCTATATATTGTATGTAGCACACACATTTCTTCTCTTTAAACACAGGCATGGAAATAGTTTTTAGAAGAAAGTGTGAAGGGGATAAATGAAAGTGATTGGAAAGTATTTTAAGAATGCAAAGAGGGAATATATAATGCATGTGTAATGGCATTAAAAAAGCTTAATTTTTCAGTGTGAATCTGAGTTGAAAGTGATATACAGGGCAGCCTGATATAAGGCAGGAAAGGAACATGCATTTGCAGGCTTGTGTGAAATGTGGCCCTTTAATGCCTGCACTGGAACAGACAAAATAGGTAGCTGTAGGTAGATTAAATAGCAGTAACATTAATCCTAAACACAAAAGAGTATTAACTCCCCCCCCCCCCAAAGTGCACCCCTACAGTCTAGATATAACTCTCTGTTAGTGGGAGAAATATGGAGCAATAATGAAAGCATTTATTCACACTCCGCTCTCTCACATTATTTAATGTATTGGGGTTTACAAGGGGCTGTGTTGCATCCGACTCCCCTCCTCATGTTCCCTAATCTATTAAAACTATGTTAAAATCCCAGCAACAAATAAAGGAAAGTGAACTTATTTTCTATATAAGTGCTAAGTTTAAAGATATGCTGACACCTGGAGTAGTGCAGGACATAGCATGCCCAGTTGTTTTGTGCCATGGTCCACCCATGAGATGCCCATTATAATGTATACACAAAGAAGCAAGCACAAAATTATGCCACCAGATAGTAGGACACATCATTTTTCACCGCTTTGCACTGGGCACAATTCTGCAAGAATTCTGAAAAAACTGCTGCAAAAAAACAGTGAATTGTGCTGCGTTTGGCACAATTATATGAGATGTACTTGAGATGCACTTGTCTTTTCAGTATAATTTTTGCACTTGTAGGCTAAAATAACTTCAGCATTGTAGTGCTGGAAGCTTCTTGATGTGCTGCCAGTTGTCAGATCCCTTTGAGGGCACAATGCTGCCTTGGGCTCTTATAAAAGCAGCATCCTGGCAACTGTGAGAATTCAACTGTCCCACATATATAAATAAATATATATATATATATATATATATATATATATATATATATATAAGCACACGAGCAGCAGAATGTACAGGGCCCACGGGAAGTTGTGTATCATTATCCACCTTGCTACCGTACCTTCCATATGTATAGCAGCAGTCTGCCATTGTGTTGGGCTTATGAAGACAATATTGGAACAGTGATGTGTATTTCTGTCTGTAACTAATTCATGTAATGTTGGTGGTTTTGTCTTATTTATACAAACAGCTCTGGAAACCTCAAATAGATCTATATTTCTGTTGCAAAGAGGGGAAATCTCCTGTCCATTCAAGCCTTATAATGTTTGTATCAAAGTGAACTTCACATTTCTATGTCACATCCTTCTTGTTTTGTATACAATGATTCCGACAATCCCTAATAAAAGCCACACACACAAACGATACACAACATGGTCATTGTTTTTTTTATTGCTTCATCGCACCCACAAGTTCGTTGCCACTAGTTACTCTGCAGCAGGTAATCCTGGGAAGGTGCCCAGTCATTTTCACCTGAGTAAGTAAAATAGGAACAGATAATGCACCTGCTGCAGCTTTATTTCTTACTGCCAGGTTTAAATCTGATATAAAGTCATGTTGTTACCAGATTTGCTGTGTAATTTAACCATTTCACTAAATTCACTGCCAAATAGTGTTGTGCATTTGTACTCAAACACCTTTTAAAGGAGAATTAAAGCCTACCAATGAATATACATATATAGGGAAGCTATGTTATATTTGTCTCTCCTCTGTGTGTTCTGAGGGGGAGCAGTCCTGTGAGGTGACAGGAAGGAAGTGCTGTACAGGAAGTGCTGTGAGGGCAGGTTGGCAGTTTTCCAGCCAAATTGGGCTAATAATTTATAAAGCCCAGGCGGGTTTTGAAAGTATAAACTAGCCAAGGTACAGATTTGGGCTACTTTTTGGGCATTTGGCTTTGGAAACCAGCCAAAATGTGCTAAGCCTCCGTCTCCCAATGCATGTTGGGTAATGTAGTTTTTGTTTCAAAATTTACCAACTGACAAGTTTAATGTAAGACTACAATACCCAGCATGTACTTGTGTGGAGTTACCAGATTTTGGACTCTGTACCCCAATCTCCCTCCATTTTTAAACATTCTTGCATTTTTCTGTGACTTTCCTCAATTTCAGACTATTTTGGGGCAAAAATCTGCTGGCCACCAAAATGTCTAGAGGTTCACCTGTTTTAACAATATTTATTGAAATTGTATATGTATTCGGGCCTTATGGGGCACCCCCTCTGTAGTTACGCCCCTGGCCCATTTTGCTTCATGGAAAAATTTGAAAAGGCATATTTTCATATATATTCATTTATTTTTTAGACTTTTTTTTTCACTGCACATATTGTGCTATTTTTGGGCTACTTGTGAAGTGCCTCTTGGCTAGTTTTGGCTGGTTTTAGCTGACTTTGGCTAGTTTTGAAAATTAGACCTGGCAGAAGCAGCAGAGGGAAAGGAAGGTGCTGCAAGGTCCCAGATATCACTGTGTGTGTAAAAAGTCAGTAGGGAACCCCAATGGCAGAAAAGCTCTATTTAGGTTTAAGAAGGAAAGGGAGCAGGTTCTTCTCAGGGAAAAAAAAGCCAAAGGGAGTCCAAAGTATTGCATAGAAGGTTAAAATACAAATGCACATGACATCTCATGCTCATTCCAGCTAAAGATTCCCTATCATATGATTGCATGTTAATGGGTATATATCTATTTCATAATAATATTTATTTGTTTAATACTGTTTCCTGGAATAATTATTGAGGGGTTTGTTTGTCCTTTCATCTGGAATAAGACGGGTTTTCAGGCCAAAATCCATCCCTTGTATGCAGTGAGATTGAAGATACATGTGTGACATTAGCGAAAATATATCAAGATCAGATTTTATAAAAACCCTCAGGTTGATCCAAAGGAAGAATACCTACCCCCCCCCCCTTCATCTTGCTCCACAATGGTAGTCACCAACCCCTCTGGCTTACAAAGGCAATCCTTTTAGAAACTGAAGTGCTTGTAATAAACAAATAAATGTGATTTGGTGCCGTCTGTCCATTCTCCAGACTTCTGTCTGTTCTTTTTTTTTTTTTTTTGATAATTATGTTTGCACAAAACCTGGGCTATTACATTCACATATGTTTGTTAAAGGAAAACTATACCCCCCAAACAATGTGGGTCTCTATTAAAAGATACTGAGTAAAACAACTCATGTGTAAAACCCTGCTTCATGTAAATGAACCATTATCATAATAATATACTTTTCTAGTAGTATGTGCCATTGGGTAATCATAAATAGAAAATTGCCATTTTAAAAAAATAAGGGCCGCCCCCTGAGATCGTACGATTCACTGTGCACACATACAAACCACATGTAAGGTCACATGAGCCAATTAACAGACAAAGCTCTGCCTTTTGCTTCCTCACTTCTTCCTGTTACAGTTAGTGTTGTAGTATTTCTGGTCAGGTGATCTCTGAGGCAGCACAGATAGAGTCACGAAATGGTGGTTCAAGGCAAGAGATGTAAAAGGGCAATATTTATGTAAATATATATTCCAGTTTGGTAAGATTCTTTAATATGTCATTCAATTTGATATAAACTATCTGTTGCTTAAGTGTTCATTTTGGGGGTATAGTTTTCCTTTAAAGGCAGTGTCCAACATTGGAAAGATAAATTAAATCCAAGTGCTGTAATCAAATATGGTTTAATCCTAGTGCAGGTCCTCCCTCCAGTGGTTGTATTAAGTATTGCAAGAATTCCAGTTCCAGGCATCTTACACCTTTCTTGTACAAGCCGCACACTTAAAGGCATTCTGTCATGATTTTTATGATGTCGTTTTTATTTGTAAATTACACTGTTTACACTGCAAATAATTCATTCTACAATATAACATTTAATTTCTGAACCAGCAAGTGTATTTTTTTAAGTTGTAATATTGGTGTGTAGGCAGCCAGCTCATGTTATTTTGCCTGGTCATGTGCTTTCAGAAAGAGCCAGCACTTTAGCATGGAACTGCTTTCTGGCAGACTGTTGTTTCTCCTACCCAATGTAACTGAATGTGTCTCAGTGGGACCTGGATTTTACTATTGAGTGCTGTTCTTAGATCAACCAGGGAGCTGTTTTCTTGCTGTTTGGGGCAGCTGGGAAACTGACAATATGTCTAGCCCCATGTCAGATTTCGAAATTAAATATAACAAAAATCTGTTTGCTATTTTGAGAAACGGATTTCAGTGCAGAATTCTGCTGGATCAGCACTATTAACTGATGTATTTTTTTAAAAAAAACAACTTTTTCCTATGACAGAATCCCTTTAAAGCTGACTTCAGTCTCTAATGACAAAAATCCCCTCAATTCAATGTCATTCTCTTTCTGGCCTTTGAGCAGTAGTTCCCAAACTGTGGAGCTGGCCCACTTAGTAAAGCCTAAAACAATGTATCTGGGTATCCAGACCTAGTTCCTTAAACATACTTTGCAGTAAATTGTACATTTACATTCATTGTTCACCTTAAAGTTAACTTTTAGTATGATGTAGAGAGTGATGTTCTGAGACAATTTGCAATTGGTTTTCATTTTTTTATTTGTGGTTTTTTTTTTTTTTAGCAGCTCTTCAGTTTGCAGTTTCAGCAATCTGGTTGCTAGGGTCCAAATTACCATAGCAACCATGCATTGCTTTGACTAAGATACTGGAATATGAATAGAACTGGGCCTGAATAGAAATATTAATAATAAAAAGTAGCAATAACTATACATTTGTAGCCCTGCAGAACTTTTCTTTCTTAGGTGGGGTCAGTGACCCTTATTTGAAAGCTGGAAAGAGCCAGAAGAAAAAGGCAAACAATAAATAACAAAGACCAATTGAAAAGTTGCTTCGAATTGGCCGTTCTATAAAATACTAAAAGTTAACTTAAAGGTGAACCACCCGGATATCCTACTTCCTTATTAGGCTAATTGCACAGAGGGGGTCATTTATAAACACTGGGCAAATTTGCTCCTGGGCAGTAACATATGACAACCAATCAGATGATTGCTTTTGCTGTTTAACCTGCAGCTGGCTAATATCTGATTGGTTGCTATGGGTTACTGCCTAGGAGCAAATTTTCCCAATGTTTATAAATGACCCTAAGGGTGTTTGGTCACCTGCACAAAATCGCTTATCAAGCAGGCTGAAAATACGTTTTCATTGAAGGGCCATGGAACTGATGCGTGGCTGCCAGCGCCATGCATTATGAGAATAAAACAGTGGGGACTCTACATGGAGGATGGTGAAGGAATATCATGGGGAGGCATGGTTGCTAGGATAACTTGGACCCTAGCAACCACAGTGCAGAAAGTGCAAACTGGAGAGCTGCTGAATAAAAAGCTAAATAACAAAAACCACTTAATAAAAAATAAAAACCAATTGCAAATTATCTCAGAATGTCACTGTCTACATCATACTAAAAGTTACTTTAATGTCTAATAGTCTATATAGAGAGACAATTTGGGACACGTTAGAAGAAGGGCTGACCAATCAGTGTGGAGAATACCCAGAACATAACTTTATGAGAAGAGATATACAAACAATAGATCTCCAAACAGAATAAATACAGAGGAACTCAGACTGAGGTTGGGTGTGTTTCTTTGGTGCAGGCCCGGACTGGCAATCTGTGGGTTCTGGCAAATGCCAGAGGGGCTGCTATAAGGTGCCATAGAAAGTCACTATTTAGTGGGCTGGTGGGAGACTGTTTGGGCCTCTATGTGGCCTGATTGGGCCTCTGTGTACCTGAAATGCCGGGGCCTATTTTAATTCTCAGTCCAGACCAGCTTTGGTGCAGCAGTGACAGGTAGACATGCTCCTATTAACCACACAATAATACACACACATAAGTCACTCTCCCATTTTCTAACACAATCTCTTTTCTTACAGAATCATGTGACCAGACGACATCTCTGGAGAAGAAACGAAGTAATAAGTATGAGGCTGCAGCTGCCAGAAAGACACTGCAATATTATCAGGAGAGAGACACCGAAGCAGCTGTTTCTGCAATCCTTTAAATGTCCAAGCATCATGGTGAATGTGTCTCTTGTCCTGTTTTAGGGGAAAACCCCAGGGGAATGGAGAAATGAACCCCGCCCCAATAGATATATATATATATATATGCTTGTTGACTCATTACCCCCCGTTTATCAGTGGCTTTTCAGGAGGTAGTTATACTGCCTGCTGACTACTGGCTCACCCCCAAATTAGTAACATGCCCCTAACACCTCCCAGAATAGTCACTTTTTCCCTCATTCCCATCCAAACAACTCCCCACACTGCCCCCTCTCTTCACTTCTCCAGAACAACTCCCATCTTAATTCTACCTCTTCCCCACCCATAGCAGCTCCCTCCCCATTGCTGATTTATCTCACATATACAGTAGGTCTCTCTCCACATCTGCTTCATAAACCACCATAAACAGCTTTAAGCCTTAGCTGTGCTGCTTCTGTTTCTCTTCTTCTTCTTTCTCTACCCATATACCATTCTCACCACCATGTGGGACTCTCTCTTTTTCCAGTACAAAGTTGAGGTCCCACCTTCCCATGATGTTGAATGGTCTGTTGCATAATAAATGGCAAAGTGCCTAATAATTCAAATACCTTTCCCTGGGTATCCAGGGGATTGGGGCATACTTGACTTGAATTAGCCTTTTTCTTGTACCCATCAGTGAAAGTGTGTCACCAAATTACAAAATAATACCTGGCCTTTGTTACATTTCCCTCTTACCACTGTTGACATTGGGTTTTTCAGTTACAAAAACAGACCATTATTAATGATAAAGTCAACGTTTCATGTTATTTTTGGGATGGGTCAGATTTTGATTGACAGGTAGGTTTAATACATCTTTTAGGGGGGCTCCCTTTTTTAACAGAATAACACAAATAACCTCCAGTACAAACAAAATGTGACAGACTCTGGCAAGCACCCTACATACAGAGAAACAGGATTTCCATCAGAGCCAGTTATTTTTAAAGCGTGAGCATTTAGGTTTATGGTGCAAACCCCCCCCCAAAGGAGGTATTAGACTTAATTGTTAATCAAAAACTGACTCCACCTACTGTATAAAGACAGAATGAAGAGAGACAGGTTGCTCAGAGGAGGAGGGAGTGTGAAGAGCAACTTCATTGTTTCATAAATGGCACAGATTTTTCAATTGATTATATTTAGAAAGTTTCTTATTTCAGCAAGATGAAGCTTATATTACATTTCCATTTTCGCGATAGATCCCCCTATAAGGCTAATGGCAGACTTTGTTTTCTCCACTGATGTTTATTTGCCAGCAGCGAAGAGTCAATCTCCTGCATCTGATGATGCTAAATGGTCCTAAGGAAGACTTTTACAGCCATGTAAAGTATACGTTTGTAATCAGTATGGACATATTGTGTCCTGTAGTCTACTGCAGATCTCCCAGTTCCTTTGTTTAATCCATCATCTGTGGTGCTGCATGGCAGGGAGTGAAAGCCAAGTTAAATCCCTTCTTCCAGTCTGCTGAAATGAGCCTATAGCTAGCTGGGTGCAGGGGACCCCTAAATATCATCATTATAATCCACCATCATAATAAATGAAGACTTATGTTGCAGGTTTGTATTAAACTGCACTGGCTTACTTACTTGGACTCTTGCAGTATGCATACAGTGTAAATTAAATGCCATTTAGCTTCAAACCCTGCTTGACATAGAATGGAAAGATGCAGTCACAGCAGCCTCAAGGTACAAGCAAGAGGAACATGGTAATCAGCAAAGTGGGCTGCATAGTATCTCATGTGATATCTCTGTTAGAATATGACCCTGGCTGTCTTATTTATAAGTTAATAATGGGTGCTATATCTAATGCAAAATCATATGGGGCATCATGGTGGCATATGCAGCTCTGGAGTCTTAAACTCAATTCCAGTTTGGGCTCTATAGTCTTCATGTGTCTGTGTCGGTTTCTTCCCACACCCCAGGAACATACAGGCAAGTTAATTGGTTCCTAATAAATATTGATCCTGGTGTGTGTAAAGGTGATAGGGACCTCAGACTGTAAGCTCCACTGGGGTAGGGACTGACATACAATCTTTGTAAAACTCTGTAGAAAATGTTTAGCTTTATTAATCAAGAACATTTTTTAATTAATAATATGAATTACTGTATAAATAATAAATATGAGTTTGGTCAAGCCTTTTTAATTAAAATAATGAGATAAATTCAGAGTTTAGTAAACAACCCCTGAATGTGTGTGTTGTTTTGCAAGACCAATTTATATTTGTGTGCGTTTTAGTATCTACTAATCTTATACATGTCACAAAGTCAAGAATATATATATAGTCGTATAATAGTTTTTACACTAAACATAAAATTATCTGAAACGCATCCTACTCACATAGACAGGTAAGTACACAACTCTATAATAGAAGAAAGGTCAACACAACCGTGGGCAAGTCTGGATGGACCAATGTAGTTGGATCAACCTTTCTTCATATGTCACTAATGATAATTGTTCCAGGTGCAGGTGGCCATCTTAGCGCACATGAATGTGCATAATGAGTGAGTGTTCTACTACTATTCTCTTCCCCTCCCCTTCTCTCGTTTACCCTGCTATTTCTTCTTTCTTTCACCATGTCCTCTCCTCCCAACTCTTCCCTCCTCTCATCTTCTCTCACATATTTGTTCTACCTATTGTGTCACCTCTTCTCTCCTCATTGCTCGCCAGCCCTTCCCTCTTCTCTCCCTCACTTATATCCAAACTCTCGTTTTCACTCCTCTCTATAGTCTCTCATTATCTCTTCCTTGCCATCTTTCCATCAATCTAAAGTCCCATCTTCTCACCCACCCTCCACTCAGCTTTTATATTACATGCTCTCTTCTTTCTAGTCTTCAAATTTCTACTCTCTCTCCTCTTCTCTCCACTTTTTAATTCCTATTCTATCATATTTTCTCTCAGCTCTTATTTTTTCTTCCTTTTCCTTTCTTCTATCTGATCTTCTTTCTTCTGAATTATTTGTTCTCCTCTTCTCTTCCATTTCTCTTCTTTCTCTGGATCACAGTTATGTTTTCCTCCTCTGTCCTCCCTTCTTTCTCCATTTCAATTTTTTTCCTGCTCATTTTTTACTCATTTTCTATACTCTTCCTGCTCCCCTTCACTTTTTTTTCTCTAGACTGTTTACTCTTTCCCAATCTCCTCTATCCTCTTCTTACTTCTTTTCTCCTCTTTCCTTTGCTCCTTTTTATTCTGTTTTTTTCTTCTCTTTCCTCTACTTTGGTATTTCCAATCTAAAAAGTGCCAAAGCAGATGCTGCATGGAACTGGGACAGGCGATTTAGTCCATATGCCAGCTGGAGTTGAGGAAGGAAAAGCCTTGAATTGTAATTTGCTCCTCTGATCCAGGGTCAAGGCTCAGGTCGTCCAAACATTGCGTTTCCATGAATCTGCCTGAAATTTTCCTGTGATGACTAGAAGAATTCAATATAATTTCACTCAGTAATAATTTCCTCATAAATTTGTAAAATAAATGCTTATTCAGTATTGTATATAAACCCCAAAACATATACTCAGGGCTGTAGATACCATGTTACTCAATTTATAAAGAATAATGTAAAATATGGGATGGAGCTGCCACATGTTTGCCCTTGAAAATACCCCTCCAGGTACAAAAAGACATGTATTCGACACAACACAACTGACGGATATGAATGCCGCACACTGCGTCTTCATCCAACAATCTTGTTGTATATAGTTTGTACCTACAATGTTTCTATCACTCCCATTATATCCTGCGCCTCCAACCTGTTGTCTGAGTTTCGATCCTGCGGTCAAGTGTGTCACACTTGACAAAGGGTCTAGCCCGAAACATGTAGTGGAGCATTTTTCCCAATAAAAGCACTTTGCAGTCGAAGTTACTGCCTTGGATTTGTCCTGCATGCTACTACAATACTTTTGACACAGGACACCCTTGTAGGAGAATCCAATGGTGAGCTAAAGTTTACTCTAATTTTTCAAAAAGTTTGGACACCCCTGTCCTAGATCAAATTGTAGTGAGTATTCACATTAATAACTAAACCCTTAAATAAATATGGCCTGAAATGGTTTTTTTTTTACACATAATAATCCTAATTTGGAAAACCAGCCAGACAGGCTGTCCATGTGTCTGTCCCTAAACTCAGCAGCACAGATCAAGGGCATGTACTTGAGTTTGTTGTTTATAGCAGCCACTCAGCAGGTACCTTTTACTAGTCCTCTTTTCTAATAATGCCTTTTTTATTGCTGTTTTACAACACCCTTCAAATGTTCATGGGTCAGCTCTGTTTTAAGTATTTGTAAGTGCTGGAGCAACAGATAAAGTTTATGAAGTTATTGGTCCAATAATGGGATATTTCTTACTTTAATTCAACCACACCCCCACATACCAAATAACATTTAACTTTACATAGCTCTGCTCTTCTCTTTTTATTATAAAGGCATGTGATTTCAAATGGGTAACAATCATTAATCATAATAATTTACACAAAAAATATTATTTATGTAGAAATCTGTTGCATGTTTATACATTACAACCTAATATTCATAGGGAAGTTAACTTTACAAACCAGTGGAACCAACATAAATCACAATAACTGCAGTAATTGTTGTATCAAACACTAAACACATGGAATACAAGGAGAAACATACAAATAATAAACAGAATATATTGTATTTAAAAGAGCGTTGTTGCAACCCAGTGTTTCTACCTATATGCTTTGGTCCTGTACAATTATCCCTACAGCAGAAGTGGGAAGTGTAGTATCATTAAATATAGAGTTTGCTCAAAATAAAATCATATTCCCTGTGATTAGTAACCCTAAAATGTTTTTTCCGTCTGAGCAGAATCATTGCATTGGTCTACTCTAGTTTTTGCAACAATATGTGGCCCTGATAACCGTCCCAGATATTTTGGCATTCAGTCATATTTACACCCTAATTGGACTGGAGTGATGGCCAATTTGTATGGGGGTTGTGGTGTGCCATAAGTGTGACCTAAACCATCTATATTTTGTTTACTGGAGGTTGATATGTCTGAACATAGTGTATTCCATTAGTAAGCTTAGGAAAATCAGAACTGAGGTTTTTAGGTTACAAAAGAAAATGTGCATCAGTTCTGCACACATTGCTCTGTAAATAACAAAAGCTAAGTGTATGTGCCATTGCAACAGCAGCAGAATATGCAGCAATGCAGGTCCTTAGCAACATAAAGCACAGATAATTAAATAGTTATTTTCTAAATGAATGAGCAGGATTATGAGCTTCTTGCTGATAAAGCAATGGATCAAAGCGTGCATTCTTGGGTATGTCTATATACCTGTGTTGGTCTGTCTTCTATCAATAATTAGGCTTTCATACTCCCTTTCCTCTGACACCAACTCTCCATAATTCTTGGCGACTTTGTAATTTCCATTAACAATTGTCCCTGCTGTCACTAACACTTTGACTTATTGTGTTCTGATTCCCCCACTCGTTCCAATGGTAACTCCTTTGATCTAATTTTCTCTAAATTCTCCTGGGTTGACAGAATCAGAGTTGCAAAGTTCACCTGTACTGATTCTGTAGTAGCAGCCAATGCTAAGCCAAACACTCCTCCTCTACTTCATTCTGGGCCTTTGCAATGCTCCCCTCATCAGCCACTTACTTGATTCAGCAAGTATTTTCTCATCTGTTTCAGGGGGAAGTGGCACAAATGGAAATTGAACTCAAAGACAGGGTGCACTGTAGGCAAGCACCTTAACCATTACACCACAGACGTACGGTACCTCTGTAAATATTGACATTTTTGGTCAGTTTAGATTACATGTAGCTGTTATGTGAGCAGCTTTTTAACAAAAAAGTTAAAGTGCATATCCCCGCTTAAGCTCCCCATACACAGGCTGATATAAGCTGCCAACAAACAAGCGGATTTCTGCATGTATGGCCACCTTAACTCTCTTGATTCCAGTCTCTTCCAAGTTTAAAAGTTCCATTCCAGCTGCTTCCCACATCTATCTTTTTAGAATGTTATGGTTAAAGTGGCTTTGTTTCATTAAGAAGTACCATCTACAGTTAAATGTACCAAACCAAGCTACAGGTGAGGAGCTCAATTCCTTCTTCCTTCTCAATGCTCCTACTTGGTACTGTGTCATTGCTGTGGATCATTATGAAGTACTTTCTGGCAACAAATTTGCCTACTTGAAGCCAGTCTTGGGATGATGTAGTGCTGCTTTATAAGAAGTTTGCACGTTTGATTCCTGCTTCCTCCGAAGTCTGTCTTTTTGAGATTGTTTTAGAGCTGCTTTGAGCTTCTTTAGAAAATATGGGTAATCTATGCAAAGCAGATATAGTTCTTACCTATAATCACAGCCTCCATACTCTGCTTTCTTGTCCAGTAATCAGCCACGTTTTGCTTCCTTAAGAAGTTGGTTATGAAATACTATTGTGGGGGGGGAAGAGTATGGTAAATAGACATTACATTTTTATAAAATGTACCCCTTTACTTCTGTTCAGCAAGCATTTTTTTTTTATTGTTAGCATTTGGGTAGGTTCCGCTAACCTTGTATTAGTTTTTTTTCCCTGTGTAAACTGTAGGTTTGGTGTATACACCCATTTATTGTATAGTGCAGCAAAACATGTTGGCATATATAGTTAAAACAAACAGGCATTGGCACTTGTTTAAACTAAACAAGTCTTCCGTAACCCAAATAGTTATTTTCAGGAATGCTGCTCGTTTGCTTCCACACTTGTTTGTTTAGGTAAGTGTAGACTTGGTTGAAAAGTGCTTTGCATTTTAATCATATTTATTCAAAGTGCTTATGTTTTTTGTGTGCATGTATATATGTATCATGAGTAAAATGGACAGAGGCTCTTTTTACTACTTAATACCAACTGCTGACACTTGAGACAAATGTTATGGTCATATTAAAGTTACAACTTTGAAAAATTCAATGTTATGTTTTCCCACAAACTATAAAAGGTTGCTTTGTAACACAAACACAAAGTGTGTATATATATATATATATATATATATATATATATATATATATATATATATATATATGTATGTATGTATGTATGTATGTATGTATGTATGTATGTATGTATGTATGTATGTATGTATGTATGTATGTAAAATATATATATATATATATATATATATATATATATATAAATGGATTCAATTTGATTTGCATTAAACCAAATATTACCCTAAAATGTAGTATATATACATACCAAGCGCATTTTACTATAACAGTTGAACAAGTAGTTTTAATGTAGACAAAACTATGTGTTATATAGAATAAAAGCAGTATTTCTTTATTTGTCCACTCTTGAAAGTCAGCTTTCCTCCTTAGCTGCCTTGTGCTGTACTATTAGAAAAGTTAATTGCAGCATTAAATAGAGCAATTGTGCTTTCAATAGCAATCACATTTACATTTCAAAGCCATATTAAAAGGTATATTTGCATTAGCGTTATATATATCCAATATATGTTTTTGTGCAGGATCCTCTGGTTTTTAGCACTACTTGTATGGTCCCTTCAGGCACAAAGCAATATAAATAGCCCAAAATTTGTAGATTTGTTTAAAAGCAATTGTTTAGGCCTACGTTGAACCACCTTGCCTGTCAGAGTGCCTCAACAGTACCTAAAACTTGCAATTTATCAATATAGCTAAACCATAAAGAACACCTTCCATTTATTTCTGCCTTATACCACTGAATAATTTGGGCAGCAGACCAATTTTCTAAAAAGTAGGTGGGGTAAATAATTAGATTGTAGTAGTCCCTCCCAATGTGCCACTTATCTGCTAAAATTAAATTTTTCACTGGAAATCTTAAACGGCAGCTCATGTGTTTATAAACAAGGTTAATATATTGAAACACAACCTACAAAGGAAAACTGTGGATAAATGATGTCAGTTTCCAGTAAGGGGCTAGTGATACATCTTTATCCAAGCAGTAGAGTGAGTTTAGTGAAATGCAAAATTTTTATTTGCAAGCCATTAATGTGAAGTTTAGTTTTGTCTGAATGCTTATCCACCAAGCAGTTTAATTGGAAATAAAATCCTAACTCTCAGATGTAACATCTACTTTCATATATTTTACTAACATCGACATTTCCAACATGGACAGAATATAAGACAATGACCAGTTCTGACTTCTTGTTTTAAACTCTTGAAAACTGCTCCACTGCTCACTAGGTAACATCAATTAAAAAAAAAAAATAATATTAATAAAAACTCGAGCACAGCCGGTCAATTGATACACTACACAAGCAACTAATTTCAATTACAACATAGCAATGTAAAAGTGATAAAAACAGTCAAGGTCAAGTGTACAATCTGTACAGTGTAACAACGAACGCAATAGCAACTTTTAAAACAGACATTTCAGAACTAAAGAATGGGGAAAAAAAACAAATCTTTCAATTAGAACATTTGGAAAAATGTATAAAAATGAAAAGGGGTGCAGAAATGGAACCAAACTAAAAAGACTATAAACAGTAAAGCTGAAATTTGCTACTGAAAATAATTGGTTATGGTTTGCGTGGGGAAGATCAAAGCACTCATTTGCCATGAGAAATTGACTTTAGTTCAACACAAGTGTCAGAAATGACCTTGATAAAAGCAGATATATTAACTCAGCTCTACTATTTCTGTACAATTTTCTTCGAGCTTGAGTATTTTCCGCTGTTATTGTGAATTCTTAGCGATGCTGGTAAGTATTAACAAAAGCATCCAGAGATCCAGATCTTGATTTGTACTCCATTAGCAACCAAAGAGGAAGAAAAGCACTCCAGGTTTTCATTGAAGCTGTTCTAAACAAAATATTTTGGAATCCACTTATGCCTGAAAAAGAAATTGATATTTGTTCCGGATACATAAAATGTTGAACAAAATGTATGGATGAACCCAAGCAGGAAATACAATATATATAGCCCAAGACCACAAATTCAGAACATTTACCACAGTCTAAGTTTGAAGCACAGAAAATTAAAATCTTCACCCTCACCTTACAATTTAGTTTTAAATGTGTGTCATGTTTCACAGGACATTAAGGGGGTTATTTATCAAGGTCCGAATTTATCTCAATAGCGGCTGCTACAAACTCCGATCTAACCCACTCGGGGTTTCCACGCTTATTATTACATTTTCCTGAAAATGTAAAAGCTCAGAATTTCATGATTTTTCATCCGAAAGCTCTGAAAACATTGTGAAATTGCCCGACAACCAAAAATCAATGACTTTTATGCAACCGACAGGTTTGAGATGCCGTGGTTTTATATTTAGGCTTTTTAGCCCTCGGGGTGTAATAAATTCCGAAAAATTTGATTTTTTAAAGCCCATAACACAAAAAATCATGAGTTTTTTTGTATTTCGAAGCTTACTAAATAACCCCCTATAAGTTGTTAGCACTCCATGGTTTGGGACTCCATTCTTTATATTTGAGCTTAGTCGGTTAGAATAAATTTAGAACAGTCTACTTTACACAGAAGTGAACTTTCTTAAACAGAGCTATATGAAATAACTTTGGAATCTGGGTATATATATCATATTTATACTTGCAATCAAAATTACACTTTATTCACTACTGTCTCCCACCAATATGGCACATTAGTTCAAATACCATCAAGTGCAATGATGAAGGGGGAAACAAGGCTGTGACAGCAGTGAAATTAGTTATTTATTGCACTTGTTGACAAAAAGTACTCGAACAGGAAACTTTTTCTAAATCTAAATGGTAGAGGGAAATTCAAGGCATCTCAACCTGGATGGCAGCATAATCAATATACTGGACCTTTCACTTTAGATAGGGTTCAAACAGTGTTAAAATAGCAAATGTTGCATACATTTATTGTTTAGTCCACCACCTGCCACCCAATCAGTTCCCAAGTCTCTCAGGCAAACAAAATGGGGGCAAGGGTACTAAAGATCCCATACAGCTGAATGTACCCAACCTGGCAACACAGATTTGGTATGATTTAAAAAACCAACTGTATTTATTTTATTTTTTTTTTGCCTTGCCACCAGTAGCCTTAGGTCCAAGGAACCCATTTAGATTTGAAAAATAAAATTAAAACACAATAATATTTAAGTAAAATGTTTTATTGTGAGAATAGGAAAAAAAAAAAACATAAAAACAACCTGCCACAAGTGCAAGAGAGAACTAATTTCAACAATTTACTGTACATTTCCCTCAAGCGACATCAACTCTGCAAAGATGGCGTCTGAACCAAAGAACCTTTATCCTAGAGGGAGAAACAAGAAAAGTGTTACCTTTTAGTACAATACAAAAGGATTGAAAAACAAACCGAACATCTTTTTGTATATTGGCAAGTACATTGCTGTAGTGTCATTTTGGTGAAGATAGGAGGACAAAAGGTATAGCATTTCATTATTTATCAAAACAAAACCTAGTTTACCACAATAAGAAAAAATAAAATAAATAAAAACCAAATGTACCAAAATATTTTACCCAAGGCTCAGTGTTGAACACTAACAAGCCGTCAATGTTTTGGGATACAGTGTATGTAATGCAGTGTCAATATATTTACACACAAAGTGTACAGGTCACCATTATTAAAAATATTATTCTGCATCTGTTTCCAAACTGCATTGCTAAGTCACATACTGAAGCCTCATTAAGTAAGGTAAACCAATACATATGGTCAACACCAAATATCATTTTTACACCTATGAAGCAGAGGAATGTTGGCTTTTTATTAATTTTTGTTTTTAAACAGAGAAGATAAAAGAAAAGCAAAGATGCAGGGCTCCTTCATTCTTCACTAGTCTTAGAAAAACTTGCCAGAATACTGCTTCACACTATAAAAAAAGAGAATCTTACATTAGAACCCTTGAGCATGTGCCTCTCAATGTTTAGAAGTCAAAACCCATAAGCATAATCTTCAGAAAACTGCTTCACACTATAAAAAAAAGGAAAATCTTGCATTAGAACCTCAAAGCGCATGTGCCTTTCAAATTAGATTTCAAAATCCCTAAACAAGATCAACTAAGTGCTTGTAAATGGTAGCAATTGAAAAAGAACTAGCAGATCAGGTAAGGTTATTAGTACAAAGTGAGAAGAATTAACATGCATAAGGTTAAGCAGTTTTAAGAAAAAGCGGTTAGAAAATGTTTAGGATGTGTGAAAACGCTGCATTATGGTACAAATTCAATACCCATTTCAACTTGTCCTGTAGAGGCATGGTCTGTGCCATATGGCAGACTGTGATTTGTTGTCAATGTTGTTATCTAAAAACAACAAAATCACTAGTCTTCCACACAGAACTAAACCAACATCCACTGCCTTCTTCTAGTTATAATTAAGGCTACAGGCTCAGTAATGTTTACTAAACTTTTGCAGCTGTTTCACAATAGAGAAAACCGAGATGTTATTTCCTTCAAGCAGAATTAGTATAAAAGTGAATCTTCTGGTTTAGTGAGAAACACAAAAGGAAGAAAAACAAGAGAATATCTAAAAAATAAAGAAAAAGTTAAGACAGAAAAAAAACAGGACAGTGTCATTAAGAAAACACAAAGACGCTGAAGTTTAGAGCTGTACAACAAACACAATGCTTTCAACTTGCCTGTTCTGAAGCAAAAATTGTGCATTCTGTATCTGATCTTGGGTGCCAGTAATGGTAATTATCCTGTCATCGGATCCTTCCAAAGGCTCGTCAATTTTGATGGATGCGCCAGATTCATGGCGGATTTGTTTAATTCTCTGACCTCCTTTCCCAATTATCGATCCAGCTAACTGAAAAATAAAATTGAAGTCGGCTAAAGTAAGGTTGT
The DNA here is from genome assembly GCA_038501925.1 of Xenopus petersii. NCBI lineage: Eukaryota > Metazoa > Chordata > Amphibia > Anura > Pipidae > Xenopus > Xenopus petersii. The sequence goes on from CM076672.1 coordinate 149,761,212, forward strand.
TGCACTTATGCCCCAAAACAACACTTTTCCAGTAAAGTTTAGGCTAGAGGTGCCATTCACAGTCCAAACTGACCCTTAGAATCCGGAGAGATCTGTCAGCAGGCTGAGTGGACAGGTAAGTTATGAGGGACCGTACTCAATTTTCTATTACTATATTCCTTATGGCTGACCAGTGTAAATTTAGGAACTATACTTTTTGATCCACCAGACACAGACGCCCAACTTGCCATACATGCCCAGATGGTCAGGCAATAGTTTATATTGACCAAAGTGCTTTAGCAAACCTGGGCATATGTGGCCAGCTTTATACATAAACCCCTTTTGTTAAACTTAAACACACAGACTTCACACTACAGAAGTATGACTTCTAGTCAACGCAGTACTAGGAAAGTAAAAAGGTGAAGTGTTAGGAAGCATAAAGGGGGAGAAAAATCACACAGACTACAGTGAGAAGCCGATTTACTTACATCTTTTGGAATGGTTACTTGTGTTGTTATAACAGGCCCACCAATATCACCAAAAGAACCTCGGCCTAAATTAAAAAAAAAAAAAAAATGATATATGGCCAGGAAAAAAAAAAAAATCAATTCTAAATTATAAAATCCCAAAATAAGAACAAATATACATACCATATCCAGCTCCACCCTGAAGTAATTTGCGAGGGTGTTCAAGAAAACACAGTAGAGGAAGAAAAAATAAAGGTAAGAACAACATTTGGTGCAATTCCAAGCATTCAACATGTATGCATTCAATAAATGGAAATAATACCCCACTTATTGACACAAGCTCGGTTTTATAGACAATGTGCCTAAACACTATCTGAACTTGCACAAATAAATAGATTTTTGTTCGGAGACATACATTTTCCCCAGGATATATCAACCCCCTTAGGCTCAGTTATTCACCACCTCACCCATATTTTCCATAGTAAAGAGATAAGATTACAAGACTTGAAGTCCCTTTGCTTTTCATAGAGGGTTTTACACAAATTCAATAGAAAACAGAGGGTCCTGGTGAGGGATGCGTTGCATGACTGAGAGACTTAAGCCTATGGTACATGTTGCAGATAACGGACTGTGCCAAAGGTATGGCAGAAGTCCATCAGTGTATAAGTCTTGGAAGTGTTTTATGCACATGTCAAAAGGCTTTTCCCCTTTGCTCAAAGCTCTATTGCAGACATAGCTCAAATGTGCTACAAAAAAAAACAATTATCAGTTTCCTAGGTAACCATAACTATATACCCAATTACTTCGCATGGAGGGGGGGGGTTAAAAACGTTACTACATCTCTAAGAAAGGGCATTTTTTAGCATATGCTTAATACTACAGATTTCTTTTAAAAGTTACATGCGACAGACCATGGGGGGGGGGGGGTGTAGGCAACATAATGAATTCATAAATATTGGGATTTCATCTTTGCTAATGAGCCACTGTAATTCAAACATATGAAGTTCTAAGCATGACACCTTTCCATGTTTCTGAAGGTAAAAACTTATGTAAGAAATATTCTTTGTGGTTGCTGTGGTTGCTTTGGGACCAAATATCATGACTACCACACGCTGTCTGTATACTCCAATAATGCTTCAAAAGTATATCAAGCTTTATTTTTTTCCCAGAGCTTGAAGAACTTCTAAAAATATGCTGTGCAGACATAGCTATGAAAACTGGAAACAAATGGACTTTATGATTATAAATGTTATGCAAATCACCTGGAAAACTTTTACGGTTAAAAAATAAACTGGGAGGTTATCTTACCATTCCATCGTAATGGTCTGGTCTTCCCCTTCGGTCCCTGAAAAAGATGGTGTTAAATTGTCAGATGACAGAATATTCCCAATAAAAATACACATGCACAATGGCTTGTAACTACTACAGTTTATAAAACTACTAACCCTCCTCTAGGTGGTGGAGGTGGTGGGAGAGGAAGATTACGAGCTCTACTTCCACCTCTACCCCCACGACCAGGGGGTGGAGGAAGTGGCCCCCGCCTTGGACTCATGTCATCATAATCTCTTCTTGACTGCGGCATGGGGCGACCCCCAGGTCCTGGAGGCATTCGATCAAACCCTCCCCTGGCATGCATAGGAAAACCCATGGGGCGCCCTCTTCGGTCATCAAACATCATTGTAAAGCCTCCATAATCATACGTTTCATCATAGAAGTTAGGATCATAGGGCTGAGACCTGCCCTTAACAGGGGACTGAAACAAGCAAAAACAATTGTTTATACAGCACCAACATATGCTGAAGTGAAGCATTACCACCGAATACATTTTTAGAACAAGGCAGCTTACCTCAGAGATGAGATCAAGTATAACTTTAATGCATTCAACCACCCTGTCCGGTTTGCCCCCAATCAGCACAACACGATCAGTAGAATGAGGGCAGCACTCCTGAAATAGCTTTATTGTAGTCTGAGTTTTCTACAAAACATAAAATGTCAATGTTACAGCACAAAAAATGTCAATAGTGAAACCTTTATAAAAAAAAAAAAAAAAAAAAAAAAAAAAAAAAAAGAAAAAAAGGCCATAGTTGAAAAAAACTAAAACCTTAATATTTTGACATACAGAGGTAAGGTTAATAAGGACTATTTGTGTGTAAATTCTCTTCAGCTCCAACACCACAGACATAGTGCATTTGCACAAGTCAGTCGTTTGTAGTACCTTTGCAAAAATTTTTTACGGAAAGTCCTCAAACCACTTTAAGCAAAAAATGTAAAACTACTGTACCAACATCTTACCTGTGAAATGGAAGGGGTATTTAAAAAGCTCAGCTGGGGAATTTAACCATGATTCAGCAACAAGTGATCAATATATACGTTTCAATCCCTCACAGGGATCTTTCTCAAGACTATACAGTTTTTTATGAAAGCTTACCTCTTTTCACATTTACACATCTTTATAAATATACATTATTCTACAAACCGAGTGGTGTTAAATGTTAATTTACATATAACATTGCTTTTATACCCCATATTCTTTGGATGACAAGGATTCTGGTTACACCTTTATTAATAGAAAGACTACGTTAGGTTAAATTATTGGTTTAACCTATCTACTGGAATAAGGTCTACTGTATATATCCATATAGGGCATATCTTTCACACACTCATATTTTCTGTTTCATCTTGTAACACAACATTCAGTAAAGGATAACCACAAAAAAAAAAATACAGGTTTATATGCAGTCCAAAATTTTCTTTAAAGGTCAGCGCTAATTGAAAGCTCAAGGGGAAAGTATGATGAAAAAAGGATTATATACAGTTGTAAATCGTAAGAATAATTTACTATATGCATACCTCTCTAAGTTCCTTAATCTTTGCTCCTTTGACACCAATAATTCCACCAGCCAAACTTTGGTGAATCAATAACCTCAACTCACAATCAAAATCATTTCCTTTGAAGTGCTGGTACTGCCAAGTACAGGGGTAGGCGGCAAGCAAGTAAAGAAAAAGAAAACAAAAAGCATTTAATGGCCAAGAACAAACCTTTTCATTAAAAAAAGTTATGGGGGGGGGGTCTATTATCTAAAACTTAAAAGCTAAAATTTTCTGGACTATGTCAAGTGAATTTCCAAAAAGTTCTCTCTAAGGCAGTGATCCCCAACCAATAGCTCGTGAGCAACATGTTGCTCTCCAACCCCTTGGATGTTGCTCTCAGGGTCCTCAAAACATGTGCTTATTTTTGAATTTCAAGCTTGAAAGCTAATTTTAATTGCATAAAAACGAAATATAACAGCAAGTAGAGCCTCTTGTAGGCTGCCAGTCCACATAGGGGCTACCAAATCATAGCCCTTATTTGGCACCCCAAGGAACTTTTTCATGATTGCGTTGCTCCCCAACTCTTTTTACATTTGAATGTGGCTCACAGGTTAAAAAGGTTGGGGACCCCTGCTCTAAGGGAACGCATGAGATTTTGTTGGATACCACTGTGTCAACATATATTTCATACAAACTGGTTAATTTCCACCTAACTATATATACACAACTGATATCAGAAACAGATCTGTAAACTACATGAAAGATTTACCATTTAGAGTATCTTTTGGAAACCTTAAGCCCCCATCTGAGATTTTATTCACTTAAGACAATGTTAGACATACGAAATGCTTATTCTGTCATTCAGCAAAGATACAATAATATCCGGGACAGCAAAACTTCTTAACAATTAATCTTGGGTCTTTTAAAATTATCTAGGAAATCAAATAGGCAGAATGACATCACGTCCTAAAGTTTCCAAGTAACATTTGCCGTACCTATATAAATATTGGAAGGGTCACTTCCAGATTTTAAAATATACATACCTCTTCCAGCGTGGGAATTATCTTCTTTAGGATTTCTCCAATTGTTTCAATATCTGCGCTGATACTTAATATACTGGACACATTACATGAAATGGCAGAAAAAGGATAATGCCAATGTTAACTTCTATAAACACCTACTTTAAGGATGTACTTGTATGACAAATACACGTGCATTTCATAAACTTGACAGCAGCAAAGGTTTAAATGTCAGTGAGTGGAAGGAGGGGGATTCTGGCAGGGCTCAGATTAAGTGGGCAAGAAGGTGGCACAGAACTAGAAACAAGCGAATGATCACATTCCCCCGTCACCACTAATCTAAGAGCACCTCGCTATTCTAAATTACATTGGCACACCTCAGTAAAGTTGGAAAATGCGAGTGGTGAACATTTCATGGATGGAACTGCATTAAAAAATTTACAAGCTAATGGTCTTTTGAGAGGGAAAAAATGCAATGTGAACATGGAGTGAAAGTTAGCTCTTGACGCAAAAATATGAAACAGGTAATGTCATCAGGAGGGCTACGAAGACAGACTAATTAAAAACACTAAAATATACAAAGTTATCATGAAGCAGTTCTGGAAGCTATACACCTTCCCTCAGCTATTAAAATTAGTAGGTCCATTGACCTTAAAAGCAGAGGTAAAGGAAGGGGGGGGGGGGGGGGGAGAAAAAACCAAAAGTAAAACTTGGAAAAAAAATAAAACCCCAAACCTCATCTGGAAGACAGGAAAACAACTCAGGGAAAAAAAAATAAATCAGAACAGAACCTCAAAAAAAAAAAAAAAAACCAAACAAATCAAATCACTATGTAAGGGGATATGATTCATATTATAAAGGCAGGTAATAAAACATTTCTCTTTCTAATCAGGCAGTGAGGCATAAACTGTTGGGACATACCGCTCGGGGCCACTGCTGTCTGGGACTGAAACACTGGCATTGTACTGCATTGGTCATTGGCGTTCGTGGATGTTGGCATTGGGTATGGGCATTCAATCAGAAGATGTCAGGAAAAGTACCCGTTGGGCAACGAGCACATTTTTGGGCATAGCCAACCAGGGTTTTCACATGGGCGTTCAGGGATAGATGGGCCATCATGGTGGGCAACGCAGGGGTAAGACGATCCAGTACATGGGCAACGGAGATATGTGGCCAAAAAAACAAGGAGAGGGAAAAGGGGGAAAAGCAATACATTTTAATTTAACACAAACTAAACTCATTGCTTTCAGTTACAGAAACAGTATTAAGTCATACTGTGAAAAATACATTATGTTTGGAACTTTTTTTGAATAGTTAGTGGAATGCGAGCAACTATAGTAGGCTGGCTCTTGTGTAGACACTTCTCATTTAACTACACAAAAAAGGTCTTGCCGACACTGGACAACTTTAACACAAAAAATATCCAGATCAAAAACGAACCGGGAAATATGAGAAAAACCGTCTGCACTTTTTAATGTTACCTACATTGATGGGAACTTTTCATAGGAATTGGCTTTAATGTGTAAAAGTCTAAGCATGCCTTGTCCTTAAAATAGAGAATTTTCAGGTTTGTCAACAACTCTAAAAGAACTGTCTAATCGCATGAGTCAACCCACTAAATCATTGCAAATGTTACTACTAAATCTTTGTATTCAAACACTGAGATTTTATTTAACAGCGCACCCAGATACTAGTTAACACCAGCATCAGATTTTTAATATAGTGTATACGGCTTTGGAAATGGACAATGATGCAGGATAAATTAACGCCATTTACTTGGAATTTCAAGGTGGCTTAAGCAGCAAAAATACCATAGGGTCACAACAATAAATTGTGAACACTCACGTCTGTCCTAAGTGCCTTAATATTTTTTCCTCCTTTGCCGATTACTGCCCCAGCATTCTAAAAGGAAAAAAAAAAAAACACAAAAGATAACCAACAGTCATGACTCAAACACTGGGTATTGCAAATATGGATACATAAATAGTTAAGACATTCTGAAAACACACTACAAATACACAACTACTGGCTTAGCCTCTTTTACAGCAACACAAATGCATAATTTCTAAAACATACCTTGCTCTGAAGCAGAATACGCAGCTCAACCATCATATCTGTGTTTCTAGATCTCTTGAATGCCTGTTCATCCTCCATGTCCTCTGCTGGACGTTTACCTACGAAAAAAGGAATGTTTTGCAAAATGAAGGGTGCTGATAATTTTAACATAAGGGCGCCTCAACAAAAACAAAGCTTACCGTTAGTTTCTGTGTTTGTGAATTCAACCTCTTCCTGCTCTGTCTCCATCTTCTTTTAATACAACTTATAATTCGGTGGTTGCTACCTGTCAATAACCAGACATTGGAAAAGATAAGGATTGAGATATAATTTATTAGGAACATCCTGGTGTACAAGCTGAGGTTCAATAAAGAAGCACTTGCAAAGAACAGTATTATAACAAATTGTGCATTGGGAGGGACCAGTAGATGATGACATCAAATAGGCTTAGCCCACACACAATTACCAAACTGTTTCATTGTCCAATCACAGAGAGTCATTCACAATTACTTTGCAATAAAGAGAGGGTGGGACAAAAATTAAATAACACAAGTGTGTATATGCTGCTGCCTTACCAGCTCTTGAAATACAAACGAAATACAAACTAAAACATCACTTTCTAAACTGAAAGGCATGCCTATGATTAAGGGACTGAATCCCGAAACGCGTAGGGTGTGAGACCCTTGTAGGAGCGTGCAATAAACCTGCTATCTCCATGAAAGGAGTGTCGTCCACTTATTTTGGTTTTGGTATGATTACAAGCAGTGGGGACACTGTGGACTGAGCACCCAACAAGGAGGGAACTGAACTGCCAATGGGAGGGTGAGCTTTGAGTGGTCTATTTGGTTTGAGTGAGGTGTTCCTCTGGGGAAGAGATGCACCCTGAGGACCAGTTAGAGAGACTAAGTTCTATTACACCTTCATCAGTGTAATGTTGGTGCTTTATAAATAATGTTAATAAAAAAATCTTGACATCCAGTTTGTATCTTTGCAGCCAGCACCTATAAATAAACTACTTCTTGAAAACAAGTGTCCCATTTCATATATGTATATAAGAAAACAAAGTTTGTAGTCCTTTAGAGAACAATGAACAGCATGAGACCATATATTTCTTGAAGTGTGTAAATCGAACACTTTTTTACAAAGCTTATGTATGTATAATAAAAGGCTTGCCTTTTTGTCCTAATCTCGATGAATGGTTGCCCCATGGGTACATCAATGCATATTTATACAAAACTACCACAGTGACTCCAAGTTTTTTTTATACCACTACACCAGGGGTCCCCAACCTTTTTTACCCGTGAGCCACATTCAAGTGTAATAAGAGTTGGGGAGCAACACAAGCAAAAATAAAGTTCCTGGGGTGCTAAATAGGGGCTGTGATTGGCTATTTTGTAGCCCCTACGTGGACTGGCAGCATACAGGAGACTCTATTTGGCACTATACTTATTTTTTATGCAATTAAAGCTTGCCTCCAAACCAGGAATTCAAAAATAAGCTCCTGCTTTGAGGACATGGAGAGCAACATCCATGGGGTTGGAGAGCAACATGTTGCGCACAAGCTACTGATTGGGGATTACTGCACTACAATATACTATATTTAAAGGCACATGAAAAAAATCTCAATTTGCATTACAGTTCCATTAAGGAAGAGACTGGGGTGGACATATTAAGCGATGATATTAGCAGAACTATGCCTCCAGCATGTTTTCATATACAGGCATGGGACCAGTTATCCAGAAACCAGTCACCCAGAAAGCTCCAAATTACGGAAAGGCCACCTCCCAGAGTCTCCATTTTTTCCAAATAATCCAAATTTTTAAAAATGATTTCCTTTTTCTCTGCAATAAGAAAACCCTGAACATTGTACTTGATCCATAAATAAGACATAAATAATTCTTATTGGACACAAAACCAGCTATTGGATCAATATATATGGATTTCTAGTAGACAAATTACAGAAAAATCAGTTATCCAGGTTGGGTATTTCTGGGGGGTGGCTAAAAATTTGGAAGACTGAATTAGTCCATCCCAAAGTCTAAAGCTGCCCCATTGGGGAAATAAAGTCAGTGGGTGGGGACAGCATGAACAACAATGAGGCAATTGTACTGGAAACCACCTCCAATATTTTGTACTCATACAAATAAAAGAACTAGCATTTATACCAATGAAAGCATGCTCATCCTTCGCTAGTTAATGTGCTGAGGTGAACAAGTGATGGACTGCAGAGGAGGGCCTAAAATATAGAATTATCCTGTTATTATGCCCATAAGATTGAGATATATGCAGATATTAGAGTAATAGAGGATACCCTTGATTCTTAACTTGTAATTTATCCACTTGTTCAGAACTGAGGTCTAATTTGATCAGTTAGCTAAATAAAAAGAACCCCTCTTCTATCAAGTGCTGTAGATGGTCTTTGCAAACTCAAATTATCTTTCTAATTCCAAAACCAACAACCGCTGGAGTTAAAAATCCAATACCTGGCCCAGGCACTGTGTAAATTTTCAATTTTTTTCGCAAGGAGGGGGGTGTTTGCCAGCGTCCAATTCGGTTGTGCCGCGTTAATTGCCCACCAGGCTCAGTTCAAGACGGTCCATGGCCCGGCCGTTGGGGACCCCTGAATTAATCAATGTCTTCAGACGATTGTACGAACCAATTAATCGATAGCGATCAAGTTGGTATTTTATTTTCAGCTCCAGTGTTGTTGGTTTTGGAATTAGAAAGATAATTTGAGTTTGTGAGACCGTTAACAGCACTTGATATTAGAGGGGTTCTTGCCTCTGTCTGAAGTTATATGCAGGTTGAGAGAAATTTCGGAAACCCGTTTTATAAGGCCACAGGTCTCCAGCTATTGCTGAAGCTCATGCATCTGCCAATAGAAAAGACATTTATTATATAAAGCAATTATGCGTCTGCTTCCCTCAGGTACCAATGGCAAACTGCGCATCTGTCAGCCATAAATGAAACGAAAGCAAAGATAATGAGAAACTATAGTGGTACACAAAAGGCAGACAGATAATGGTATCGCAGCATATTTTCTGGCGAACCCCCCTGAGGTCATTTGCCTCTACTTAGAGCCCATTCAGCTCCTTTGTCTGCGATCCCTTTGGACACCGGTTCCACCGGCTCCGCCCCACTGCCGCAAGCTTCCGCTGTCAGCCATTTTGTGGAAGATAAAAAGCCTCTCACCAGCATGGCGGCGTCGCCACCTCAACCAACACAGGATTTTGTAGGATTACACCAGCGCCGACTTATACCATAGAAGTCTGCGTAGCTAGGGCTCCTCGCTATTATACAAGGAATCAGCGAGCTTGTGATCTAGTAGTGGCTCCATTTACCAGAAGCATTTGGCTTTTAATACTCTCCCCACCCAAATACAACACTACGTCTATAGTTATTCACCCATTTCTCATCCTACGTGGAACTCGACAATTATATGGCGGGCCTGGCCGCGCACTTGTGGAAACGGGGGCGGTGACGTCACCACTCGCGGCCTTGTACAGCCAGGCTGGAATACAAGGCTAAAGCGCTATGGATAGGGGGGTTCGAGCACTGCTACGTGCAATTTAGACCTGCACCTCATAGCACTCTCTCAACATCTCCTACACACACACGTACCATCCTGAAATCGATATAGCTAGTGGCGCTTATACTAGGCACTATAGTTCCGGCACTTCCGCAGCACAAGCGGTCAGGAAGTCAATGGCATAGTAAACGTTCCATTTGCGCGTATCAAGAAAACAATACGCTAGGCACTCTTCTTCCCTATAGCCGCTCGCACCCGCAAATGGAAAACTAACAGGCCATCCAAATCCACTTTACGTCTTCTACTCGCATGTAGAATCCGCCTGCAATCAAGGAATCGCCCCTTACCTTGCTTCTGTGCCGACCCCGAGCTACCTCCACCAGCACGGCCGAAACAGAAGAACAAACCACAGCACGACACAACCTACACAAAGTAATAAGGCCACCCCTCGACTGGCCGACGCTGATTTGTTACTCGGTAAGCGAGTTGCGCCGCGATTGGTTAAGGGAAGAGCCAATACAATATATGATCCGCCTACTGTGCTCCCCCACCTTCATATTCTATTAAATCGTACGCTTTCAAGCTTGGTTGAGTGAGAGTCTGTAATGCTAATCAGTGTAATGGCGGATGGCACCTTAAAGAAGAATTCGGCTACTTTTGTTACAGTGTTTACATTGGAACGGCCGTTTTTAGTAGTATATGGACTAGAGATACATTTTTTTCTGCCATTTAAGGGTTTTTTTTGCTTTAAAGCTTCATTCCAAGTGCCCCATGAAACGATTATACATAGAATGTGACATTTTCCACTTTATACGAATAAAGTCGCATATCCATTCCGCAGTGGATACATGTAATGTACAGTAAGCGCATACAAATACATATGCCTGAAGTACCTAAAGAGGCAGGTTACAGGAATATATGTGCTTCCGCTTTTCCAGCTCAGTGCCGGTTACTATAGACACTATAGCGACAGGCTATGGGATAATGTAGTAATAATGTCCCGAACTTCGGGTTGGTAAGCAAAGCATCCAGCGTGGCGCTTTCCGTTCTTATAAAGCGCAATGCGGCACTGAAGTAATAAAACCAGCGTATCACATAAACAAAGAGCCACTGAACGTGCACAATGTAAATGCTTTTCCTTAGTAACAGGACCTGGTGGTTTCCAGGACAAAGAACGCGGCGGGAAAGAAGGGGGGAGTCACGAGAGGCTAAATCTCGCGTGAGTTTGAACCCCTTTAGCGCGGTTTCTGCCAATCAGCTTGAGCGGGTTCCGTGGCGCTCAGGAAAGGTTCTCGCCACCAAATTAGAAAGTGAGTTACCAATCGTAACGATTCATGCGGAGGGGATTCCAAGCGCCACCGGAATGCTTTGTTGGCTGGTACGGAGAGGGGACTGCCGCCTGATTTTACAATAGAGAATTGATTACACCCCCCCCCCCGCACACACAATTTGGTTTCACCCAGTAGTGTAATATATAGAAGAGATAGGAATTGTAATATCACAATTGCTAGGAAATTAGAGATAGTGTTTATCCTAGTGAAAAGGACTCGGGTTGTTGATCTAAAATACATGCAAATCGAGTTAAATGAATGCAAGCATGCTGCCATACGTGGTGTTCTTAAAGCCCACTAGAAAGAGTGTGAATAGAATTTACTGGTCCCCAGTGCAAAATCCAAACATTGAGGAACATAGGTTTTATATGCATGTATACAAACTGCACATGGGCTAGGGTTGCTCCCCTTTAGCAAACCTGTTTAAACTCGCACACTTTGGGTTGATTTTTATCATGTTCTATCAGTTTATTGGGTGAGAAGAATTCAGTTATCTAGTCTCTTTAAACCAGGTTATTCTGCACACACTAAACATTATTGCTCTACGGGGCAATGACGCATTGGGTGTTTTGTGACCCGCACAAAACCGCCTCCTGTACAGGGCAACAAAATGCCTTTTTGTAGTAGGAGATGTTTTCAAATGGTCAACAAAATGCTCTATGTCAAGTTCACTTTAGGAATGTGTTCTGAATCCAAAACAGATATATTTTAGGGCACCTCGTGAGGCAACTTCGGGCGACTTCGGAAATTTGAAGCAATCAAATTTGTCTCACATTGTTTCTTAAAGCCTCCCATCTTTATTATGCCACCCACACCTTTATTTTCATTGCATATGCACAATTTCTTGGAATCAGTAGCCACATATCAGGCAACCCTGAACTATCTGCATATATACAAAAGGCACATATGTTATTACAAATTATCTGTTGGTGTATATCTTTTCATGGGTTTGCAGAACGAGGCAATGAATTGTAACTTTTTAAGATAATGTATACTTTAAAAAAAAAAAAAAATGTATATATATATATATATATATATATATATATAGATAGATAGATAGATAGATATATAGATACATATATAGATAAATAATTTATATTTTTTATTTTTATTTGTTTAAGGAGACTTTCCTACTGCCAATTAATGAAGTTGATTGGTTGAAATCATTTTGGCAAATGTTGAATTTAATTTTGGAAATAAGTATTGAAAGACTGTAGAAAGATAATTACATTAGATCTAGTTAGTTCAAAGGGCCATAATACATTCTTGTTTGTTTAGAGGACCATAATACATGAGTTAATGAAAAGGTGTAAAGGCCTCCACCCAATTAGCAGAATTGGTCACCTTTTACCCCATGTTGACAAGCCTCTTCTTTAAAAGGTAAACTGACCCAGCGTACTTTAATGCATAGAGCCACTGTTCCCCTTTTTTTTTTTCTTTTTTTTTTTTTTTAGTTTCTTGCTTTTTGCAATTCTCCCAATGGAAGTGCCTGCCCAGTACAGCAATGTAAAAAAATTACTGTCTATGCACAAACAGGAGCAGCACCTGGAAGAACTTGCCTGGGGATGTTCCCCTATGCTATATTAAAAAGTGGAAACAATGTTTTGTGCTGTGCAAAAATGACTTCTGGAGCAGCAATAGAGATACCTGCAAGAAGTTAAAAGAGGGCAGCACTCTGCACGAGGGCTGTTTAGGGTTTTTAAGAGGCATGTCAAACATTGGCACCTTGAAAAAATTAGAATGCCAATACCTTAGTCAAAAATGGGGTGTTCTCAAATTTATTGAAGTGCTCCGGACACGCAGGTCACAATCATCAACTGATCGTGACCTGCGTGTCTGGAGCACTTCACTAGATTTGCGCACACCCCATTTTTGACTAAGGTATTGGCATTCTAATTTTTTCATAGTATTTATACCTGTCGGTGGGAGAGGCCAGTACCAATACCTTTTCCCCATAATTTTGCATAACATTGGCAACTCTCAGTGATTTTTATTTTGTTCTCCTTTATTAGTTAAGCAGTACACTAGCAAATAGCTTTTTTGAGACCTCTCTGCATTTAAAATGCAGTTACCACAATAAACAGCTTGCTGGTGACTTGAAATGCAAACTAACTGGTATTGACTATTTGCAATAAATGTAAACGATTTGTATCTTAAATAACTTTATCTGAAAAGAACACAAACAGAGAGTGAATGGGCCTTTTTAAGAGAATGAGACAGAATTGTGGTGTAAAATCTGGAGCAGTACGCATTCGAGTGATCTCATACGGCAATATTTGTTGTCTGCGGTTAAATCTATGCTATCTCAGGCATCAAGTCTCAAAATGACTTTCTATAATATAACATTATGGGGCACATTTACTAAGGGTCGAAGTAAATTCTAAGTGAATTTTCAAATTCAAAAACTTCGAATTTCGAAGTAATTTTTGGGTACTTCAACCATCGAATAGGCCAAATTTGACTTCGATTCTAAATGAAAATGCTTAGACTATTGGACCATTCGAAAATCTAAGTACTGTCTCTTTAAAAAACGTCGACACTTCGCCGTTTAAACCTGCCGAATTGCTATGTTAGCCTATGGGGACCTCCTAGAATCTATAGGCAGTATTTGGCTAAGTTTTGAGAAGTCAAAGGATTTTTTTGTAAAATTGTACGATCGAATCGTTCAAAGTACGATCATAAAAATCCTTCGACTTCGAATGTCATACTAGCCTTTTCATTGGTCGAATTTCAAAGTTTTTTTCACTTAGAAATTCAACCCTTGCTAAATCTGCCCCTAAACTTTCCTCAAGTAACACTTATTACTCGCGGCAGTCCAACTTAATTATGGGAAATTGCTTCCCTTTGAATTTTCCTGCAATTAAGCCAGATTGCAATGAGTAATCGGTTTTACTTGCGGCTCAAATTTTTCGAGGCTTTTTGGGGCAAAAACTAATTTTTTGTGGAAACCAAAAACTCTTTGATGCTGCATAAGTCCAGAATCTGAAAACCCGGCATCTAAATTCTGTCAAGGTCATGTATAAGTCAATGGCAGATGTCCCTATCCTCATTTTAAAGATATCCTGGTTTGGCTGGGTTTCGATTGATAATCTGAAAAATTTGGGATTTTCTGGCGATAACCCAAAAAATTGAGTGATTTGGGAGTAAAGTCTTTTCCTGGCCCAATTTTTTCGAGTTATTTTATTGATAAATAATTGATAAATAAGGTAAAATTATGGTTGGGAGTTTGGCCAAGCTTAGTTTAATAAAAAAAAAAAAAATTAGATCAATTTGGATTTTTGTAAATAACCCCCTTCATTTTATGCCATGGCAAGTCTTTTTCTGAAGACTTGTTGCTCAGACTTAATTGCGGGCGATAATCTTACTGCGTGCCTTCACCCTTAAATATATGTAAAATGTAAATGTATTATTTTATTGTATTATCAAGATGGGATCTTTAGAATCACCAATTCACATAATGTAGAAGGAGTACTGTAACTTGTATAAAGGCATCATGCATGAATCCCCACATGCTTTTATGGTGTGGCTGTATCACTGTGGTATCTACTATCAAAGTACTGGATGGGATATAGAAGTATGTGTAGACATGAAGCCCATCTGATCTACTTACCTGATACTTAAATCTTTTCACTGTGCATTTCTTCAGAAATGGCACAAATCAAGCAATGCCATTTTTGTGTTTCATTGGGCTTTGTTAAAACTGGGACACTTTGTGCTGAAGATGTAAAATTCCAACACCCTCTTTAGTAATGCTGGGGGCACTTAAATGCAGACTTTATACATATTGTCTTGTGGTAAACAGTATGAAGCTCCCCAATTCATATGCTAAGTATTTGAATGCAAATTTTCACGTAACAATAAACTTCCTGTGTAAAATATGCAGTACGGCCCAAGGTGGTGGCATTCAACAATACATAGTTAAATGTTTTAACTTTTATTACATCACAAGTATGGGCTCTGTTTTCCGGAAACCTGTTATCCAAATAATCTGAAATATGGCAACATTTAAATTTTTTTAAAATGATATTGTTATTGATGTTAAATTAAGCAATCATAAAACCACTTTGATGGCAAAACAATTGCGTTTTAAAGTTTGATTTTTAGGGCTTTACTGCATGGTTCTCCACATTACTGGAAAATCCCTGGTCTGCTCCACTTTTTAAATTAAATATTTGTTTCTAAATAAAGGGAAGCATCCTTATGTCTTGGTTTAGTACAGTACAACAATATCTACAGTGGTTATCTCAAAAATATGTGCAGGTGTTATCTGCCCATTGAATTTAATGCAATTGGACAAAGTCGCGAGTATAAAAGTGTCAAAAATTGAGTCAAAATTATTTGACCCCCATTGACTTCAATGGGTTACATGAATTTTTGCCGTTTCGCTTATTATTTAGTACCCGTAAGGTCATAGTTCCATTACAAAGAAATACAAAAATATTGTTAAAAGCACATTTATGAAGCAATAAAGACAACATAAAGATTTTATTGGTGGATATATGGAATGATTTGATATTTCTATTATTGTCATTCAGTAAAGTGACCAACTGGCTATTCTTTTAAAAGTACAGGTATGCAATCCCTTATCTGGAAACCAATTATGCTGAAAGCTCCAAAATATGGAAAAGCCATCTCCCAAATAATTCACATTTTTAAAAGTTTTTTTTTCCCCTCCTCTGTATTAATAAAATAATACATTGTAGTAAGCTGCATGAATCCATGTTTGTGACAAAGTATTCCTATTGGGTTTATTTCATATTTAAATGTTTTGTAGCATAGTTAAAGTATGGTGATCTAAGTTGTGATCCAATATCCAGAAAACCTATGGTCACAAGCATTCTGTTTAATAGAAAATACACTTGTTAAAAATAAAAAGTCATAAATTAAAGCTTCACAAAGAACTTGATGGACAACTGAAGATCTGTTTCTGACTTCAGATGTGCAAGCCCCTGTTCAGCTGTTGCTTTTAGGGACAGGAAGTCAAGCACTGCCAGACATGGTGGACTTTCCCAAACTTCTTCTTACCAGATTGGGGTGTGGGTGTTGTACTTTGGGAGGGGGGTCCTCTGCAGGGGCCCTATGAATTCTATCAATATATATATATTTATATATAATCTGTTTAATTTGCCTCTCCTTGTGCTTTAGGGCACACATCTGATACTAGTTGGTGTAGCTTGCTTCTCCATGCAATGTGAGGACTATAGGCATGCAAAATGATTTGGGTAGGCTGCCAGCGATAGGCTGCATACGTGTGTCTGCATTGTCTTGTGCTTGCTGTCACATTCATAAGTAGTAAGGTTTGTATGAAGAAAAATAGCAAATGGTTTAGTAGTATTTTTTTTTTCCTTGACAAAATTGACATACCCAGGTTATTCTTTTTTTTCTTTGAATCTTTCAGACATGATGGCTACATCCGTTATTGCTAATCGTGTGAAAACCTGGCTGATATCTACGTGGCATGTTAAAGTACCTGATCCGTGGTTAGAAGCTTGTATTAATTGGATTCAGGAAGAAAATGGCTCATCTCTGCTACAAGCTGAAATTAATAAACAAGTTTTTGAACAATGGCTTCTTACAGATCTAAGGGATTTAGAGTTTCCAGTTTTGCCAGCAAACATCACAGATTCCCTGAAATGTGAATTAAATGGCTTTCATGCGGTACAGATGGATTCCTTAGTAGATATAAGTCTGCCTGCCTATTCCCAGCTTCAGAAATTAAAAGGAAAGGATAGTACAAATGAACAAGTAACATGTACAACACAACAAAGCCAAAAGCCATGGGAAGCAAAACCAACACGAATGCTCATGTTACAACTGACTGACGGAACACAGCATATTCAGGCTATGGAATACCGACCAATTCAAGCTCTAAATGCTAATCTTTCTCCCGGTACCAAAATGGTGTTACAGGGTACCATTGTCTGTCGGCTGGGGGTGCTTCTTCTTAAACCTGAAAATGTAAAAGTTCTTGGCGGAGAAGTAGAAGCTCTTGTAGCAGAGTACACCCAAACTAAAGTTCTTTCAAGGTTAATTGGTGTAGAGGACAACACTGTAGCTCAACATTCAAATGTTCAAGAACATGCTGCAGGTGTAGCTGCTGGGGAATTAGGACAGGCCTTTGGTCCATCAGATGAGGATTTGTTAGCAAGCCTTGAGGAGAATGAAGAGTTCTCAATTAATAATGGTGTACCTTCTGAAAGTGGTTATTATAGCAGAAATGACAATTCAAGTATATCATCTACCCAGCATCAAACACAGGATTCCATAGTTAGACAAACAAGTTTTCCTATGTTGGATCACACTGTTGTCCATGTAAATGTTGCAAATAATCATGCAATTGAAGAGCAGTTTGATATAGATGATGAGTTGTTTTTAGAGGAAGAAATTCAGCGAGAATTAGAAGAAATGTCCATGAGTCAGGCTGAGGTTGCACACGGAAGTACAGATTTGCCTACCACTTTATCAGCAACATCACATGCTTCATCTGCCAGTTGTATCTCTGATCAAAACAATATTGATATTCCTCCTTATACATATTTGTCTACTATATTAGCAAGCAAAAGCAGATCTATAACTTGCGTAAAACTCAAGTCATTTATTGTGACCCTCAATGGAAATCTCTCTCACAGCTGTGGCTTATGGAATATAAAGGCCAAAATATCTGATGGAACAGGTTACCTTAATGTGGAGTTTAGTGATGATGTTCTTACAGAACTAATAGGGTTTACAGTGCCTGAAATGAAAATGTTGAAAAAGGACCCTAGTCAGCAAAGATCACTTATGGAAGGACTTCAGAAATGCCAAAGAATGCTGACCGATTTCTGTGGCATTATGACTGTTTCTTATAACCCTGCCAAGGAGGAAGCTGTTGTATTGTCTCTGCAGGACGTCACTGAGGAAATTATGCAGTCTTTACAAAAGCTGTTACGTTCATAGCCATAGCATGCATTTGCTCTTATAGATATATGTTCAACCAGTCATTGCTTGAAATAAGTGTGTTTATGCATTTCATTTGTCTTTTTAACTTTAAAATTTCCCTCTAGTGATGATGATGGTGAAAAATAGCTGTCCACTTTTTGATAACATGTTGATTATTGTTGACCAATTTAATATCTTATACATGTAAAGTTTGTTCTGCCTTTAAAAAAAAAAATATATATATAAAAATAAAATTGCAACTAAACTTACTAAATTTACTAAATTTATTTTAGATTCTCCCTTGGTAACACCCTAAACAATGCCTATTCGTAGGGGCGTGGCATGTAATCATGCATGTGAATAGGTTTTCTCTTCACCAGCTGGTCACTATACATTTAAGTGCTAAATGTCTGAAATGAGCAGACGCCATTGTTTGAGTTAGGAGAAAAGGAGAAAAAATGGATACCTTACATAGTTACATAATTAAATTGGGTTGAAAAAAGTTAAAGTCCATTAAGTTCAACCCCTCCAAATGAAAACCCAGCATCCATACACACACCCCTCCCTACTTTTAATTAAACGCTATATACCCATACCTAAACTAACTATAGAGCTTAGTTTCACAATAGCCTTTGATATTATGTCTGTCCAAAAAATCATCCAAGCCATTCTTAAAGGCATTAACTGAATCAGCCATCACAACATCACCCGGCAGTGCATTCCACAACCTTACTGTCCTGACTGTGAAGAACCCCCTACGTTGCTTCAAATGAAAGTTCTTTTCTTCTAGTCTAAAGGGGTGGCCTCTGGTACGGTGATCCACTTTATGGGTAAAAAGGTCCCCTGCTATTTGTCTATAATGTCCTCTAATGTACTTGTAAAGTGTAATCATGTCCCCTCGCAAGCGCCTTTTTTTTCCAGAGAAAACAACCCCAACCTTGACAGTCTACCCTCATAATTTAAGTCTTCCGTCCCTCTGACCAAATTAGTTGCACCTCTCTGCACTCTCTCCAGCTCATTTATATCCCTCTTAAGGACTGGAGTCCAAAACTGCCCTGCATACTCCAGATGAGGCCTTACCAGGGATCTATAAAGAGGCATAATTATGTTTTCATCCCTTGATTTAATGCCCTTTTTTATGCAAGACAGAACTTTATTTGCTTTAGAAGCCACAGAATGACACTGCCCAGAATTAGACAACGTGTTATCTACAAAGACCCCTAGATCCTTCTCATTTAAGGAAACTCCCAACACACTGCCATTTAGTGTATAACTTGCATTTATATTATTTTTGCCAAAGTGCATAACCTTACATTTATCAACATGAACCTCATTTTCCAGTTTTCTGCCAAGTTTTCCAATTTAGACAAATCACTCTGCAAAGTGGCAGCATCCTGCATGGAACCTATAGTTCTGCACAATTTAGTATCATCTGCAAAAATAGAAACAGTACTTTCAATGCCCACCTCCAGGTCATTAATAAACAAGTTGAAAAGCAAGGGACCTAGTACAGAGCCCTGCGGTACTCCACTAACAACACTGGTCCAATTAGAAAATATTAAATTTACCACCATATCTTTTAGCCAGTTCTCTATCCAGGTACAAATACTATGTTCCAGGCCAACATTCCTTAATTTGACCAGTTACCTTTTGTGTGGCACTGTATCAAATGCTTTAGCAAAGTCTAAGTAAATCACATCCACTGCCATCCCAGAATCAACGTCTCTACTTACCTTCTCATAATAAGAAATTAAGTTAGTCTGGCAAGATCTATTACGCATAAAACCATGCTGGCACAAACTCATAGTATTATGATTTGCTATGAAGTCCAGTATCTTATCCTTTATTAACCCTTCGAAAAGCTTTCCTACCACTGACGTCAGACTACCTGGCCTATAGTTTTGAAGCTGAGAACGGGATCCTTTTTTGAATAGAGGCACCACATTAGCAATTCGCCAGTCTGTCGGCACCATGCCAGATCTCAATGAATCCTGAAAAATTAAGTAAAGAGGTTTGGCAATCACAGAGCTAAGCTCGTTAATTACCCTGGGATGAATACCATCTGGCCCCGGACCTTTGTTAATCTTAACATGTTCTAGTCTCTTGAATTTCTTCATGTGTGAACCATGCATCATTAGTTGTATTACTAGAATTGGTACTATTAAGAAGGAAACCTTCACTTACTGGTTCCTCATTTGTGTAAATAGCAGCTGTCACTATTTAAGTGGATTTAAATCCTTATTCTTATCAATTTATGAAGCGTATCAATGGAAGTTTTTTTCACAGTTAACCTAATGAAGTGACAGCTACTAAAGTACGATTATGTGTGTGTAAGTGTGCATAATATACTAGATATGGTTTTTTAACAATTAAAAAGAAAATTTGAAAATTAGCTCCTATGACTTTGCTCATAGAATGTAGAAAGGGAGTGATGAAGTTAATCTGTACTTCTAAAGTTAGTATGCACAGGTAAACCTAATAGAATTTAGTGGTTTATTTACATATAATTAGCTTTTGAATGATGGTTGCTTAGCTGCAGTGAATACTTTATGAATAAACATTGGGTTGGAAAAACAAATAACAAGGTAAGTATTTTGTGAGGGGAAGAATCGAAGGATGAAATCAGAAGGAAAGTAAAATGGGGGGGAAATGTCTTTTGAGTAAGGAATTCATATAATCAAGTTACTTACTAAGTATCTGTCTAGCTAACTGTGTCCTGTTTGTGATTTAAGGGGTAGTTCAACTAAGTTACGTTTTATAATGGTATAGAAAGTCTTTGCTTACCGTTTTTGGATCCTTGGCTACCTTTTACCTATGGTTGTTGAGACCACTGACAGACAAAAAATGATGACCTCTTGAGGCTACAATTTTATTAATTTGTATTACTTACTTTATATTTAGACCCTATCCTATTCAGTCCCTGTCTGTTATTAGAATCATTGCCTCGTTGCATGGGTACATTTGTACCCTACCAAAAAAGTAGCTACTGAAATTCCAAACTGGGTAGCTTTTGAAAGAAATGCTAAGGGGGTACTGTAATAAATGGTCTTAAATTAGCAACCAATTGGCAACTAACATTTTACTGGTAATGTGCTTGAAATTAAACCTATTTCAATGTGTTAGAAGTGGAACTTTTTAATACAAAACAAAAAATAAACAAAAACATAAAAACTGAAGACCAGTTGCAGATTCTTAACTGGTTATTTCAAACTGAAAGTGAACAACCATTTTCAAGTATTTTCAAAGCTATAAAATATACAAAATGAAATATTTTTAGTTCCTGTGTATAGCTACCATTTTAACCTTGACTAGTACTGAGCAGCATAAAAAACCTTTCACTAAGACTAGTTTGTAGTCTCCAGCAATTTTTTAAGGAGCTTACATGCCAAGACAATCCATTCAAAAGGATTAGTTTGTTGAAGAATGTTTAGTATACAGTCTCAGAAAAGTCAAAACACTACACAACTTTAACCTGCCTGTTTGAGAACCTCTTGGATGTTGGAGTGTCTTACTCATAGCTGTTTTCCTATTCCTTGGTCTAATGTTAACTCTTGGGTATAGCTTGCTCCCTGATCATGCCTTTTATTTGGACCTCCATTGCCTAGATCCACCGTAACGTGGTTATCAGTGGTAAATCAATCTTCTTTAACAATGGAATGAAATGTTTAAAGAGCAGGAACAGAGGTTCATGATAAAGCCAAGATTTTTCAGGATCATTATTTAATTTGGGTCAGAGGGGTTGACTTATTTTTCTTTCTTGTCTACTGCTCTAACATGCAATGTAAATGGTCCTGAACTTTAAAAAACATTCTGATTTATCGGCAAACAACAGAAAAATGGTTTAGCAGGTTAGCAGTTAGTGTGGCTGGTGGGGGCTTCACAAGTAAGTACCCACCCATCGTTTTTACTATATGTTCCTGATAAACAGAACAAAAGATGATCGTTTTCACAAAACCATGACTTTTTACACCGTAGTATCCCTTTAGCCTAGATATCTGGTGTTAATGTAAAGAGATTGCATGGTCAAACAGGACAGGTAATAGCCTTATTTCTCATAGAAGATATATGTAAACTGATCTTGACTATGGTAGGTTTCTTTAAATCAAAGAAGCAACTCTAATGTTATCTACTGTAGATCTATTGGTATAAAGCTTGGTGGTGCAGCTTGAGACCTGGGGCTTTGCAGATAAGGAGGTTGGAAATAATTTGGATTATCGTACCTTAAGTATACGATTAATCAATAGATAACCCAATTGTTTTGCCACCGATATAGATTTTTGCAGCTAAGTTACCATCAAGTACAAAAAAAAAATCATAGGGGAGATCATCTTATAATTCTGTCCCTATATATGGTAGGAGGCTAGGTAAAAATGCATAAATTAGATATTTTGGCTGGATTCATTTTTTTTTTTTGCCACAGATTTGAAGAGAAGGTGCCTCTGACCATTCCAGGATTGATTTAAATCAGTCTGCTGTTCCCCAAACTGAAGAAGGGGAATTTCCTACTTCAATATAAGTAATGGTTTAAAGCGGAAACATTTTTGAAATGTGTTTTCATCCTTTGTAAGAGCTTAATGGGATTTTGTTTGTCCTCATTTTCATTTCAATGTTCTTTATAAGTAAAAGAAATTGGAAAAAAATAGTTGAATTACATATTATTTATGGTTTATATTAGACCCTACGATAAATCTTGAGAATTTTATAACATTTGAAGACAATGCCTTTTGAATAGGTCCCTATAGTATTATTTGAATGATCTGTCTACATATGAATTTCTGAATTGATCATAGGTTGTGCTACAGAAGTCAAGAGTAAGAAAAAGTATTCTTGGCACTATAAAATGGCCTTTCTAAATAAGAAAGTTTTTTTCAAAAGTTATGGGGAACTTCACTGCTAACTATATATATATATATATATATATATATATATATATATATATAAGGAAATACTTGCCGTCACTGCACTCACCACTCATTAGCGCCAAGGCTGGGTGCTATCCGAAAATAATAAAGTCCAGCAGATGAAAGCACTCACAGCTCCATTGTAGAGTTAAAGTTTAAAAGGTTTCTTTATTAAACCCACATCAGATCAACGCGTTTCAACCCCCACAGGGCCGTCATCAGGATAGTGCAACCAAGTGAAACACCCGTTTTAACTAGTGATTATCCAATCAGTGATGTGTGATCGTGATTACATCATCATTCATCTATTAACCCATGGCATACCAACTTAACCCCCAATAGACCCATATTTTAAATCTCAATCATTATCCAGTCAAATTCATTTCTATTATTAAAAACATAATTCATCATATAAAAATCCATATAGATACGAACCTATTAAATACGACAATACAAAAAATAAATAAACCAGAGATATGATAGTCTGGGAATTTATATCTCAACAATACTTAAATACCATTAAAAGTGATTAAAACGTGAAAAACCATTCCATCCGAGATTGAGATGGATAAGAGAACCCAATCTCCCTTGTGATCTCTAGGAGAAAATCCCAGTACCATCCATGAGATAGTCCTATACAATACACTATGTGTAATCCCTACTGTGCAGTGTTGAGAAAGTGCCATGTGCCCACATCGAAACATAATATATCATATGGCTCCAACTGGAAAACCAGATGATTCGCCATATAAAATCACACAATTACATTAAAAAGTCTTTTCGACTCAATAGTCCTTGATAATTCAAACATTTAGGAGAGATCATTTCCAATTCACAGAAATTCTGAAATTCATGGCCATATCACAGGATTATAGTTACTATACCGGATATAGATTACACTTGATTATTTATATTTATATTTTCACCCTTATTAGGGCCAGCAGTATCAGTGGCATAGGAGGCATCGTAGCCATCTTATAGGAAACATGATAGAGATTGCATCTCATTTAACCCCTTAGGGGAAATAGTGTCCAAGGTTCCGATCCATCTGGCTTCCTTCTGTAATAGGATCTTACCCCTATCGCCCCCTCTTCTGGGGGGTGGGACACAGTCAATTAATATTGCTCGTAGTGAGGGGAGTGAGTGATTATTGGTCAAAAAATGCCTCGCCAGAGGGGTATCGGCTTTCCCACTGTTCAGAGCCAAGCGGATCACTGATCTATGATTATTCATCCTTATCCGAAAGGATGTGACACATTTGCCAATGTAGTATAGGCCACACGGGCACATAATACAATATACTACATATTCGGATAGGCATGTCAAATTGTAACGTATCGAAATTCTCTTACCGGTGTGGGGGTGAGGGAATGTCCCCCCTGTCAGTAGGCACCCACAGGTTTTACACCCACCACAGCGGTAGCACCCAAGTTTACCCGCCTTAAGCCAGGTCTCACTTTTCTCCTTCCGCAGATCCGTCTCCATTAATATGTTTTTCAGGGATCGTCCCCGCCTGTAAGCACATGTAGGAGGAGGCATATCCATAAATGGTAAATTTGTATCCAGTTGCAATATTGGCCAATGTTTTCTCATCACTGAATTCACCTGTTTGCTCACAGGCATAAAATTAGTCACAAATACCATTTTGTCATCCCTTTTCATAGTAGTCACCTCATCCGCTTGTCCAACTACAGCATTTTTGCATGCTCTCTCAAGTTCTCCATTAAGGAAGTCCCATTTATATCCCCTTGTAAGGAATCCTTTTAAACTTTAACTCTACAATGGAGCTGTGAGTGCTTTCATCTGCTGGACTATATATATATATATATATATATATATATATATATATATATATACATACGGTTTATAGTGTGTGTATATAGATATATATACGGTATATAGTGTGTGTGTGTGTGTATAGATATATATATATATATATATGTGTGTGTATATGTGTATATATATATATGTGTGTATATGTATATATATATATGTATATATATATATATATATATAAATATATATATATATACACGGTATATAATGAATATATATATGTATATGTGTATATATATGTATATGTGTATATATGTGTGTATATATATATATATATATATATATATGTGTGTGTGTGTGTATGTATGTGTGTGTATGTATATATATATGTATATATATGATGTGTATATATATATATATATATATATATATATTTTGCACCCTGGTTGGCCTGTGAGTTGAATATCTACAATAAAAAAATTTCCCAGTAGAAAAAGAATTTAAAATTTTAAGAATTTCAATTTCTGTTTAAGATTTTTTTCTTAAGATCTTAGAGCTTTTGTCTCTCCTACTTTTGGGCCGGTTTAAAGGAAACACTTGTGACCACTAAATAAAACTGACATCAAGTTGTTGAGTTACTATAGCTAAAGTTAAAAATAAATGTTCAAATATATAGTAAAATATTGAATTGCTCTGTTTAAAAACAATGTAAAATATCCTTGATAGGATAGACCCTCTCTTTTCTCTTCCTCTTTCTGTTCCTCTTTCCTTCTTGTTCTATTCTACCTATTCTCGATCTGCTGTTCTGCAGTTGAAAACTTTAAAAACAAATTGTACACTGACAATATGTTGACAAATACAATGCCTTATTCACTTGCTAGGTTTACACTTTAAACATTCTAATAAATAGGGATGCACCGAATCCACTTTTTTGGATTCGGCCGAACCCTGAATCCTTCACGAAGGATTCGGCCGAATACCGAACCGAATCCGAACCCTAATTTGCATATGCAAATTAGGGGTGGGAAGGGGAAAACATTTTTTACTTCCTTGTTTTCTGACAAAAAGTCAAGCAATTTCCCTCCCTGCCCCTAATTTGCATATGCAAATTAGGATTCGGTTCGGCCGGGCAGAAGGATTCGGCCGAATCCGAATCCTGCTGAAAAAGGCCGAATCCCGAACCGAATCCTGGATTCGGTGCATCCCTACTAATAAATACATCTCAAAAAAGTGATAGTAGGACCAATACTGCCTATACATTTTTGTATAATACCTTTTATGTAAAACATTGCACAAAAAAAGTCTCCCACGTTTCAACCCTTTTATCCTTGATAAACACCATGCAACAGCACTGTGACTATGACCACATTTACTGCTAAGCACACATGGGCTAATTTTCCTCTGCCTCTGGATGTTAATTGCCCCATAGCCATTTATAACTGATATCTTTATTATGGGCTGTGTTAACTAAGATACATGTAAAAATAAATGTTATTGTGGATTTAAATTATTAAAATGCTCTTAAAGCTTGTTTCTCCTACTTCAAAAAGGAAGTTTGCAATTTTGTTGCTGTGAGATTGGGCAAGACTGACACAGTTTAAAGAGTAGCTGTTAATCATCTTCAGAACATAATTACTTGCTGGTAGCTGCATGTCATTATGAGGTTATGTAGTAATCACTCAGCAGGTCCTCTGTTTTTGCTAATGCAAAAGTGACAAAACATAATGTGGCTGAATTATACCTACACAGCTGGAGATAATATTGTGAAAAGGGGTGCATCATATAATGCATCGCTTGAATATTAACACAGACAAACTATTTATTGGGCAAATTCCTTTTTTTCCTGAATGTACAGAGCTTCTTGAAATGGTTGTCCTGCTTGAAAATCATCTGTACAGGTTACATGCAAAATATGCATAAAGAACATATGGTACAAAATAAAGGCGATCCACATTGGCCAATTGGAGATCTAAGTGCCAAGTATAACTACATAGTACAATGACATGCTTACCAAACCTAGAACATGCAGGACCAAAATAAAAGGAGGTCACCAGTTATTCAAAAACAGCTTCACAAGGGTCATAGTTATGAAAGAGAAAAGTGTATTCCTCCAACCCTTTCCTTGTCCTCACTCCCATTTTCTTTCTAAAATAATACATTTTATTTCTTATTATACCCATCAGGTTATGTACTAAGCTTTCATAGCAATACAATGACAAAAAAAAAGAATTGCACGCATTCTCATTGCTTCCAGCAGCAGAGGGTTGCTGCCAATGGCTCATGCTAGAATACTATTATAAGAGGGTTAGGTTAGGATACTGTAATGGACATACACAGCGCCGGATTCGCTGGGCGGGCGCCCCTAGGCCGCGCGGTCCTAGCGCCTGCCCGCACTACCACATGCTGGCGCAAAAGTACCAGCGTGCGAGCGCCGAAGCACTGGGGAGCACAGGCGGCTGGGCAGCATGCTGCCCCCAAAAATGTGCCGCCCTAGGCCCGGGCCTATGTGGCCTCGCCACAAATCCGGGCCTGGACATACATTTAATAAATATGTGTCTTAATATGTTGTAAGCTAAACAGAGTAATTAGTTTTTTGTTTGCAGAAGGATAAACCGAGAAGACAAGTGGGGGACTTGACAGTGTCAAGTAACAGAATAGCTGTGATTAAATTGATTTTGTTATGCAGTGCACAATTTTTTTGCCAGGTTTTACGGCAAAAAAGCCTATAGACTCCAATGAGTGGAAAAATTGTCACGCTTAAAACTACATTTGTCACCAATTGACTTCAATGCATTTGACAAATTCTTCGCCTTTTTGTGAATTTTCGCAAAGCAAAACGGGTCATATTCACCCATCATTTAGGCCAGATTTATCAAAGGTTGAAGTGAAAATTAGAATTTCGAGCTCATTTTTGTGTACTTCGACTAGGGAATAGTCTAAATTCAATTCATATTTCTAAATTTGTCTTTAAAAATTAGACTTCGACCATTCGCCATCTAAAACCTGCCAAATTGCTGTTTTAGCCTATGGGGGACTTCCTACAACCTATTTGCAGTCAATGGGCGGACTTTGAAAAATTTAAGGTTGTTTTGGGAAAAAACGCTGAATCATACATTTCAAATGTGCTATTATTTCGATTCTTACAATTCAAATTTGATTGAAAACGCACTTGGCTTATTTTTTTGGCCTATTCGACCAAAAAAAAAACTTCAATTTCAGTTGGTCTTTTCGAATTTCGAAGTTTTTCGAAATCTGCCCCCTTAGTATACAGTAAGGGGCAGATTTATTAAGGTTCGAATGGTAAATTAGAAAACTTGATTTTTTTTTTGTCAAAACTCACAAATTCTAATTTTAAATCACCAACTCTAATTTGAATTTGAATGTGAGATTTATTACACCTCGACCCTTAAATATTAGCCACCTTAAACCTGTCGATTTCATTTACAAGTCAATGGCAGAGGTCCACTGAATCATTTGAAGATGTTAATTGCCTTCTTGACATTCAATTTTTTTTTTAGAGGAAAACGCAATTTAAATTCAATAAGAATATATCCTCGAGCCTGGGAAGGAGACCAGGGTAGACCCCTGGATGAGCAAGAATGGTTAAAAATATGGAAATCAGCAGCTCATAGCTCAATCAACACTTCCCTACTTGAAGCAGAGTATAAGGTTTTACTACATTGGTACCTGGTACCAGCCAAGCTACATAAAATAAACAATTACTGTGATCCCCAATGCTTCAGATGTTGTAGAGGTGAGGGCACGGCATACCACATATGGTGGCAATGTCCAAAGTACAAAGATTTTGTACTAGGGTCTATGAAATAATACTTTCAGTCATTGGTATTAACCTAAACAAATCACCAGACCAATCCCTAATGGGGAATAAAATTCAGAATATAAATAAATACACAAGGACTCTTATTACTCATAACCCAAATGCAGCTAAATTGACTAGCATTTTGGGACCCAAGGATACACTATGTTACTTATATATATATATATAACCTGTGCCCGTATAACCCATGCCCTCCTCTCTAATTAAATTACTGGATATGGGAAGCATCTGCAAATCAGCTGGCAAACAGGAAACATGTAGGACATGTAGGACTATCACCCAAGATCCCCACTCAATATATTTCACAGAAAGGCCAGTATTTTATTGATCTGCTCTCCAATGGAGATAATTATAAGCATGACCGCATAAATGGGTATTCTTTTCTAAGGGAAGCCTGCAACCCGGAGAAGAGTTAAAGAGTGACAGTATTGATTGATTGTTTTGATCGTTATGATTATTACGTTTTGATTCTTAATTGTTGATCTTCAAATTCTGAGTTCTGTTCTCCCTTGGTCCATAGTTCTGATTGATTCCAGGAATTGGTTACTGGAAGCAACCCTGATTGTCCTCCCTCCCACTTTTATCTATATAACAATGAACCATGCATAACTATCTGTGTGATGTAACCTACTACCTTTTATAAAAACTAAAGAAAAAAAAAATAATAAAACAATACTTTGTACTTTTTTCTAAGATATAATTAATCCTTATTTGAGGCAAACCCTATAACCTATTGGGGTTATTTAATGTTTAAATGATTTTTTTTGTAGATTTAGGGGGTTATTTATAAAAATCTGAGTGTCAAAAATGTGAAAAAGATTTTTTTTACTAAAAAATCCACATTTTTAGTGGAAAAAGGATGGAATTCCCCCGAAGATGGAAAAAGTCAGAATCCAAAATCCGGCAAATCTCAGACCTGCTAAGGTTGTATATAAATGTCAAGGGGTGAGGTCCCTATCCTATGTGTGAGTTTCTGTGGTCTACACTGGATTTAGCCAGAAAATCCGACTATTTCGGACTTTTCATATAAAAATTATGATTCGGATTTTTGCTTGATTTTATCGAGTTTTTCCCCGATTAAATCGTGCTTTTTTCATAACAAATAAGGTCTAATTGTAGATTGTAGTTTACAGAGATCCAAATTCTGGATAACTGGTATATTTATAGGGGTATAGAGGTAGTAAAGTATATTTCAGTCTCTTTACAAAGCACAAATAATGCCTCATTTTGAATATGCAATGCACTTTTGAGCTTCAATTTTCAAAATTATATAAATATTTATATTGTGACGGCAGGTCTAGAGTCCAAAGAAAGACACGTTAATAAATTATTCACATGGAAGCTTTTGTTTTTTTAAAGACATGGGGGGCTCCTTTACTATGGGCAGAGGCGAAAATGCTGAAGCCCATAAACAAAGCCCCTTGTGCTCCTAACCACAGCGAGTACTGATATGAAAATCTAGTGCAAAGCACATCTTTACAGGTGCAAGGGGAGTACTGTATTGAAACACCTGCTCTATTAGCAACTGACATTATTTAAATTAAAGTAAAAAGCTGGCCAAGGGCAATCCGTTTCAGATGGGACATGAGGGTTGTACCCCTTTCTAGCAAATCAACAAAAATCAGATATACTAATACTAAAGGAGAAGGCAAGGTTAATAAGTAAGTAAGCTTTACCAGAAAGGTCTATAGAAATACACCAGTATCTCTCAAAGTAATGCTGCTCTGAGTCAAAAAAAAGCACAGCATTCCTGTCCTTCCATTGCGTACACATGGGCTTGTGTATCAGACTTCCTGTTTTCAGCTTAAACCTCCAGGGCTTAGGCTTGAGCATGCTCAGTTTGCTCCTCTCCCTCCTCCCCTCCCTGCTGTAATCTGAGCCCAGAGCTATGAGTGAGCAGGGAGAGACTCGGGTAGGAAGTGATGTCACACCAAGGTAATATGGCAGCTGCTATCCTAAACAAACAGAGAGTTTCTAGAGCTGTTTATTTAGGTATGGTATAGCTTTCCTTCTCCTTTAATTTATACAATGAGTTGTTCCACTAAAATAAAAAGAAAATATAAAAGATGGAAGTTTATGAGCAAATTGTACTTTATAAATGTGAGGGTTTTTTAAAAACCTCAATAAATACATAGCTACACTTTACTTTTAAAGGTAAATTTCAGTTCAAATCTTTCTAAATTATTGGATCAGCGGAACAAAGCCTCCATATCCCTTCTGGACATTGACTAAGCATTTATAATAAAGGAAATAAGCTTTCCCTCTGGTCATTTACTCAGATGCAGGTTTATGCGACCTTTTTTCAAAGAATTCTGCTTTGCAACGCATTATCAAGAATTAATGGGCTTAGTTATGCTACTAATTATGTTTGTTTTTAATGTTCTGAGGCAATCTGAGCAATTTTAAAGTGGACCTTTATTAAAGATACAAATTTGTCTAAAAGAGCACTGCCCTCATAAAACTAGGGTCACAGGTGGTATGTAGCAGGGCTAATATGAAGAGTAATGGAAAAAATCCACTATTTGTGTTCTCTACTTAAATGTCATGGTTTGGTAAATGGATTTCTCTACTTTCCTAGGAGTGTGCTTTTACATTAGTCTAGCAGCAATTAGTGAGAAGAGGAGGTTGTTCTGCAAATTGGCTCAGCGAACTGTATAGTTCATCTCTTTTTATTTTATAAAACAGAACAAAATTGTCCCTAATCAATCCACTTCAACTTTCAGTCTCAAAAATTATTTACTATCCCTTTCAGTACAGAGCACTTCTAAAATGTTTCTCTTGAGTGAGCCAATGAGAGCTGGGCATTTTTTAACGACGAGAAGATCCTGTGAACAGAAACCTTACTGCAACAGCTGTAATGAGATGGCATTATCATTGAAGGGCTCTTAGCAAATTGATTAATGCTTTTAGAATAATTAGTCCATATTTCATAGGCCATGCTGCAGTCTCACTGTAATCACTCATTACTCCAGATGACTGTAATTCGATGCAATTTTCTATCACTGAAGGCTAAGAGTTAATCTTTTTCAGGCTCTTTCAAGGGTCAAAGACCTTTTAATAATGTAATTAATTGATAGTTGGCAACTTTTAATTGACACATAAAAGTGAATAGGTGTATAAAGGTAGTCACCTTTTGGTCAACAGGAATGAGTTAGTTATGCACATTATGTTATTTCCATATAGTGTGTGTGTGTGTGTATAACTAGCCTTTACAAAAGTAACTATTCATTAGACCAGAAGAATAACCCAACTCTTGACAAGGCAATAACATTGTGAAAAAAGCATATTTTTTTCTCTCACAGCCTGCTTTTGATTTATCTTTGACTCTGAAGGGGTAATTTTTATTTTTATGAAAACACAAATAAACATATTTCCACGAATAAGCATGAATGGGAATAAGTCGGCGAAAAGTCGTGGAAACCGAAAGCTTTTTCGACTAGTCACTTAATAACCATGACTTTTCCGTATTGTTGCACAAAAGCCATAAAGGTCAAAAACACTCGAAAACCTCAAAAAAACACAAATCAAAGAAAGACCTTTCAATTGTAAAAGAAACATCAGCCGTTTGTGCATGATTTCGACCGGTTTTAGCTGGAGTATTTTTCGGATTCAGATTTGTCAATATTTTGTTGCATAATAAATCCTGGAAAAGTCCCTTTTTTCCCCACAACTTTTTGGCAACAAAAAGCCTGGCCCGAAAAAGTTGTGGTATAGTAAATGCTATGCAATGCTAACAGTAATCAGACAGGAGTTTGTTTTTAAAAGGATACTGTCATGGGAAAACATTTTTTTTTCAAAATAAATCAGTTAATAGTGCTGCTCCAGCAGAATTCTTCACTGAAATCCATTTCTCAAAAGAGCAAACAGATTTTTTTATATTCAATTTTGAAATCTGACATGGGGCTAGACATATTGTCAATTTCCCAGCTGCCCCAAGTCTTGTGACTTGTGCTCTGATAAACTTCAATCACACTTTACTGCTGTACTGCAAGTTGGAGTGATATCACCCCCTCCCTTTCCCCCCCAGCAGCCAAACAAAAGAACAATGGGAAGGTAACCAGATAACAGCTCCCTAACACAAGATAACAGCTGCCTGGTAGATCTAAGAACAACACTCAATAGTAAAAACCCATGTCCCACTGAGACACATTCAGTTACATTGAGAAGGAAAAAAAGCAGCCTGCCAGAAAGCATTTCTCTTCTAAAGTGCAGGCACAAGTCACATGACCAGAGGCAGCTGGGAAATTGACAAAATATCTAGCCCCATGTCAGATTTCAAAATTGAATATAAAAAAATCTGTTTGCTCTTTTGAGAAATGGATTTCAGTGCAGAAGTCTGCTGGAGTAGCACTATTAACTGATTTATTTTTGAAAAAATGTTTTCCGATGATAGGATCCTTTTAAGGAAGGACATTGTTCCCAGTGGTTTAACCTTCTGTCATTGGGGTTTTCCATGCAATGAGCGGGACAGATGCTTTCTGCTACCTGCACTTGGTGATGGGATTGCAGAGATGAGTGGCAGTATGTACAAGTGGGGGAATTTACCTTGCTCGGAAGTGATGGCAGATAGTTACACTGTATGTGATGCATAACACCTAGGAAACATACCCAAGTGTAATAGACACTTGGATGACTCTGGACTATATAGACTATATAAACTGGGGTAACTGTTACCCCAGATAGACCAAGTAATAGAATTGAACTATCAATTGGCCCACACAAAAACAGTTCTAATAATTAGTCTTTGATATTTATTCATTCTTTTCAGTTTTAAAAATAAGATATATTTACTTTTCCTTAAGTCCACAAAGAGTTTTTAAATGTTTATTAAATTAACATTCAGCTAATAAATACAAATGTTTTCACTTATTGGTTCAACCTCCATCCAAAAACGCCGGGAGTTTCAGGATATTACAAATTATATTTCTGTTATGTTAATGATAAAGTAATGATTGTAAGATAGAAGATGGGGGAAAAACATTCTACTGTGCTGATGAATAGAAAGCTTTTAAAAGTCAATCTTTGTGCTCATGAAGCATAATTTTTAGTTTTTAATTAGACCGCCGAATGCAGTTTGGTGCAAATTATTTGGAGAAAGAATGTAAAATTAGGTTTTAATGGATACACTACTATACAAAACAAATGAAATGTTTACTATGATAATAAAGTATTTACTTCCAAGAGGCTGCAGCATATAATCAAAATCAGATGTACTTCTCAACAATTTACCTGGTACTTGAAAAAAGCATGTTCCTATGGTAACTATGTAACAAATGAAAATGAATAGCATTTGAATGAATCATTGCCTCAATGCAAAAGATTAAAATGGAGCTCCCTATGTTGGTCTTTACAGTCATAGAAAACATTTTAATTACAGCATTTTTTTTATATTATTATAAAAATCAAAGCAGGAAGGTATTTCCTGTAGCTGGTTTGCCTGCAATATTTTTTTAGTTGGGAAAACCTATATATTTTTGGGATTTTTATAGAGGTTTTACAAATATTTGTATTCTTTTTTCTGATCATTCAGCACTTTTTTTCTGTTTGTACTTTTAATAAATTAGTATCCCAGTATCAATGTAGTTCATAGCTGAAAGAATTGTGGATTAATGCAGTTAGACAGTTCTCCGGTCACGTATTGCTCCAATCCACAGATTGAGGGAGGGATAAAGTTAAACACACTCCTGTAAATAGTTTTGAGGGGTAGAGTCGCCTCTATTAATGTCCAGTAGCACCAGCGACCTGCAAGGGGGTTCCCCTGTCACTGTATCTGTGCACAAAAAACAGTTTAAAACAAAAACTGAATCGATCTTACCCACAGTGAGGCACCAAAATCCACTACTTCTCCAGGTCGTTTTAGTTGATCACGGTCTCTCTCCAATTCTACTGCTCCACTACCCCAGCTTCACATATGGGTAA
The DNA here is from genome assembly GCA_038501925.1 of Xenopus petersii. Classification (NCBI taxonomy): domain Eukaryota; kingdom Metazoa; phylum Chordata; class Amphibia; order Anura; family Pipidae; genus Xenopus; species Xenopus petersii. Next base: position 149,795,755 of record CM076672.1, read on the forward strand.
CAGCCACCTATTACCTACACACTATGGCGTATCATTTATTTTCAGCGTGGGTTTCAACGTGAAGTGCACTTGCGTTTACATACAACAGTTATATAATTATTAATCTTTCCAATTATGAACTTGTGCTATGTATTTTGCTCAATTTTGAGCTTCCTCCGGCACATTTTTAATTTACAGCCTACCAAACCATTTATTATGCAGCATATCCATGCATTAGTTGAGCAATTCTGGGTTGTGATCCCAACTTAATTAATTAATCATGTATACCAAATCAAATTTATTTAAGTAATAAAAGCACATGGTGGGAGAGGCTAGCATCAACAAAAAAGTGGATTTATAGCAGAGGTCAGAAATACAAAAAATTCAGAATTAGAGGAGGATGTGTCATAAATCACTTGTGCTAAAGAAACATTGACTAAGAGAACCATAGATGCCAAAGTGCATGGAGTGCCTTTCAAGTGGTTTGCACTGTGAGGGACTGGAGAGGTAACATGTCATTCTACCGAGGTCAGTACTTGAGGGCTAACAGCAACTTAAAGTAGTTTAGGCATAAAAGAAACATGGTGAATTCCAAAGTAAAAAGCGTATACCTTGTTTTGTGACTGCAGGTTCATGTATATTGTAAAGTAACAAAACTTTTTGTTCTTTTGTTAAGATAGAAATAGGTGATGGGTGTTTTTTGCTTGTAAACTAATTTCCTTTTTAAGAAACAATGTTAAAGTGGCATAGAAGATATATGTTAAGATTCACTTATAATAGAGGAGATAGAAGTATAGATTAACTTATAATGGGGAAATGCTATAAAGAAAAGGAGACCTTGTCCTGAGAGAGAGACAGAGTAATAGATAGCAGATGTCAATCTATGTCTAGTCTTGCAAGGGTGTAAGCACTGAAAGAAAAGACAGGTTTGCTAACAAAGCCATAATGTCAGCCATTGTATCAGTTTATAGGTAAGTAAGCACTGGAAGAGAAGCCAAGTCTCCAACCCTTGAACAATGAAAAAGAAAAAAAAAAACGAAGTCTTTCAGAACCCTGTAGTTTTAATAGTGTTTGACCACTATGAAAATTAGACAGTAGGGGAGATGCTGCAGCTGTTAGAGAATAGTGTACAGATCCCGGAAATAAAGTTCTAAAGAGGTAATGGAAAATGGCGAGGTAAAGACAGATAGAAAGAAGGGAGTGGTGTCATGAATTGAAAGTATTTACCTGTCATCCTGGAGGGAGTCTGAACCACAAGTAATGCATAATAATACACATAACCTTTAAAATTCTATCTTCATTAAATGGCCGAATAACATTTTACATTTTCGAGAGTGGAAGAATTAAATGCTTAAACCAAAAATGGCTAAAAATTTGCATCTGCAAATTTTCCATATCCTAACAAAAGTTAGCTCTGCAATGAAATCCCCCCTTAATGAACAATATGAAGTCATTAATGAAATGGTAATGTTGATGGTAATATAATAGTTTTTTTCTTAATATTCTATCAAGGTACATTTTGTCTGCTCTCCTTTGCCTATGCTAAAAATCAGTATTAATACACATAAAGCAAAAGCAGTCTTCTCAGTTTCAGTGCACAGGTGTTCAATAATTGTAAAACTGAATCATTTACAAAAAAGCATGTATTTTTTTTAGTCCAGCTAATGTCACATTACAATTCAAAAAAGGACATATGAGATGATGTTTAGGTTATACAGATCTTCCTGTTCATCAACATGACTGAGTCATCGCACAACCTCCCGCAGAAAAGGACTCTTTGACCTATTAAGAATACTTTAGCGCCCAATATATGTTACTGCAATTAAGTTGGAACACGGTCAGGAAAAATTTGCCCCAATCAGATACTTCTCATAAGTGTATCTGAAATAACCACCGTGTCTTCAGAATAGTGGAACAGACTTGTTCAATACAACTGCATTAAAATATATCTTTAGTAAGTATACTTCGGTTTACAGATACATAGATATAAAGCATGAGAATAAATGTTAATTGCAAACTTATAGATAAAATGTGCTAAGTACTGGGGACAATAAACTAACCATATTCCTTTAATATGGTTAGTTTATTTGTATCTGTACATCGTCTACAATCAGCGCACTTTGCACAAATGAGAAAGAAGCCCTTTCTGCACTCATGCCACAAACAGAGTCGCTTGTTGTATGCAAAAGCTCATTTAGACAAGTCATTTGGAACAAAGTGCTTTGGACTGATGAGACAAAAATTTAGTTATTTGGTCATAACAAAAAGCACTTTGCATGGCGGAAGAAGAACACCACATTCCAAGAAAACCACCAGTTACCTACTGTCAAATTTGGTGGAGGTTTCATCATGCCGTGGGGCTGTGTGGCTAGTTCAGGGACTGGGGCCCTTGTTAAAGTCGGGGGTCGGATAAATTCAACCCAATATCAATAAATTCCTCAGAATAATGTTCAAGCATCAGTCACAAAGTTGAAGTTATGCAGGGGATGGATATTCCAACAAGACAATGGGGCTCATTTATCAACACTGGGCAAATTTGCCCATGGGCAGTTACCTATAGCAACCAATTAGTGATAAGCTTATTAAAGCCAGCTGCAAGTACAACAATGAATGCAGCAATTTGATTGGTTGCCATGGGTTACTGCCCATGGGCAAATTTGCCCAGTGGTGATAAATAACCCCCAATGACCCTAAACACACTTTGAAAGCTACAAAGGCATTTATGCAGAAGGAGAAGTACAATATTCTGGAATGGCCATCACAGTCCCCCGACTTGAATATCATCGAAAATCTATGGGATGATTTGAAGCAGGCTGTCCATGCTCGGCAGCCATCACATTTAACTGAACTGGAGAGATTTTGTATGGACGAATGGTCAAAAATACCGCCATCCAGAATCCAGACACTCATCAAAGGCTATAGGAGGCATCTAGAGGCTGTTACATTTGTCAAAGGAGGCTCAATTAAGTATTGATGCAATATCTCTGTTGGGGTGCCCACGTTTATGCACCTGTGAAAAGGAAGTTGCTACTTTGAAAGCTCAGCCAATGATAAAAAAACTCCAAAGAATTAAGAGGGATTCCCAAACTTTTCCATATGATTGCATATAGAAAACATAGTTATTGGATTACTTGTAAAAAGCTGATAAGAACAGTGCCAAGCATTACATTCTTTCTGCATAATTAAACATGCAAGTGATGGAAACGTATTGCAATCTTGAAAGCCAGCATTACATCCACTCAAATTATCACGGATAACTTGGATGAGCAAAAGAAACATAGTGTGAACACAGGGGTCAGAGAAAGAAGTATGAAGGTAGATGAGAAGTGACAAGATTATTATGATATTGTTACTATGGCAGGCTTCCAGCTTTTGGCTGACACAGTGCGCTGCTGTCTTAACTGGCAGTTGTAGAGAATAATAACACAGTGATTATCCTCAAAATCAACGTAGTATAAAACAAATCTTCCCATATCAAACCTGAAAATGGAAACAATTTCACTTTATTGGGCTATCATTTAATGAACTAATTGCACACATGTTTGCAGATGGTTTACAAAGAATAACAAGCTATTTACCTAATTTCATTACTTTAATTACAGCCCAAATTATTTTCCATTTCTTTCTAGGCAAATTATACAGCACTTGATAATCATTTTCACACTGTTTGATTTTCGGAGCAGTAAAGTTTGTGGTTTTCAACTAGAGTGATTTATTGCTAAGAAAGGGCATCATAATGAAAAAAACTGGGGCATGTGGATAAAAAAATCCTAGTAGCAGAGCATCGTGGGTAGGACAGAATATGAGTTTCTGCAGAGAAATTGTCATTTTTGCAAAGTGCTGTTCTTGAACAGTTCTCAGACTTAAGTAAAAGCCATCTAGTGTGCCTCTAAGCAGTAATTGCAGTAAGTAAAGGTACATTTCCCAAATAGATGCCCATATTCCTTGTCTCTGTTGAACATAAGTGTTTTTTCCAGGTCGCAAAGTCTCTGATCTTCTGCCAAGGCAGTTACTGATGTGGGTCATATGTATTTTTATGATGTCTAGCGAAAGGTAGCTAGAAAGCAAGCTTAAGTAATTACTAAGTACCTTCAGCTTGATCAATGCTGTGCAGACTAATGGTCACTATTGAAATAAGCTTTGTAAAACAAAACCGTCAATAAAATGAAAATGCCACTGTAAAAAGCTTATAGCCATATGTTATAACAGAGTAGATATTTTTGCCCTTCAAATTTATATATACAATTCATAGGTTGTCGGTTATAAACCTCCCCTGGTCCCTAATATCACCCCCAGGTATACAGGTATGGGACTTGTTATCCAGAATGTTTGTGACCTGAGGTTTTCTGGATAAGGGGTCTTTCTGTAATTTGGATCTTCATATCTTGTCTGCTAAAAAAAATGTATACATTAAATAAACCCAATAGTTGTTTTGACTCCAGTCACATACAAGCTACTGTTTGATTATTATAGAGAAAAAGCAAAATCAGGTTTTAGCATTTTGATAATTTGATTAAAATTGACTCTATGGCAGTTGGTTATCCCATAAGTTGGAGCTTTCGGGATAACGGGTTTATTGATAACGGATCCTATACTTGTATAGGTTCCTCAAATTAACACTGTACTGTGGAACTCACCTTTTTAAAAAACCTAAGTTTTCTGATGGTGGTAATGGATAGTAACCTTATTGATATAAGGAAATATGCATGATATGGACCCTAGAGAAAAATTGTAAAACTATGTAAGCACTGCGCTTAACTACCCTGATTACCCTTTGGACAGTCAAGCTAACACTCAATGAAAATGTAGATGTGAAACACTGATTATAATGTATGCATAAGGAAATAATCCTTGCTCTGTATAGCCATATTGTATCATACTTAATTATTTTATGTATGGTAATTACCAATAGGCTTTTACTGTGTTTATGTAAAGACTGCATTTTATAAGGTACTATGGGGATAAATTTGTAATTAGGTATTTATATAGTGAGGCTGCTTATAAAACAAGATTTTCACTTTACAGAGCTGTGGGTGATCTATATGCTAGCATCATCATATCATCATATACTAGCATCTCACTCTGCGAAGCAAGTACCAATTGCTTTTAACACTTACTGATTTCCAGTGCTTTTTGCAATGCACCACACTGTGCTCTGCACCAAATGCAAACAGAGGTGCAACAGGGTCAAGGTGCTCATCACTGTTTCACTTCACTATGGGGATGTGCAGATGCAAGCACTATGTATATAGCAGGCTTATTTGTGCAATTGGGCATTTGCTGTTACTAAATGAACTCTATAATGTCCAGTTTATCCTATTCATTTTTTGTGTTGCCAGTGTTTAATACATTTATAAGCAAGACTGACATTTTGGAAGATATTTTTTAAAGGCATTAAATTAACTTGGGTTCCAGTGACCAACATTCTTGTTTCCTCTGTTTCTAAGAGGTAACATTATTGCTGTTTTCCAAGAAATAGTTCATAATCGAATGCCATTTAGCTTACAGCTGAGCCTTCCTAGAACTGTTATTATGGTGCCGTTAAAAGACTCCAAATTGAACTTCACAGATGAATGGTCTTGCATGGCAGCAAATGAAATCAAGGCACAAATGTAGCTAAAAAGATGTATTTGGTCTAACATTATTTCTATATGCAATTTGCTGGCTTTCAATTACAAGTGTACAGTTACTCAATGTTTTTTTCTGTAGCCATGCAGAAAAGGTCTGGCCTTAATGTAAAATAAGAAATATATTTATAAATCCAATGTTTTGGTACTTAACAAACCACTTTTCTCAAGCATTGGTCAAGTCACTACAGATACAGAGACTGTATAGCCACGAGTTGTAAGATGGAAAAAAAATAATAATATTTTAAAATGGCTATGAAATTTGATGGGTCAGAAACCTAGATCAGGTCAAGAATGATTTCAAAATTAATGGAAATTCATTAAAGGAAAAGTAATAGCAAAAAATAAAAGCATTTTAAATTAATTAAAATATAATGTACTGTCACTGTGCATTGGTAAAAGTTATGTATTTGCTTTAGAAAGACAACTATAGCTTATGTAAATAGGCTACTGTGTAGCCAAGGGGGCAGCCATTTAAGCTAATAAAGGAGAAACGGCACATGATACTTGGTAGATAACAGATACACTCTGTAATAGAATACAATGGGATTCTACAGATATCTTCTGTGCTTTAAATGGCTGACCCATGGCTACACAGCAGCTTAATTATATAAACTATAGTAGTGTTACTAAAACAAATACACAGTTGTACATGTAGGGGAAACAGTACATTATATTTTAATTACTTTAAAACACTTTAATTTTTTGTTGTTACTGTTCCTTTAAAGAGGTTGTAAACTCAAATATAAAATAGTGCATGCCAGGCAGCATGGCCGGGAAGTACAGACACTTCCATTCTGCACTCAGATTGCAAACAGCATGCAGAGCCTCCACAGAGTTGTCTTCCCACATTGAAAGATATTTTCAATCCTCTCAGGCAGTTGCTAGGCAGCAGCCCAAAAATAAGGAGCTGCCAAAAGTGGTCTGGCCTTGAGAATACCTCACATAAATACACTATTACAAATTTACAAAGTAATATTTTTTTTTCTGGATATGTAAACCCTATGTAGCATCAAGTATTGATTGTAGTGGCTGCAACTTCTTTAAAAGCTGCCCTTGTGTCTAAAGAATTGGGCTTCGATGTAATTTTAACACTGATCTGAGCACAGATTTTCAGCAGGACTGCATATGATTTGCATCAAAGTGCAAGCGTAGTTGCGCACATGTTAACCCATTGCATCGTGTGCATTGTCTCCTCTTGACCACTACTATGCTATGATTGTGTGTGTATGTGGGGGGTGCTGCATTGTGGGTAAATAGATATCTAAATTACACTTTGCACACTGTATAGTCCACCACTCTCTGCTTTGGACCCCCTGTGAGCACATCTGAAAATCTTCAGACCCAGTTAAAATATACTTAATTAGCATTACAATATGTTTTTCTAAATTGCAGCTACCGAATTAGTAAATGCATTGTTGATGTTTTGTTCTACATATTATGATTTCTGCTGCACACAATACAAATAATATTACTCGATTTCTACGTGCATATAAAGCAAATTGTGATTTTAATTTAAAGGTGGAGTTACAGAGATTCTGGTTGAATATAGCATATTTATTGCATGTCATATTATTATTTTATTTGTTTGAATCACACCAACTTTCTCGCCAATATGAAGAACTGTAAAAGGGCTGCTAGCCCAAAATACATTTTTGCATAATGGAAGAAAATACAATACTAAACTTTCCAAAAATACATGAATTAAAAATTTGCAGTGATGTATTTAGTTTCATTTATTCATAATGAGAAAAAGTTTGTGGGTGGAGATCCCACATCAATATAATAATAATATTATAATAAAATGTACATATCTGTCCTTTGTTATTTGAACAATATAAATACACATTGTGCATTTGATATACTGAGTACAGACAGCGGTGGACAAGAGATATCACTGCAATGAACACAAAGGAAACTGAATTTTTTTCTACCAGTGCCATAATCTTTACATTTCTTTACATTATTTGATCAATATTACATTTTATAAATTACCAGTTTATCTCTGGGGCGCAATGTTTAATTTGGCAGCACTAATAAAAACTGAATAACTGTACCACTTCTGTAATGGTTATTATAATGTAATTATATTAAGGCTCTGTCTATGGATAAGAGTTCATCCAAGAAAAATGCAAATGATTTTTAAAAGCATGACACAATAAGATAGTATGGATGGTACCATCATGTTTTTAGATATAAAGATACTTTTCTAACATTTACATTATACATTTACTAACATAATTCTAAGACAGAAACCGTCCTTTAAACAACCAGAAATTTTATTTTATAGCTCACCTTGCACTTGATATATGTTGATTTGTTTGGGCTTCTGCATGTGTGCTGTTTGCACCCATGATAGTAAATGAGACTGCTCTCCAATCAGCCACCCTAGAACAGATGGGGGAGGGCCAGGCAAGTGCCAAAAGCAGGTGGAACACATAAAATTCGAAAGAAGGGGCTGCATTTAAGGTCAATTAGTGATTAAATCAGCAAATCTGTTGTTTTATAGGTGACCACAAATGTCTTACTGAGTCCATTTGATTAATTTTGGTTGTAGAAATGTGAGCTTTTTGTTGCCCGCTTATTTTAAATCTTTTATCATACTGGTGGCTGTTTTCCATCAGCTGTGTCATCTTTATTTACATTTTCTTTACATACCATAGACTAGAGCAACATGTTGCTCTCAGACCCCTTGGATGTTGCTCCCAGGGGCCTCAAAGTAGATGTTTATTTTTTAATTCCTGGCTTGGAGGCAATTTTGTTTGCATAATAAATAGGTTTACTGTTAAATAGAACCCCCTTTAGCTGCCAGCTCACATGGTGCTACCAAATAGCTAATTAGTGCCCTATGTGACATTCCCTAAAAGTTTTTTTCCATGCTTGTGTTGCTCCCCAACTCTTTTTACATTGGAATGTGGCTCACCGGTAAAAAAGGTTGGGGACCCCTAAACTAGAGTATAGAGTAATTTACGAATACCCTGGGTGCCAATGCAAGTGCACTAAGGTTAGTTGAAAACATGGACTTTGATTGAATATTAAACATCAGAGGGGATTTGTTTGGTTGTTCTGTAATAGAGAAACTGTATATAATGTTTGCTGCTCCAATTGCTGTAACAAAGAACATGGAGCTAGACAAAGGTCCGCTTCATATGCCCAAACCAAGGTTAAAATATTTGTATCATTAGAGGAGTAGCAATGGACAGCCGACCTGTCCTCTGAGGGCTCAGGAATATAACACGTGTGGTTTAGGCTCCGACTTGTATAGTATTGAAATGTTTGCAAAACAGATAGTTTCCCACAACATTTAACGGATGGAGAGCTCAGTAAATATTTTGCTTCTGGGCAAAAGTCCTGTGTGTAATAACTTGAACAGCTCTGCCCTGGATTTTAGATATAACATGCTTCTCTCTTTGTTTTATTAGGGCAAATATTCTCCTAGGGCAGCCCCCCAGCATAGGAATATTTGGATAAGGTCTTAGAAGGATGCAAAGCTTTACATCAAATATGTATACCGTACTAAAAAGACCTCTGTACACAGAAGGGGATAGATAGTAATGGCATCTGTGAAAACAGAATTTTTCCACGAATCACATCCACAATTTTTTTATACAACCCTTCTCTTAGATAATAATTCTGCTATTTCTTACTACCTAATATGTCTGATATAAGGTTTCTTAAAGGGATTTTGTCATGAGAAAAAAAACGTTAACACATCAGGAATAGTACTGCTCCAACAGAATTCTTCACTGAATTCCATTTTTCAAAAGAACAGATTTGTTTATATTTAATTTTGAAATCTGACATGAGACTAGACATATTGTCAGTTTCCCTGGTGCCCCCCTGTGACCTGTGCTCTGATAAACTTCAGTCACTCTATACTGCTTTACTGCAAGTTGGAGTAATATTACCCCCTATCTTTCCCCAGCAGCCTATCAGCAGAACAATTGGAATGTAACAAGACTACATGAGAATAGCATTCAATAGTAAAAATCCAAGTACCACTGCTACTCCTTCAGTTAAATTGAGTTGGAGAAACAATAGCTTAAATGAAAGCAGTTCCATCCTAAAGTGCTGGCTCTTTCTGAAAGCACATAACCAGGCAAAATTACCTGAGATGGCTGTCTACACACCAATATTACAACTGAAAAAATATATACTTGTATATAATTCACAAATAGATAAAATATGCCATAGAAATTATTATAGAATCCCTGTATGGGTTCCAAACTCATTTATGAATGCAGCAGAATATTAATAAAGGCAAAGACGGGATTTGCTTGTATGGCGCTGTGGCATTCCACTTAATTTCCCCTATGCTGTGTGACATGATTTTGTGGACCCAAAGCAGGAGGTGTGATTTGGGGCATTTTGAGGCATATCTAGTTGTAGCAAGTTATGACTGGGGAAACCATGAGTGTGGCTTAAATCAATCTGAATTTCCAGTGCTAAATTTGAGGTACAACAACATCAGGTCTAGGGCTGGATCTCTCATTATAACATCACAAAAGGACTCAAAAGTCATAGCTATGCGTGACTGGAGTATGTAGCTAGGATACATACACATATTTTAGGGGATTTTTACATTTGTAAGGGATACACAGGAAGAAATAACTTTATTGAGGATTGGTTCCTTGTATGGAGACGGAGCAAGTTGCATAGTGTTCAGCAAGAACAAGTGTCCCATCCAGCCACCCTGACCTAAATTTGCAAAAGGGGGCTTTTAGCTGTGGGGGGGATTAAGTTCTCCTTTAAGGGTATTCACAAAACATTAGCCACTGATAAGACCTGAGGGCAAGCCTCAGAACCTAGGAGACAAAGGGTTGTGATCTATAAAGCTAACACAAATACCAGTAGTCATGTATGGGTCAGGTATGTGGTTTCAAGCAAAGGTATAAAGAAGAAGCAGGGCCAACCGGCACTCAGACGGATCCACAGGACCAGAGAAAATTAGTTAAAAATATATATTTTATTTGTACAAAGTTAAAAAATGTATAGGTGCATTTCCATCCGCCCTACACGTTTCGCACCCACTTGGCGCACTTAGTCATGGCCTCTGATGTCAGCCACAGGATATGAGCATTCATACAGAGGACAACCAATCAAAACACAGATAAGAAAATGAAAAGAAAAAACAATACTTAAAGAGACAACAGCTCTTATATATCTTTAAGAAGCTAAATGAAAAATTATATAAAAGAATTACACATCGAATTCAGAGTTACTACTCTTGATGTGTTGTTCATACCCCCTCTTTATACCCCTTCTTCATATACAGTAGGACCTAATGATATATAAAAAAACTCTTGATTGATCATGTAGATATGTATTTCTACTCATATTTTGTGCATTCTTTGCTGCTATTATTCATGTTCATACATTGTTTTTTATGATATATTTATTGTATAATTCTTAACATTTTGTATATTTTTGTAAAATTTTTCACAATTTTTGGATACATTTTTTCATTTAGCGTCTTAAAGATATATAAGAGCTGTTGTCTCTTTAAGTATTAAGTATTGTTTTTTTTTCATTTCCAGTTGGCCCTGCTTCTTCTTTATACCTTTGCCGTACTGCTCCCTAAAGCTGGGGGGCTGGGGCTGATGGTGAGTCATTTGCAATTTATTTTGGGGCACCTTGATTCTCCAAACTGTTTCAAGCAAAGACCAGCTTAGGACTTCAAAAAGATTTGGGACACTCTCCCGACCGCTGCTCTATCTATCATAATCATTTTACCAGTCCCTCAAATCACAGTATTATATTACTGCTCATGTACAATTGGCCTATTAAGATCTTTTTCTTAATGCTATACATTTTACAAGACACTGTTTAAACGCTTCATTCTTATTATAATTAACATTCTATTGAAATAGGCACTTACACCCTTAATTTGTGTTTAATATTGTTGTATTAGACCCAATAACATCCATACTTGGAAGCAACGCACATAATTACTCTTTTTATGAGCTCAATTTTCTATTGAGTTTATCCCTGCCCCCTACGGTAAATATTCATTAAAATCCTAAATGATTGTTTTAAAGTACCCTTTGTAATGTAGAGGGCATGTTTTCATCTGTCAGCTGCTAAATATTTATCTTAAATGTATTAAACAGACTTGAAATATTCATGGCACGGAAACCTTTTTATCTTTGAATGTATTAGGTTTACAAGGCCAAATTAATGCTATTTGCATAATTCTTTTTATTCCTGCAAACAAGAGTTTGTCTTGGTTGTGGGGCTGTTCTTAATATATGCGTTTAAGAAAACAACACATCAGTGTATATTCTCAGAGGGATTCATTTGATAAAGCTTAATCTAGGAAGATAATATAAGTGAACATTATTTATCTGAATTTACTTTTTAAATTATGTTAGTGCCTCATCTCATATTAAGTAAAAATTAGTGATTATGAAAACTGTTATGTGCAACAACATTTTCTCTGGCTGGAGAGATTGTTAAAAGCAACTGAGAAACAAGAAAAGCAACTGGTTTGCAAGGAAGGTGCATACAGTAAATATAGGGGTAGCTGACCTGATGATATTTAGGGAGCACTGGAGTTCAGAGGGTCAATGATGTGCAATTTTTTTTTTTCACAAATGTTTTTATTTATTTTCTCAACATATTAATAAGATGAGTTAAACAAAATCCTAACAAGAAAAATAAAATTAAATAACAATGTCAGTGTCAAGTGCAGAGTAAAATGGTATCAACATTTTTAGTTTTTGTCAAGTGACCATAGGAAAAGGGCCGGAAAGATATTTCTCTATCCACAAAAGCTAGAAACAATTCGTTGTTCTATCTGTATACAAAATGGAAAGTCTGTAAAGTATTATACTCACGTTAAGTGCTTGTTAGTATTCGATTAAGGATGTGACTCCGGGGGGGTCCTGTCGGAATTAATTGTGGTGAATTACCCATACTCATCAGCTGCAGCCCTGCCTCACGGACTAGATCGGTTCCCGTCAGCAGTTCTCTTTCATACCATGCGGTGTTTTGAAAAGTTTGAATGGTTAGTAATTTTGTAGGTTGTGCGAGGGTATGTATGTATGTCAGCCAGGTGTCGAAAAAGAATCCCGTATTTTTCTCTTTGTTTGTTAAAGTTTCAATCCAGTCTAGATGAAATATGTGTTGCAATTTTTGTTGTACCATGTGTATTGGCGGGGGGAGTCGGGACAGCCAGGTGTGTAAAATGGTCTTCCTGGCTGCCGCCGCCACCCTTTCCGCCAGGGCCTTCTCTGGTTTGGAGAGGTGTGAGGTGAATTGCAGTTTGCTGAACACGGCCCATGAGGCGTGAATGTTCAGTGTCTTTCCCGATAGGTTTCCCCAGTAACTGGCGACCTCCTTCCAGAATTGTTGTATGATTGGGCATAGCCATAAGCAATGTATCAGGTCAGCTCTAGACTCCCCGCATTTGAGACAACAGTCTGAGTTTGTCGTGCCAATGTGAGATCTCTTTAAAGGTGTCAGATAAGTATGGTGCAGTATTTGTAGGGACATTTCCTGGTACATGCTAGCTGGCAGTATCTTCATTATTCGTGTGTGATAGCGAAGAATGTCAGTGTTCTCCGACTGTGGGATAATTGTTTTCCATTTCGTGAGGCTCATGGTAGTATTGTCCATATCTATTGTGGTCCTGATTTGTTTGTAGATTTGCGCTGTTGATTTAACTGTATCATGTTTTGGCCATAGTGAGTCAATTGCATTGTTTTTATCTTTGGTAGTCAGTTTAGTCAGTTGTTGCGTGATAAAATGTGTGAGTTGTAGTAATGAAAATTGATGGGATTGTAAGAATGGGTAATTTTGGAGCAGGTTCGAAATGGGTTATATTGTGTTAGTGGTCGTTATCATGTACTTGATATTTACCCCCAATGATGTGCAATTTGAATGAATGCCTATGAAGTAGGTCATTGTCCCTAAGTTTTCCCAAGCCTTATTTATATTAAGCTATGGGACCCAATAATTTCAGTGGACCGGATTTATCAAAAATGTACCCATATTGTTTATCATCTTAAATAATTGATATGATTGCTTTAGCTCAGTCTAGTGAATTTCAATTTCAACATGTCAACAGAGATTTATCTAATTAACAGTCTTAGCTTCCTAATTAATTTGACATCCCAGATCAGTTATTATTTTGACTGGTCTGGAATAATGGATGCTGCAGACTTGGACAATGATACATATCAATAAATATTAAGCTTTGATAAATCAGCCTTTATGACACAAATGCTCACATTGTGGAATGCTATTTAATTTATTTTTATCCTGCTCTGTTATTTTTATTTTGTTTTTACTTTGAAAGAGTCATAAATTCTATAATTCTCATAACCAGTAAAGAGACATTTTTCATTTATTTTCATGGACCACCGCATCAGAAATGTACATGTGTTCTTGGCAGCCCTTGATTCCCTACATCAGGATTTGGATACATTTATGTCTTATTTTCTCTAACAGAGATAATTTGCTGAATTGCTAAATATAGTTGCTTGGTGCACAGCATTTGCTTCAGAATGGTTAGTAGCACTTTAGACAAACTGCTTCTGCTGTTTTGTGTATGATCGCTTCATGAATAAATCATCAGCTTTATATTCCCCATTTTGCAAAATCAACAGAGCTTATTATCCTTGCCATTGTTGCCACCTGGGGCTTCTGAGGCCTATACATGCTTAAGCAGGCAACAGACTTGTATAAAACAATCAGCTGGCGTTTACTGACATCATGTTTCAGAAAAAATGTAGAAAAGTTGATCTGAGTGGAAATCTACTACTTCCTCAAGGTCTTGGTGAATTCAAAGATCATAGATATTCAAGTAACCTTGCCAGGGTTCATTACCTAAGGTCAAAGGGAATAAACATAAAATGCTAATTTGATACATGGTTTGTACAATATGAATATAATTAACCAAAATGCAAAGTCGGTTTCTTATTTTTACAAAAGGAAATTGCTGCTTGGTGCTAATACAGCTATACTAGTTGTAATTTTTGAAGGACAGACCCCCCCCTTCTCTTTGCACTTGTTCCAACTTATATGTCTAGGAAATTCATATGAAAAGTTATTTGAAGACCCCCTTGACTTTAGGGCAACTGTGTGAATTATTCAGGCATGATTAAAAAACTTGCATACTGTAGATTTCCTAGCTGGCCTCTGTCAGATATATTGGTTTGGCACATACCAATACTGAATAAAATCAGAAAGGAATATGTTTAATTTTGTTCAATATTGTTCATTGATATTTTTTTAAATATAGAGGTACAGGTTTGGTATGTGTAATCCAGAATGCTCTGGACTTGGGTCTTTCTGTAATTTGGATCCTCATACTTTGTCCACTAGAAAATCATGTAAACATTTAATAAACCCAATAGGCTATTTTTGCTTCAAATAAGGATTAATTGTATCTTAGGTTGGATCAAGTACAAGGTACTGTTTTATTATTACATAGTAAACAAAAATATTTTTAAATTTTGATTATTTGGATAAAAAGGAGTCTACGGGAGGCGGCCTTTCTGTAATTTCTGGATAATGGGTTTCTGGATAATGGATCCTGTACCTATATCCAAGTATGCCTAGAGGGAAAGATTAGGATCTGGAAAACCTCTCCTTAAATCTGCATCAGATTGAATGTATTTGACCTTTTTGTTTTGTTTATTCAAACTTGCATTCAAAAACGACGTCTGTGGTTAGTTGATAAAATGTTTAGTTTTTTACAGAACTAGCATTTGCTGGCCGCCTGTTTGAAAGCAAACATGTTATTTGTTGTGACGGGAAACTTTGTGTCTTTTTTTAAATATGGAGGAAGGGGTTATATCAGGGGTGCCCAAACTTTTTGCAACGAGGGCCAGATTTGGTGAGGTGAAATTGTGTGGGGGCCGACCATTCAGGCTGACATTCTTTGAACCATTAACATTAAATTACAGAAATCGAGTAATCGTAACAGTAATATTTGGGCACATTAGTGAAATGATCTGCCACTTGGTCTATACTGCTGCCTGTGTGCTGAAGGTGTTAATAGACACATACTGGAACGTAGTGACGCTATACTTCTTTAGTTTACTGTACTGGCACATCAGTACGTCTATTGACACCTTCAGCCCTAAAGAAGTATGGGAAAACAGAACGTCACTATGTGCCAGTACGTGTCTATTGCTAACACCTTCAGCACACAGGCAGCAGTATAGACCAAGTGGCAGGTCATTTCACTAATGTGCCTTAATATTACTGCTATGGGATTTCTGATCGCACTGTGCTGGGGGGCCTCATTATTATTAATTTCATGATGGAGGCTGAAGGCCGGTGTAAATTTGAAAACGGGCCACAATTGGCCCCCGGGCCGCATTTGGGACATGCCTGGGTTATATAGATAAATGTACTTGTTTAATACAGAATTTTTGGGCTTCTCTGTAATCTATATATGCTTAACTTCTTCTCCATGCTTAGTGGTAAAATACATCATAAACTGAAAAAAATGCCAAGAGTGCCCACAGATTACTGTAAAGCTTAATAGAAATGAAAAGAAGTTTGCTAAATATATCAGTCAAGACATCCTACAGTTCTGTCCATCACCTGCCACTAGGCCCTTTGCGTCCCTGTTGTTACATCCCTGTGAACCAATGAATATTTATCTGAATGAATATGCACTTTAGTCCAATGTCTTCAGAAACACAACGATTAGTATACTACTGTAACTGTTGTTTTTTTCTTATTCTTATTATTAGGAAAGGCTAAAACCTTATGCAGGAGCGTAACTACAGAGGAAGCAGACCCTGTGGCTGCAGGGGGGACCAAGCGTTATAGTGGACCCATGAGGCATTAATTCATATACAATTTCAATAATTGGGAAAGCAAGTCCACCTCTAGACATTTTGGGGGCCTGAAAAATGATTTGCTGTGGGGGCCAGTAAAATCTAGTTATGCCACTGACCTTGTGCACTGTAATAAGTAAAACAGCTGTCTACAAAATAGGATAAAATCTCCACTCCCCTTCTGACATGTGGGGAAACTTATGGAGAAACAGACACTAATCAGACATTTCTTATGACTGAAATATTAAGTGAGCCAGTTTAAATCACAACCCACTGTATTTGTGTTGCTTTCCATAAAAATGTGTAATTTCATTCCTGCTTCACAAAATACCATGGCAACCTCTACTGCCTTATTCCACTTGACTGACTGCAGACTGTTTTTTTTTTTAAATTACAGCACAGTACCAAAGTAGTAAGTAGACTATGGTTAAATTAGATGTTGCAGACATGTAAGGAGAATTGTATTATTCAAGAATATACATTTTTTTTATTCAAGAATAAAAAAGTCTTCTTGCCACCATTTAGCATATTGTAAAGTTTTTCTATGTCTACTTTAGTATTTTTTACTCTTTTTTTTTTAATCCACTACAAAATCTTTCAATAGGGATCCACATTTGGGGGAATAGAAAGATATCAGTGGAGCAGATTAGCAAATTGTTAAAGATCAAAAAAGGGTACAACGGGTAAGGACAAATAGACCAACATGGGGAATATATATGTAAACTGGTAAATATCCATATGTCTTTTCTATCAAGCTAATCAGAAGGTACTGTAAATGACACAAGCAAAAGAACCTTAGTAAAAGCAGTGAAATAAAGAGAGTCAAGAGTCACATCTTCATATGCTGTATATTGGACCTTTAACAATCCCCCATAGCTTCACTAATATACTGCCAATGGTGCATGTATGGCCACCCCATGAGCAGTTAGATTAGACCATATTTGCTTTTATTGTAACCACTCTCATTGGTACATATATGAGACATTAAGCAGCGCCCATCACTGAGAATTAAAATAGGCCCTGGCATTTCAGGTACACAGAGGCCCAAACAGCCCCCACCAGCCCACTAAATACTGACTTTCTATGGCACCTAATAGCAGCCCCTCTGGTATTTGCCAGAACCCACAGATTGCCAGTCCAGGCCTTTAGTATTTAGTCTTCCTCAGTAGTTATGCCACCATTATCCATAAGTCCTGCCAGGTCCTTCTTAAGCAAGGATTTGTCTAACTTAGTGCCATTAAGGTTATAAGTGCTATATTTGTAAATCACAAATATATAACCTTACATTTATCAAGACTATTTACTAAAATCTGCATTTATCTCAATGTCCCAATAAAAAAAAAAAAACTCAAACAAACTCCCATGCTTGATTTTAGCTTATTTATTAATAAAAAAAAAAACTTGATTCAATTGGATTTTGAAAAAACTCAATAAAATCCAGCGAAAACGTGAATCGCTCAATGTTTTTGGACTTTTTCCCCAAAAAGCTAGAAAAAGCTGAATTTTCTGAATTTTTAAACCCAGCACAGACAACAAAAACTTCAAATTGAGGTAGGTGCCTCTCCCATTGACTTCTACAGGACCTCAAGAGGTCTGAGATGGCTGATTTTCAGATTTGGGCTTTTCACAGCATCGGGGTTTAATAAATCTTGAAAAAATCAAGGTTATTTTTCCCCTAAAAATTCAAAATTTCTAGTGAAAAACTTAATTTTTCAAGATTTCACAACTCAACCTTTAATAAATAACCCCCTTACTTTCATCTGCCACTTAGCTTTCCAGATTGCCAGTATGTCCAGATCCCCCTGAAAGGGTGATACACCCTGGATGGACTTCATTTGCTGGTTTAGTTTTCTGTCATCTGCAAACATTGATAAATTTCTGTCCACCCCAAGTCATATTACATATCATATTAAATAGAAATAAACATAATACAGAACCCTACAACACCCTACTAAGAACCCTGCTTAGAGAATGTACCATTTACAACACTCTATCCCTTAACCAGTTTACTATACATGTACAAACAGCATCACAATCAGGACTAAACACTCTGTCCACGTTTTTACTTACATAATAATAAAAAATAAATTGTCTGACATGACCTATACTTAATAAAGCCATGCTGATTCCTACTTATAATACCATTCTCAAACTCTTGAACAATATCCCTTAGCAAATCTTCAAATAACTTGCCTACAACAGATGCAAAATTTTCAAGCCTGTAATTGCCAGATTGAGCTCATAGCAACTTATAATATGGATCATCTAAATATCGGCAGAACTTTATCAATTCATGGAACATAGAATAACCTTTGGAATAAAAACATATATCAAGATACTAAGTAAGACATTAATGTACACCTTTAGAGACTTAAAATCTGTATTTGTTTTTCAATAGAGAAAAATCCAGATGCTGTACTTTCTGCAGTCTATTTAGAACTGGAAAACAAAGCTATCAGGGTCTTATGTGAAGGACTAGAAGATGTACAAATGCTTTCATGGCAGATAAAAATGCAGCCAATTTGTTCAATTTCCAAAAATTGATACTTCCATCTGAGTCGAGAGCAATTATTCTTCTGCTATGGCTTTATTATAAGGAAGCTGTACCTCAAAATGTAGTAGATTACTTTTATTTTAAGACTCTCCAAGTTGCGTCTAGATATAGTTTTTGTCCATGTACTTATTTATATAGACTTATCTGAAAAGCCTGGATTTATCTATAATAAAATACATCTTTAACTGTTAACTTGTCTGACCTAGTTTTTCTTGTTTCTTTTATCTACCAGGTTGCACTTTTTTTGAAAGTTTTATTTCCCTTCTGAAAAAAAAAAGATTTTATTTTGCATTTACAAAACATTGTTTGAATTATAAATATAATAACAGTGAGACTGGACAAAAATAAGAAAGAACATAGCACACAAGACAATTATTACTTTGTAAATTTTAGTTGAGAATTGAGTTTTTTTCAAGGCTTGCTTGAGACACCTTTCCTGAAGGTTTCAGAGGTACAAAAACGTTTTGCTTGGCCATTGTCGTTTTTCATCCTTCTTGTCAACTTTACAGTTTCTCCTGACCTTAAATTTTACTAGACTTCTTCTGCAAGGTTCTTCATTTTAAAGTATCTAACACCTGGCACTTGACAGCACCCAGTGAATAACAGCAATTCCTCTTCCTTTTGAATGGCAAGGGGCTGTTTTGTCCCTCTTGCACAAAGAATGCTGGAGTGTTTATCCGACACGCCTTGTGCATGCCACCCAGTATACTTACTACTGCTCACAAGTTGCATGGAGAAGACAATGGCAGCTATACAGTCAAGTGTTTGGCTTTTACATTTCAGGGTTCTCTCATCTGTACAGTCCCCATGGAGGAAACTGGTGTTAGTAAATGCCTACCTTCCAATACAGTGGAATGTCCAAAAAGCCTGCTGCACTGAAACTGAAAATGACCATGTGTATGGGCTCTAAAGCAGGTATGTAAAAGCAAAATGTACCTATGCACATTTGTTTCAAGTAGAAAAAATGCAGAGAGAAAAGGCTATCAGAAAGAGGTGAAGTCTATAATGGTATTTAAAAAAAGGTTCCCATAGCAACCACAACACGCATGCTGTTCAGCAAACCTTTTGTGGTTGCAGTTAATTTTTTTCTTTTATAGGCAAGTAAATGGCCTTGGTAGAATACTCTGTTAGGGTGCACATTTCCTATCTATGCTGAATCGCATCAGAAATGAGGAATACAGAAATAACAGAATTACATTATCTGCAACCAATGTTTTCATTGCTTACATTATTTTTAAGTATGAAAACTTCCAGAACACAGTTTGTTCCAGGAGATAAAGGCACACCTGTTACTGACAAGCAATGCGCTTAAGCTGTAGGTGTATCAGTATTCCCCTTATACTGCAGCTGCATATTTATATAAGCATCAATCCCAAGCTATGAATAAGGGATATTACTGCAATACTCTGATGTCAAATGCACAAAGGCAGCTTGTTTGTAGCTGCCAAACAATAATATCCTGCAGGTGACAAGACACCACCATATCACATATGCCTTTTTAGCAGAATTCCACCACCAATGCTTGTCTGTCTACATAAGCTTGCTT
This sequence comes from Xenopus petersii, assembly GCA_038501925.1. Taxonomy (NCBI): domain Eukaryota; kingdom Metazoa; phylum Chordata; class Amphibia; order Anura; family Pipidae; genus Xenopus; species Xenopus petersii. The sequence goes on from CM076672.1 coordinate 149,816,257, forward strand.
GAATTCTATACATCTCATGAATAGAAACAAGACTGACACAAATCGTATATCTTTGTTTTATTGAACAGATCATTTGTTTGACAGCTTACACTTACAGTAGCGTGTGTGTTTATGACTCAACCGTCCACATCAGCACTTGTGATACCAGTGGGCTTAAATTTAGATCTGCTGGACCTGTGTATGTTTATATGTATATGTTCACATGAGACAAATTCACATAAAAATAAAGACTGGCAAATTGTTTTGGGAAAAATAAAAAGGCAACTGTGCATGTAACAGAAATATTTTTATGTAAGTACTTTGTAAACAAGCAAATGGTATCCATTCTAGATATACTAAGAGCATCATATCTATGCTTTACAGCATCCTACACATGTCTCCCCATATGCACAGGAGCACTATCTAATTATATATTTGCATAGAGCTTACCTGCCCCCTTTGACACTTTCACCAGGGCACTGATACCACCTGTTCCAGATGCCACTCTTATTGCCCACACTTCTATCATGTAATCTAGACCTGTCCAGTCCTCTTTTAACATTGGGAACAAACAACCAAATTCATACATAACATAATGGGCTCACCTGTCCCAATGACCCAGAATGTGTGCCTCCTGGCCATTATGGAAGATCTCTACCCAGACATGTATGTGGAAACTGTGATGGCAGAGTTACTCTTTTGTGTCGGAAAACACATAATTAGTAATTGGCTCTCTACACAAACCCAGACATAAGCTGGTTAATGACCCTTGTAAATCAGGCTCTGAAATATTAACAAATATAATAATCAACACTAAAAGAAGACTAAACTTTCGCACTAACCCAGACAAGCCTTGCCCTTCGAAATGGCCATGATGTTCTGCATAACCACAATAAAGGAAATTATGCTTTTCTATTATGTTTTCATGCTGTATATGTTAATAATGGCAATAAAGCTGTTTGAAGATATGAATAAAAATTTATTTAATATGAACAAAGATTTATTATTCTTTACATAAAATGCCTTATAAATCTCTAGTACAGAATGGAGATTTAAACTTTGAGATGTCAAGCTAAGAAAAAAGAACAGCACATTATTTCTCCTCTGCTTTGTAAGAGTATCGAGTTATTGCTTTTGTTATGGTAAAAAGGTACATTGTTAGGTATAGCATTCTCTGAGATCTAATTCGATTACATATAAAAATTCATGCAGCAGTTGTGCAAATTGATGCATCCAAAGCCACTCCTTGAACCTCCACATAGTTGCGTAGCTGCCACTGTAGCCATCACACCTTGTGATGCAAATTGAGCTCAAGTTTGAATGTTAACACAGGTAAACCCTGGAGCTGCCTATTATTACACATGGGCAAGTTTTTTAAAATTAGGGGGGTATTTACTAAAACTAAAATGTTTCTAATTTTTTAATTGGATCAAATTCGACCTGACTCCCATCCATGAATTGCCTTAATTTATCATAAATTTTGGTCAGGAAAAGTCAGTGCGGGAAAACTCTTGACAAAATCATATGACAATTCGAATTGTGAGACTTTAGAATTTTGTAGTCAGCGAAGAAGCACGCACTCCAAGGGCCAATTTCTGTGATTAAAAGCTTTTATTCGAACAGCTAAAACAATAGAACCTTTAGAATTTTGACTCTCAAATTGTGCAACTTTTTTGGATTATTGTAGGAATCATACCAGCGCAGACCACAATGTCAAGAAACATATTCAAATTGTAAAAGGGACATCTGCCATTGTCTTCTACATGACTTCAAAAGGTTTGAGATGGAGTATTTTTGGATTCGGATTTTTACCAGCTTCGCGGTATAATAAATATTTAAAAAAAAAATCAAGTTTTTTTTTTCCTCCAAAAATTTGAGTTTTTCCCCTTTAGAAACTTGATCAGAAAAATTTAGGGTTTAATAAATAGGCCCCTATGTGTGGGATTTAACTAAATCGATGCTTATTTCTGCATAATTATTATTGTAGCTATTGAGTTGTACACAGTAAATAATAAAATAACATGCACCTGAATAATGCAGTAGGTTCTGGTTCAGGAACAATTTATATAATTTGGGGCTTACCTAGACTGGTGTACTGCCTCATAAATGCACATAGGAACCCTTTCTCCAGAGGTTGTTCTTATTGCTGATTGCCTTTTATTGCCTACTCTTGGTTGCCAGCTGTCTACTGCCATGGAACTGAATCTTCTTCTATTGCATTTGGGGACTGCTTGCTATTTGATGGTTGCTGCTGAGCAGATTGTAATGCATTCTATAATGCAAGCTGGCTACGGCTAGCTAGAAAATTTAGAGAAGAGTCGGGTGGAGTCTGTTTTTTATTTATTTTGATTGGTTGTCGCTCAGTAAGCATCAGTGGGTAGTTCCCTGAATGTCCCAAGGCATAGCCAATCAATCTTGACCTGCTTTGTCAAGCGTACAAATACACTGTCCTACCCCCAGAGAGAGGCTGGACTCTGGTATTTCTGTGAGGGAATTTTCATCAATACAGGTATGGAACCTGTTATCCAGAATCCTCGGGACCTGGGGTCTTCCATATAACGGATCTTTCTGTAATTTGGATCTTTATACCTGAAGTCTACTAGAAAATCCTTTAAACATTAAATAAACCCAATAGGCTGGTTTTGCTTTGAATAAGGATTAATTATATCTTAGTTTGGATTAAGTACAAGCTACTGTTTTATTATAACAGAGAAAAAGTAAATATTTTTTAAAACTTTGGATTATTTGGATAAAATGGAGTCTATGGGAGACAGACATTCCGTAATTCGGAGCTTTCTGGATAACGGGTTTCCGGATAAGGGATCCCATACCTGTATATGTAAATGTAGGCAGGATGTCATGTAACTGGAAAATAACCTTGTTTATTACTTTACAGAATAAATAGGCAAATACCAACACAAATCACACTAGGGCTCATTTACAAATGGCAGCGCAAAGAGCTAAAATCGATACAAAACTGAGCATCCATTGGCACTTTTCACACAAATGCATTCATCTAGCTTCTTCTAATGAGATACTGGAAGCCTGGACCTGGCAGTAAGGGTTGTATCCATAAACACAACTGACTTGTGCCTGGTGAATCTGATGCTATTGCCTTTATTGATGCTGTTCTATGGAAGTGACGCCATCCACCTGCAAATGCAGTTAAGAAAACACGCACCATAAAAAGGCACTCTACTAAGCAGACTGCTATTATAATGTCATTCTGGGAAGAACATTTTTGTGAGTAAAAATCAAGTGACGTTCATCACGATTTTCCACTGGCAATTACGTTTAGAAATGTTTTATCAAGCTTACTTTAGCATTAAATAAAATCGCTGACTTGAATAGCAAATCTGCAGCTGTCTTGGAGTCAGTATCGTCACCGAATACAGAAAGAAAATGTTTTAATGTGTTTTTAAATTCTTTATGTAATATCAAACACCAATTAGACATAGGCAGGGGGAGCGTGCTTCTATGGGCCACATTTATCATCCTCCTTTGACAACATTTTAGTATGCAAGATGGAAAAAAAGCTTTACTGTGAAATTCTAATGTCTTAGAAGACATTTCTGGACGATTTTCTGAGGTTGATGTTGGAAGAAAAAGCATGAAATGACCATCTCAAAGTTTACTGTAACCTTTACAGCAAAGATCTCTGATGTTAAACGGGATTTTTAACTTGAACAATTTTTAGTAGGCTGCACACAATGGTATACATGGCATATAACGTCTATGCATTTTTTTTGTTAGACTTTGCCAGGTCCAGTTTGAAGAACTATTATTATAATGATACAACAGACACTTAAAGGGATACTGTCATTGGAAAACATGTTTTTTTCAAAACACACCAGTTAATAGTGCTACTCCAGCAGACTTCTGCACTGAAATCCATTTCTCAAAAGAGCAAACAGATTTTTTTATATTCAATTTTAAAATCTGACATGGGGCTGGACATTTTGTCAATTTCCCAGCTAAGATTCAAATTAGGCCCTGATGTTCAAGTACATGGGAGCCAAAAAGCCCCCTCTCAAGCTCAATAAATATCGACTGCCTATGGCATCTTACAGCAGCCCCTCTCAGTGTTTTCCAAATGCCCTTTTGTCGGGTGCATCACCCGGCATTTTCCCCCTGATGCCTGGTTCCCCCCGCCCCCACCATGTGCTTTATGTTAAGAACGTTCATTCCAAAGTCAGTACGACTGCATGTCTTCTTTGCAAAAGTGCACCGTCCTACTGGCTTCTGCTAAAACTGATGTAATAGGGTGGGAGAGGTGGAAGAGTATATTTTTATTTTTTCCTGCTGGCTTAATTTTTGCCACTCTCACCATTTTGTTTTCTTCTGGGGAGAATACTGTCCTCTGGAATTAGCCAGAATCTACAGATTGCCAGTCTGGGCCTGCATATGTGTTTTGGTCTCACTCCTGCATGCCCCAGCCTTTAACCTTTCCTATAATACTGTCCAGTTCCACCAGTCATGTCCACTGACCGATACTTAGGGGTCATATACTATGAAAGACCCATGGTGCAAAGTAAAAAATAATTGGTGCAGTGTGGCATGATGTACGCGGCCCTGCACTCTAGAGAAAATGCATCAGATCATTGCACTCCTAAATGAAGCATAATGGCCTGGGGCTGCCCTTATGCATATTGTACTCATGGGGGTGTGTGAGGCACATAGCTGCCCCCCCCCTATTGCCTCCAACCTGTCCCCTAACTTAGGCTTCATTGGGCAGCCTACAACCAAATCCACTGCCCTATGCACCTTGTGCCGGAGAGGGGAACCCTGCTGCAAGTCCAACCTGAATGAGTACTTTTGCACCCCTTAGCTTTCCTACACTTGTACCATGGGCAGATTTTAATGAACATGTCTTTGTGTTGCTCTTTTTATTTAGGCCAATTATGCATAAGTCCCAATGAACTTGTATTGATTGTGAATAATAAAAACAGATGTAATTATAACATTCATTTTTAATATATTGGGCCAGATTCAATTCCAGATTTTCCCAAATTTTCTCAAACTGTCAGGCTGGCCCTCCTAGTCAGGCTCAAGGTAGTAGAAGGATAGACAGACTCAAGTGTGATTGCGGTTTTGCTACAATAGATATTCCTGGAAGACTAGGCAGAAAACCATCCAGAGATTTTGGGTGAATATTTATTTGCTGTTCTTTCCAGAGTTACAGAAGTGAGGTATTCTGTAAGCAAGGGAGAAAGAGTAAAATCTTTATATCTAAAGTACTGCAATGTACAGTGTACCTAATCAAGCAAAACAACTGGAGACTGGGAATTTTAGCCCCTGTGCATATTTTTCATTAAATCTTTGCTTTGGCCAACACAGAACAGTTCTAAAATGTACTACATTTATGACATACAGCAGCTACTTTGCTTGCCTGTATAATTAACTCGGATGTTTACCACTTGTATGTTCCAACAGAAGATTTAAGAGCATGATATAAACAACTGCCAAGCACTATATTGATCATGTATTTCTGTAAAAACAGTATGTTTTCTACTCGACTCAATTATATAAATGCACTTACTCTTGAGGACACTGGGCAATTTTATACTAATGGCTGTATTATCTGATGGTAACAAATCCTACAATATAAAATTGCAACAGGCCTTAGAGATTTAAAGAGCTTAAATGTTGGTCTGTTACCATAAAGGGCCAAATTTAGTCTACTTCACTTCTCAAGTTGTGTAATAACACAAAGTGATCCGGTAATATTACCCACCTACAGTGTACCACCGTTTGTTATTTTCATCCAGTTAATGGAGGTTAAATGCAGCATATTTTCGTTTCCTGTGCAGCAACGGTTCACCCTTACTAAATGGATAAGCTCTTCTTGTTCAGGACATTGACATTTGGCTCATAATTATATTCTGTATAATAATCGGAGAGGATTAGGGAGTGAAATTCTGCCATCTACTGACACATACGAGAAGTTAGTTTAAGCATTAGGTTTAGTGCTTTACAGCTGTTCTTACCAACAGAGAAAGAAAATATGTGTTTGTCTGACCTTATTAAATGTTTCCTCTTTAGTGAGAGCTGTGTTTGATTTTGATCATTAGTCTGAAATTATTACTTACGTTTATACGATTGATTTTTTTTTTGCAAGACACAAAGAAAATGTGAAAAGGTTTTGGGCCCAAAAAAACCCTTCTACAAGTGGGGGGTTCATATAAATAACAGGAGGCATGTTGGGCATTGGACAATGATTGCAGAAAATGGTTCCTGTGCTGTAAACCTAACATCAGATTATGATTATTATCCTTTTTTTAGTGCCATCATATTCGACAGAGCAGAGATTACGCATTGTTTGTGTAAATCCCTGTACCAGTGGATTATACTTTCTTAGTTCCTTATCACATTAACATAAAATGCACAGTTTTATCAGGAGCTGTTTAACCTTCCTGCATGTTTTTTGGAGTGTTTAAGTAAACCAGAGTACCAGAGGAAACCGATGCAAGCATGGAAAGAACATTGCCCTGGTTGCAGGCCCGGACTGGCAATCTGTGGGGTCTGGCAAATGCCATAAGGTGCCATAGAAAGTCAGTATTTAGTAGGCTGGTGGGGACTGGGTGGGCCTCTGTGTGGGCTGATTGGGCCTCTGTGTACCTGAAATGCCAGGGCCTATTTTAATTCTCAGTCCGGACCTGCCTGGTTGGAACATAGGACCCCAGCATTGTGAATCAGTGTTGCTAACCACCTTGGTGCTGTGGAACCCATATAAGAAGTATTTTATTGTTGTCACAATGCAGAAAACCAGACAATAAATACATTGCGCTTGCATTGTCTAACCAATAGGACTGGGAAATAATCACTCTGTTTTAAGGGTTACAAACAATTACTATATAAGATTGCATAGCACATAAAACACATAATTCAGTAAATGCTCAACCTACCCTTAAATATTTCAAGGGAATCTTGCTTCCAGAATCCAGAGCGCTTTTTGTGTGTGTGCGCCCAGCAGCAGTGAGTGTGTTTGTGAATATTTGTGTCCTGCCATAGAATAGGTTCTCAGGGAAAATAGAGGCAGTAGAGCCTAATGTGTCCCTTTGTTAATGTTATTAGATGACAACAAATCAAGGAAAGGGAACTGCAATTGCTGTGTCTCTTAGCATGTTTTTAGAATATAGAATTCGACCAAGACATAACCATATGTCCATTGCATCCCGAAGGTTCCTATTGGAGACAATGTTAATTATGGCATCCATTCATTTCTTCTGAAAAAAAGGAAAATTCTTATAATACCTTGTCATATAAAAGTTGTTAAAACTGAAAATGTTATAATACATATTGAGCTTTTGTCAGTTTTCTGAATAATGACATTTGAAACTTACAGCCCTGTGTAGTTTACATTGAGTGGAAGATATTGTTTTGGATTTTTTAATGCCTGTACTGGAAAATAAAACTGATCTGAACATGTTGTTATGGGAAATCATCGCATACATTTTAATGACTGTGTTGTAAAGGTCAGCAGTGTTTATGGGAGTTGTTTTTCCATTACAATTGCAGTAAAAAAAAAAAAAACATACAAAAATTTAGTAGTGTATACTTCCCAAAACATTTTGAGAGAGTTCCAGAAGTATAGACTGATTATTTTGTATTCACCTAGCAAAATTGTATGCATATTTATCATACTTTATTTCAACATTCATGTTTCAAGAGTTACTTGACTTGATTTGAGTCTTGTAATTGGTGAAGGACATGAGAATAAGGTGGATATGGATGACCCCTTGTGACTACTCACATCTGTGGGAGGTTCATGTAGATTGTGAACTGAACAGATAAGATCATATAATGATGAGAGCATTATATATATGATCATATAATTGGTATACGATATATAGAAAACCAAACAAAGCAGGACTGGGAAAATAATTTATTTAATACAATTTTCAATATCTCTTCTCTGGTATGAGGTGGGGATCAAAGACAGAGGATGCTGTAAATGACCCCTTTTGTTTTTATATGAAGCTCATGATAAGCAGTATTAATACGAGATGTTAGTCATAATTAGGCATTATATTTTTGCTCCTATTTGGCATTTGGCCCAGTTTGCTTTTGATTTGCATGTTCTAATGCTTCTACTGGTTATGGATTTTTCTAGCTGTTTAACATATGTAAAAGAGGTTGTTCTACCTCTCACACAAAGAACGCACACAGAAAACTATTAAGAAATGACTTTACGTGTGTTGGCCAAAACTGAGGTGGAATCCAGATCTTTAACTACAAGTATTGGTCCTGTTATTCAGAATACTTGGGGTCCAGGGTTTTCCATAATTTGGATCTACATACCAAACACTAAGGGGCAGATTTACTAAGGGTTGAAGTAAATTTTTGAGTTTCAAAAACTTCGAATTTCGAATTTATTTGTGGATACTTCGGCCATCGAATAGACCAAATTCGACTTCATACGATTAAATCGTTCGAATCGTTAGATTAGATTCGTTTTTTGCACTTCGAAATTCGACCCTTGATAAATCTGCCCCTTATTAAACCCAGTGGGATTATTTTGCCTCCACTAAGGATTATATATATCTTTGTTGTTATCAAGTACAAGTGGCTGTTTTATTACTAAAGAGTAAAAGAAAATAACTTTTAAAATTTTGAATTATGTGATTAAAATTTAGTCTATGAGAGGCAGTTTTCCTGTAATTTAGAGCTTTCTGGATAACGTGTTTCCAGTTAACAGATCGCATACCTCTACTGGGGATGCCACATTGTCATCAAGCATAATTTTTACTGGCTAGGCAGTTAAAACAATGGCAAAGAGGCAACCCTATTGACTACAAAATAACATAACACTTCCTTTAAAATTAGTTTTTTGTTTTCTGATTTGTTCCATTGTAAATATTCTGCACTGTTTTAATATCGCTACATGCCCTAGTTGTGTTATGTGATGTGTTTCTGATAAAATACTGAACTACAAGGCAATATGCAGAAAATGCAGTATGTTCAAAGTTGTGAACAGATGAATGCCAGGGAGCAGATGGTTAAGTAGGTGTGTTTCCATCTGCTGTTTTTGACATTCAGCCGCAGTGCATTCAGCCACAATAAAGGAAATGAATGAGAACACACGCTTACAAAGGATAGACACATTACAGTGAGCACTGATTGGTTTACAGTCACACAGATTCTTCAGAAGGGCTGTAGCTTTAGCTTTTTTTGTATCTCTCTGGAGCATTCAGGATCTATATAGGTATTAATTCAATGACGGATTGAACTTGACTTTTTCCTTTTTTTAACAAACCCAATTATTATCTATGTTTGAATGTTACAAACTCTAAAACTCTGCAGATCCTCACACTTTGGAGAAGAATCAAAACCCCTGTACTTTATGCATGAATACAGCACTGCCAGCATCAGCCACACAGGGACGCCCATTTATCAACATTCTCATTTTAGTGGTTTTAGAGATTTTTTTAAACCACAAATAAACATGAAATTTATTAAAAGATCTGAATATAAAAAGCATAAATAAATAGATAAAAAAAAATCAATGATGCACTAAAAACATAGGAAATTTGAGTTATTCAGATAAATACTAGTGAAAAAAATCAGAAAGTCTCTAAAAGTCTGAAAGGCTAGAAAAAGGTCCAATAGGATCAGCACAGCTCCTATTGACTTCTATGGGAACTCGATCACTTTTACTTGCCCAAGTTTTGTAATAGAGTTTTTTTTGTGGTTTTTACATTTGATAAGGCAAATATGGTATATTTAAAATAAAGCTTTACTTATTTATGCAAATAATACACACAAAGCCACAATAGTAGGCCTGTATAATACAATACATAAACTTACATGGTATATACCTAACGTTTAAACATAGCCACAATTACATAACAGTCCTTGACAAAGGCTTACGCCGAAACGTTGGGGCCATTCTCATACTGGTGGTAGGTGTATCTGCTCCTTGCTGTATAATTGTAATACTTACTGTTTACTGTTATGTAATTGTGGCTATGTTTAAACGTTAGGTATATACCATGTAAGTTTATGTATTGTATTATACAGGCCTACTATTGTGGCTTTGTGTGTATTATTTGCATAAATAAGTAAAGCTTTATTTTAAATATACCATATTTGCCTTCTTTTATTATCTTTTGAGTGTGCATACCTATCTATATACTGTTACGTTGTGGGGTACCCATTGTAGGGGTACCCTTTTGATGTTTGCACCTCTTGCACTATTTACCTATAGCATTTGCTGAATTGGTGTGCCCTCCACCTATTACTAAATTCTTTTTACATTTGATAAAACTATAATTTCCAGGGTGTTAGAGAAATGTAACAAAATCACAAACTTTTAGAGAAAAACTTCAATTCATGAAAAAAATGGAAATTTGAATGTTAGTAAATAGGCCCCCTAGTCTTCCCCGTCCCACCCCATACCCGAACCCTAATTTGTGTCCCATCATATTTCTGTGTCAAGAAAATCTCCCTTTAAAGGCTTCCTGGACTTGGTGCAATATGTTTTTTTTGGTGAACCTGGACAAAAGGATCCATATCACTAAAGTTTTCAGTAAACATATTAAACTGCTGGAAGCTTCTAAACCACACAGCAGCACCACGCATTGCTTCCAACGACAACCAAATAGAATAAATAGAAGGATTCTCTGTCATAAATAAAATGCATAATTTTATGGTTGAAATATTCACACATTGTCAGAATCTGTCTGAAGGAAAATAGACTCATGTTGAAAAAATATTTTTCCTCATCATTTCTCCATATCATATGCAATATGTGCACATACTTCAATATTTGTGACCTTTTTATAAAGACATTCAACCTGAAAATGATTTGCAAGAATACATGTTCTACAGAATTGTTATTGGAATGGTCTTTACAAAAGTAAAAAAACAAAACAAATAATACTATTTAAAATACTTTTTTTTATCTTACAGTCTGTGGATCCTTTGCACTTTCCTAAAATTACTTTCAAAATAGAACAGTCCATTCTACTGCAGTGGATCAAACCAACTACAGTTAAAGGATGGAGAGTGCACCAGTTGGCAACAACCAGTCAGTGAGCTCATGCTGTAATTTCCACTAATTGTAACATTTGAGGGTCCATCGGCGACCACCCTAGAAAAGAAGTAGAAGTAGTCAAATTTCTCTGTGTAATAGTATTCATAAACATGCAATATACTTAAAGAATTGTTTTGATTACATTTATTTATAAACTACTCATATATTCCAAAGTGCGTATTGTGCTTAATGTTACATAAAGGTACATAATAAGTGACAAACTGATACATTAGGTAATAAGGGCCCTGACCTCGGGCCTTACAATGGGATAAAGATAGAAAATCCAGCTAGAATGGCTGTGCTGAAAATGCAATTAGTGTAGCCCTGAAAGTATTCGTAGAATATTTGCTAAGGTAAACAGCAAACAAAAAAATCTAATGTAGGCATAGTTCCAATCTACTACAATTGACCTGTAAAATATATCCTTTCAAACAGCACTTATTGATGCCTTCGCTTATAGTTGATGCTTCGTTATGTAATTTCACATGACTTGCTAAAATGTGTGTATTACAGAAAATAATGTGGCCCATGTTGTAAAATATGAGGATATTAGAAGTAACCTTGAAATTCGTAATTCCATGACCTTACTTCAATAATGTCTAATACAATACAATAATTTTAACAGGGTGTACACTATTTCCCTTCTCTCTCTCTGTGCATTTTTAATAGTAATATTTAGTACTGACCCAGACTGGTCTGCAGGAAGCAGTCTATCCCCCACATTCATTCTTCCAATTCCCACTGTACAGGGAATGGTGTGAAATGTAGGGCAATGGGCCTATTTGGGACCCCAGAGACATTTTTAATTAACTCCTGTGACCCAGTTCATCCCAGGAAATTGGGGTGGAGCTTTCACATGAGCTTTAGAAAAATGAACTACTTACAGGTGTATGTTAATTTGTTAGGGCTTCCTGCTCATTCATATTTGTACAAGGAATAGCTTTTTATTGTTTATAGTAGTTGTTCATCTGCAGAATGTCGGTTAGACCAAGCGCTGGCACAAGAGTGCTTTAAAGGAGAAGCAAACCCTAAAGTTAAAAAACCCTACTCCCTCCCTCTTCCCCCCCCCCCAGCCAAGCTGCTACCCCGGTCAAATGCCCCATAGTCTTTACTTACCCCTCGGTGCAAAAACTGTCCAGCAGAGTTCAGGGTTGCCATCTTCTTCTCTTCGGTAATCTTCAGGACATAAGTGTCGTATGGGCGCATGCGCAGTTGGACGCATGCGTCGAAACTCATGGAAATTGGCGAAGTGCCAGGAAAGGATCCGAAGATTACCAAAGTGGCTGAAGGTGATGCCTGTGAACTCTGCTGGACAGAATCTGCACCGAGGGGTTAGTATGATGCAGAGAGTGATATTTTGAGACAACCTGCAATTGGTTTTCATTTTCCGTTCTGTAGTTTTTGAGTTATTTAGCTTTACATTCAGCAACTCTCCAGTTTGTATTTTCAGACAGGAATATGAATAGGAGAGGGCCTGAATTGAGTAATAAAATGTAGCAATAACAATAAGGAGGTTATTTATCAAAATCAGAATTTTTCTTATAATTTAAAATAAAAAAGTCTGACCAAACTAGAATCCACGATTGGACCTTATTCATTATCAAAACAGTTTTTTTTGTATCTTTTCCCGAAAAATCGGATTTCCGGGCTAATTCCAGTACAGACCACAGAAACTTCCAAATAGGATAGTGCTCTCTCCCATTGACTTATATACAACCTGGGCAGGTCTTAGATGCATAATTTTCAGATTCAGACTTTTTCCATCCTCGGGGTCTAATAAAAAATTTTCCACTAAGAATTCAGATTTTATAGTAAAAAATCTTTTTGAGTGTTTGGCATTCCAACTTTAATAAATAACCCCCAGTGACCCCCCATTAAAAGCTGGAAAGGATCAGAAGAAGGCAAATAATTATAATAAAAAAGAAATAATAATAAAAAAAAAATAATAATAATTCAAAAACTACAAAATATAAAAACTGAAGGCCGATTCAAAAGTTACTTAGAATCAGTCATTTTGGAATTGATAATTGTGTATAATTGGGTATGGTCCAATAAAAAGTCAAATGTTTTGATACAAAGATATTGGCATCACATCAGGTCTCCATGATATAATTACCTTTTACTTTACAATCGAGTGTATATAAGTTTTCATGCTACATCACTTGTATCACAAATATCCCTCATGTCCCTCTTTTGGGCCCATGAAAAAACTTTACTTTATTCCAAGATCAATTATTTTCTAAACATATAAGTATTTATTTTTGAAAAATTTTTTTTTAAAAAGGATGCAAATATATGTATACTGTACCATTTGAAGAGTGTCTTGCAACAGTCCACTACTTCTGTTGAGTTAACAGGTGAACTTATATTGAACAGTGAACTTTCCAACAGATCTCTGCATGACATTTCTTCAACTGGTTGGGTTAATAAGCCTGAAGATTATATAATAAAAAAGAATACTGTTTAGGATTTATTATATCCCTTATAATGTACATGACAGTGGAACAAAATCGCACCCATTAGAAAATGCTCATTGCATTTGTGCCTACTTGTGGTAACTTAAAGATTGCACCGTCTTGTTCTCAGGTGCAAGTGAGCCTTTTACTACACTATACCATGTGATTTGATGTGGATGTTGATGCCTGGCCTTTAAGTTGCAAGCATAACTTGCACTGAAATGTGCATATTATACTACCCTGAAGACCACTGGACTGAGGCAGCTACAAGAAAGCTGGGAAGTAATAAATAGTACACTATAGATGGTGGATTTGCGTTTTTTTTAAATAAAATGTTACCCATTACCAATGTAAAGGTGAACTACCCCTTTAATTAGTGTGTATTTAGATGTTAAATTATACAGATACATATTAACTATTTTTATTTTAGAAAGACAAATACAAAGGCAACCTTATATCAACTGAAATACCTGCAATGCAAGCAGTCATGAAGCATGCAACTGTGCCAGCGATCATAGCCCTAATGGCACCACTTGCTATGTCACCTTTCCTACTGGGAGCCATTGAGCCTGAACAAATAAAAAGAGAAAAAAATAAAGGTATGCGGTTAATTTTAAATACACAATGTGTAAACACCTCTGCATTTGAAATCCAGATTAAATAATATATCATTTATACAAATTGATATGTTGCCAGGATAAAATAATTTGGAGCCAGGAGTGGGTGGAGGCAATGCTCTGAAATGCCAGGCAGCCGTTTATCAGTCTAACATAGTCTAACATAGTAAGTTAGGTTGAAAAAAGACACCCGTTCCAGCGTGAACAACCCCAAAATGGCTTAGTTGCCCTTTTCTGGACCCTCTCTAATTCAATAATGTCTCATTTGAAGAGCTGAAGACCAAAACTGTACGGCATATTCTAGATGGGGCCTAACCAGTGCTCTGTACAGTATAAGAATAACCCCCTCCTACCGCAAAGCTATGCCCCTTTTAATACAGCTCAAGTCCTTGTTTTCCCTACAGCTGCTGACTGGCATTGCTTGCTACAGCCACGTTTATTATCTATCTAAGAACTCCTTTTCCATAATTGATTTGCATAGTGCAGTTTTCTACATTCCAGTTGCATGATTTTACATTTATCAACATTGAATCTCATCTTCCACTTAGCCACCCAGGTTGCCAGTTTGTCAAGATCCTGCTGCAAGGATACCACATCATGGATGGAATTAATTTGGCTGGATAGTTGTGTGTCATCCACAAACACTAATATATTACTTACTAAATCATTAATGAACAAGTTAAATAAAAGTGGACCCAATACAGAGGCCTGAGGGGCCCCATTAAGCACCTTACTCCAAGTAGTAACAACCACCCTCTGTACCCGTTCCTGTAGCCAGTTTCCTATCCATGCACAAACGTCTTCATTAAGCCCAACAGACCTTAGTTTAGAAAGCATTTGAGGGGCTGTTGTCCAGCATCTTACTTACCTCATCATAAAAAGCAATCATATTTGTCTTACATGACCTATTCTTTATAAAGCGTGCTGATTGCTGTTCATAATTCCATTCACTAGGACAATATTTTTAATGCATCTATGGACAGCTTTAGAATCTGCAGTTCAGATTTCAAGATGAAAACCCACCAACATCTCTCACATGCATGGAACTGCTGCTCCAACACCACATACATGTGACAAGACACACACTGAGTGATTCCAGCAAACCCACTCATATTTACACTGGGTACACAGTCTCCAAGAGCAATTCCTCAAAAACACCTTTTTAGTTTGAAACGCCTTTAGGTTTTTAACACCTTCTAAACGCTTAATTCAGAAGCAACACTTTGACCACATGCAACATTTGCTTAGCAGCTCCCACACTCTGCAGGTAGAAACACTGTGCAGGTAGAAACTTATTTAGGTGATATTCCTCAAGGTCTAGCAAGCTATGCTGGGATTTATAGTCTAGCAACTGCTCTGCACTTTGTTACTCTTAGAAGAAGTAAGAAGAGAGAACCAAGACTGATGAATGCTGACTGCTGACTGTTTGCTATCAGTCACTGCACTAGGTCAAATTGCTTTTTTTTGTTGCATATAGCTGGAATGGTATTTCTGCAACAGACAAACATAGGGCATTAGCAGAATATACTGTAGTTGATAAAAAAACAGTATTATATATAGTATATAGCTATTAAAATAGTTTTTTGCAAGTTTAGCGATGCTTGCAATTTAAAATCTTTCGCAGGTGAATATTACATTGCTCACTATACATCGTGGTAAACTGTGAAAATCTTGGTCGCTAATGTTCGCAATGACTTTTGTGAACATTTATTCACAAACAAGGCATATTAAATTCCCCCATATATGTAATATTACAAATGAAAAGTAATAAAATATAATGTGCGCTGATCATACTTAGGCCTCCAATAGTGATTCCCAAGGAGCCAAAGTTTGCGAATCCACACAAGGCATATGTTGCAATTGTTTCAGACCGAATCTATTGAAATATGCAAAACAAAAATATCTTACTTTTGTGGATGTTATAATTTAGGTTCACAATATTATTTCCCGTTACATGTTTCTACGTAGCTTTGACTGCTAAGATACAAAAAAGCATCTGATTTACGCTGTAACATACATAGTAACGTCAAGTTAAACTAATTATTTTTTAGTTGATCAATGGGATCAACCTAAGGCCATCTAAAAATTTTTTTTTGAATGAAACTAGACATGTCCTGGTTCAGCCTTATTTGGTATAAAAGTATAATAGCCCTTTCTTTAAACTATGCAAACTCTTTTGGGAGAGCGCTGTTTTAAAAACCTTTTCATGCATGAAAAAAATGGGAACATTTTGATGAACTGGGGAAAAAAAATAAAGTTGCTAGATACTATTCTCATTGACTTACAGTATATTGAACCTTGCCAGCTTTTACTTGCCAGCTTTTTGGTAACTTTTTCAGTCTTTTTCTTTAATAAATCCCGACTATTCATGGTTTTACATTCTTACGTGTATTTTTCATGTCCAGATTTTTTCTCTGCATTTTCCTCAAAGTTCCGCAAACTTGATTTTTGATAAATCGGGCCCTTAGAGTCTTCTTTTTTTTTGTCCCAACTACATCAATCCCATATAGTTTTGCATTTTTGAAATTAGAAATAGATTTTTGGTCATGCCCAAACACAAACTCACCATATAAATATATGCCAATGTCTGTGCCAATATTGCATATTTATTAAATAACATTTTCTGAGTTGTCAGTTGTCAAAGTTGAAATGTTATGGTTATATTTGTTTTCTGGCTTTATGATAAGTTCACAGTGCACCATTTACTTTAGCTGCACACAAGTAAAATGTTTTATTGTGATACTCACTGACATATACTGCTTTATTCCTTCGATATACATGGGTCCGCTGTCTTTTCGTTTTTTGATCAATCCAGCGAGATATTCATAAGCCACAAACTCATTGAAAAATGTCTTGTATCCAATAAGTTTTCCAAGTATAAAACTGTCTTCCCAGTCCACACCCATCATAAAAGAGAAAGGCATGAAGACATAGGAACAGATTACCTGTCAAATAAATAAACCAGGTTAAGTGAACATTAAATCATAATACATCCTGATGATAATGGAGCAGCAATGTTATTTAGCAGCAGGCAATGATGACACTATTCTAGTGTCAAAACAAAATACAATAATAAATTACATCTTGAATCACATAGGTTTGTTAGGCCCAGGAATTGGCCAGAGTAGAATTAAAATGCCTCTTATGCCATAGTCCTACAGAAAAGATTTTGTTTACAGTTCATTTTGCATAGTGCGCCAACACATTGCGCAGCACTGAGATGAATAGATAAATATTTCTAGTTTGCAAAAATACATCTTGTATATATACCTCAAAGCTCAGCTGTGGGTAGTCAAACATATTGCCCAACCATGAAAGAGCTGAATTAAAGAAAGCCAGTAGTGATAGAAAGGCCATCAAGTTCACCGCAATGTTCGCTATCAAAGAAATCGAAGCAGAGGCACCTTGACTTGCAGCTTCTAATATATTTCTAGCTTCCCTGTATGAACAAACAATCAAAACAAACAAATCAAAATGGTCAGAGCCCCCTAATAACACATATTACAATTGCCTCTGTTTTATAGAGAAATGTAGTAACAATCCTCATAATTAGTAGTAGTAGATAGTGCCCTGGGTAAAACTGAACTCAGGATCCCAGTGCTACAAGGCACCAATGCTAATGATAGTATTTCCTGTCTGAATTCGCAGAAAGTATTGCAACCCACATAAAACAGCAATGCATTCTGGTTAGTCAGTTATGAAACAGAAAACAGATTACTTCACCTGTTTCTGCCCCCATGGATACATAAGTACAAAACAAAAATAAACTTTTGAACTACCCCCTATTTTAAACTAGTTTAATTTCACTTACCCCTTTTCTAGTGTCATCCCGTGTTTCATATTGACCTTTATAGGTTCTGTTTCTGGCCAAAAAAGTTTGGCTACAGCCAGTGCAGCTGGGGCAGACATCACAGAAGCAGTTAGTAAATGTGAAGAAGAAACCTACAATTTTTGGGAAAAATTGTAACTATATTAATAGGTGATGCAAATACATTAAAATATATATTTAGGAAGCTAACACTGATATATACTCAATATTTTGTTTACTTACCCCAAATGAGATATAAGCACCTAATACACTTCCTGCAATTGTTGCAAAGCCTGCAGTCATAACAGCATGGATTTCAGATCTTGTTAGATGTTCTAAATATGGTCTGATCAAAAGAGGAGATTCTGTCTACAATAAAGAAAAAAGAGAGACGTCATTTCATAAATATTTACATTCACATGTAATTGTACTAAACTTTTCATTCATCAAAGAGATGAATGTAAACATTTCTCCTTCAGGTATGCCCTTCTCCTTGTGTCTTCAAAGATGTCCTGTAAGTGTAAACCTGGCTATACATTGGTTGATATAAGCTGATTATTGTGACCTGAGTTGGTTTATGCATAAGGTCTATGTATGTCTGATGGCATGCCCTAGTTAGGCACAGTATGGTTGTTTGAGAGGTCCTGAGGGCCTTGGCGATTTATTTGAGATGGGTCAAAAAAGACTGTTACTCAAACTTTCACATGTGTATGTGTAGATTCATCAAACCATTAAATATAAATATAAACTGTTCATACCTGTCCAACAAATATGTTTCCAGCTGCAACAAGAGACTCTGTCGGAGATGTTCCCATTGTTTTCTGCATCAGCCATCCAACCTTGGGGAAAACAAGATCCACACTAACAGGATATAATGATGAACATTGAAATAATTTTACGGCCTGCTAAAATCTCACTCAACAAGGTCTACAATTTGTTGATGGATGTTGCCTGTCTGTTTGTCTACCTATCTGTCTTAGTAACTGCTGCAAGTTGTTTTAAATGTGCCCATAGGAAATAATATACTGTGTTTCTATCAGGATGAAAGCATCAGTTACTAATCTCACTGTGTAACAGGGACCTTGTGATTTTAGCGCTACTGAGAATTGATTTCTACAGTCATGAAAAAGTAAGCATTCCCCATGTAAAGATTTTGTCTTTTTAAAAGTATCAAAATTTGATCTTCATCTGATGTCTGTGGGCAGGAGCATGTGTAGTTGATACCAATCTGGTCCTAACTTAACTGAACATGCACCAGAGCAGAAATCACTTGGAAAAGGATATCAAGATACCTGTGTGTCATTACAAGAATAAGTGACCTTACATTGACATATTTAGGCCATACTGTACAAGGGAAATTTTCATATAGCAAATTAGGGGTTTTTCATGGAGGATTTGGGATTCTGCCAAATCCCATAATAGTGGATTTAGTGCATCCCTAAATTAAACACAAATGGTATGTTCCTACCTTTTTAATCAGCCATTGCATGAAGCCCATGAAATAAAGCATGGACATAACTGTGCTGAAGAAGACGACAATTGGTAATACCTAGATAATGAAAGTAAAAAAGTGTTGTCTCAGCACACTTTATATTATAAGAGTCTAAAGGATTCCATTGACGTTTCAGTTATTGAATTAGCCTCTACAGATATCATACTTTTTTATAATTAAGGAGAAAATTAATGCAAGTCAGCAATCTTTGTTCTTAACACAGATTTAATGCATGTTTATTAAAGACTTTTGACAGACAGAACCATGGTAAAATATCTGTTAGTATTATAAACCTCTCAGATCAAGGGATTTGTCTGTTTTTTTTTATACGAGGAGAAAAGTGAATTCTCTCTTAAACGCACACCGCTGTAGCTCCATTGACAGGCTGGCATCAGCCTATGGGAAGCTACACAGAGAGATTATGCCCAAACAATAATTGAGGTCTACAACATGAAAATTCAACAAAATTCAATCTAGAGTATATATAGAGTAGAAGGATTTCACCACCACCAGACCAGCATTACAGAGTTAAATAGAACTCAGTGCACTGCTGAATGAAGCAATGTTGTCAAAGCCCAGTTTTGACAGTGATTGGAATGTATTAGTATCACTTTAAAATATCACACTACTAAGTGACGTATAATAAAACTGGTCCTTAATTTTAACAATGAAAATCTGCAAAATGGTATACTCACCTTAAAGGCAAAAAAATGATCAAGATATTTTTCACCAAATACAAACTTTGAGCCAGTGTTTGAATATTCCAGAAATGTCTGAAAAATAACAAAAATATAGTTTTTTCTTGATATTTTTCATTTGAAAATACCCCTTCATCTATTACATATTTAAATGGACTCGAATTTCGAGCTAATTTTAGGGGCACATTCACTAAGGGTTGAATATCGAGGGATAATAAACCATCGAATTCGACTCTCGAAGTAAAATCCTTCGAATTTGAATATCGAATTCGAAGGATTTTATTACAAATCCTACGATCGAATAAAAACCGTTCGATCAAACGATAAAATCCTTTGAATCTAACAATTCGAACGATTTTAAGCGATCCCCATAGGCTAACATTGTACCTCGCTAGGTTTAAACTGCCGAAGTATGTAGTCGAAGTTTTTTTTAAAGAGACAGTACTTCGACTATCGATTTTTAGTTTGAATCATTCAAGTCGAAGTCGAAGGTTGTAGTAGCCTATTCGATGGTCGAAGTACCCCAAAAAAATACTTCGAAATTCGAAGTATTTTTCATTCGAATCCTTCACTCGAGCTTAGTAAATGTGCCCCTTAGTGTACTTCGACTAGGGAATAGTCCAAATTCGATTAGAATTTGAAAAAACAATTGAAAATTTAAATTTATCATGTACTGTCTCTTTAAAAATTCGATTTGGACTATTCGCCATCTAAAAGTCATTTGGTAGACTTTGAAAAATCAAAGTTTTTTTTGAAAATACTTTGAATCGAATTTGGTCAAATAAGATCCATATTCGATCCAAGCGATCGAAAACACCCTATTCACTCGAAGTTAAAAAATTAAATTTTTTAAATACATTTCAGTTGGTCTTTTTTAATTTGAATTTTGAGTTGATGGGAGTTTAAAAAAACTCCCATTACCTCGAAATTTGACCCTTGATTAATCTGCCCCTAAGTGTATTCTTTTTTAGTTGTAATATTGGCCATCTCAGATAATTTTGCCTGGTCATGTGCTTCAGAAAGAGCCAGTGCGGCACTATGGAACTGCTTACTGGCAGGCTTCAATTGCTGGAGCAGCACTATTAACGAAAGCGTTTTGAAAAAAACATGGCAGTGTCCCTTCTGTATAGGCAATAGAAACCTGAGCAGTGACGTGGTTATCCTGTATACCTTAACATTAAAATTGCCTTAACATTTCCTGTCATGCAATAGTTAAACTATTAATCATATTTTCACAACTGGCAAAGAACTTAAGTTCTCTATTTCGAAATGTTCCAAGCAAGCCATCTAGCCTTGTAGGCAATCAGCAGAAAGTGCTGTATTGCGTCACAATGTACACAGATTAACTCAAATTCAAACAAGGAACCCTCCAGTATAGGTTTCACCTCACTCATTTTAATTAGTTAATAAGGCGAAAGCTATACTGCTAGGATCCTTGTTTCAGGTTTAGAAAACAAACTATATATCTGTCTTCTGGAAATGCCAAATGTGGGTAATCTAAACTGAATCTGGAGGAGTGACCACATTCTGTGCCTTTTAATACAATGACGGGAGCATTCATTGCAGAGATGTACATTTTCAAATGATATTTTATTATTATACTTTATGCTTTCATGTCCAATAATGTAATAGAAATACTGAAAATGCAGGGATTACTGCCACACGTGTGACCAACCAGAGGACACAGCCATATTGCTTGTGTCAACTTATGGCATAGGTCATGGAGACCAGTTCAGCAATGAAATGGTTAAATCTATAGCACCTAGCACTGTTTTGATGGTGTTGACAAATCCTGAATATCAGGTATGAAGTTGTTATTGTTATTTGGACTTTTTTTCTCTAAATACTCTACATGTGCAGATATTAGAGATTATTTTATTAAATGTCTACACAATATCTTACCTGTACTTGTATCCCAAGCCAATCAAAGGCGTCATACCCTGGCTTTGTTCTTAAAATCAGAAGTCCCAAAAGGAACTGCAGGCCAACACCCCAAAATACTTGCCTCCAGTGAACCTAGGGCACAAATGTGTTACAATTGTTTAGAATAACTGTAATAATTTGTTTCTTGAATTTTCTTTCTGTACATTCACAGGGAGAAAAAACATATGCAGGATTTCTTAGCAGGTATTTCATAGATTTCCAGCAACTACAGGTGCATATAATATTTTTATGTTAGTAAATGAGCCTCATTATATTGATTGGTAAATGGGTATACAATATGCAAAATATAAATACATTAAGGGGGTTATTTACTAAAATCCAAATTTATCTCATAATTAAAATAAAAAAGCTCTACCAAACTCCCAGGCCCAATTTTGCCTTATATAGTAATAAAATAACTAAAATAAATCGGATTAGGAAAAAAAACTGATAAAATCGAGCGAAAACCTGACTTGTATGTTTTTTTGGACTTTTGAATCTTTTGCCAGAAAATCATGAAAATATTGGATTATCAGGCTAAACCCAGCACAAATCATAATATCTTCAAATTGGGATAGGTACATCGCCCATTGACTTATACATGACTTTGACATGACTGAGATGGCGGATTTTCAGATTCGGGATTTTTGTAGAATCGGGATATAATAGATCCTGAAAATATTTAGTTTTTTTTGTAATAATGTACACATTATACATCCAACTATGCCTAGTTATAGATGTTGTAGACAGTTGCCCATACATGTTAAAATTCAGTTTGTATGGGTGATTTCTGTTGAAACAAGGAAAGAAACTTTGTTTGTAATTCTTACGTACTGTACCTTGGTAGGATGCTTAGAAAAGATGAACATTAAGAGCACATACATCACAAGCCCACCAAATGATATCAATTGATTGCTCCCCATTTGTGCTGTATCAAAAATTAGCCAGCATATAACTCCAGCTACAAGACTTATCCAAATCACCCTATGGATGAAAAAGGAAATAAAATGACTAAATTAGTAAATGAAGACACACAATCCTAAAACTCAACCATTCAAGGAACATATTTTTATTGGTCTAGATGAAGCGCAGTAAAATGCCACAATTATAACAATATACAGGTTTGGGACCTGTTATCCAGAATGCTCAGGACCTGGGCTTTTCCAGATAAAGTTTTTTTTTCGTAATTTGGATCTTCATACATCAAATTGACTTAAAAATAATTTTAACTTTAACGGTGGATTTCCAGATTTGGACTTTTTGCAGGAACATGCTGTAATAAATCTCGAAAAATTCAAGTTTTTTTTGAAAAAAAAAAAAAACACCAAACATTTGAGTTTTGCCCCAAAAAAAGCCCAACCAGATAAATATGGAGTTAAGTAAATAACATCCAAAATGTCTGTACACTTTTCAGTTATTTGAGAGATATGAATGCTAGTCCCCAATACAACTCTTCTTGTATGTCCACATCTGCAGTAGCTGTAGATGCAGTGAAAATAAAGCAGTTTTATCCAAATTATTCTCACTTCTCAGTCAAAGTCCTTGTAGCGCACTGTCCTTCCCAACTCTGAATCAAAGTCTTCACCATAGCCACACAATTATATTTATCACAAAATTGGCAAATCTTACCATTTCATCCAAAACCAATGTTTCTTTATTAAAATTCCAATGGGGGAGAACAGTTTAACAATCTTGCCTTCATATCTGTCCATGAATAAATCCCAGAATACAAAAAAAATGCCCAGCAAAGTCAATACAAATAGCGCCAGAGCCCTTCTGAAGTTCAGTACACAAGCTGCAACCACCATTGCTAGAAAACCTGTTGGAAGTACAATAGGAACAAAAACATTCATTAATTGTGTTCTTTAATTGCTGTCATAATTCTAAAATTCCAGTCACAAGGGGGCAATGCAGTTGTGCAATTGCTACCAATTTGCCAAAATTGCAAGTGGCATTTGTGCCTGATTCATTGGGTGAAGGTGTATTATAGATGCTGGCATAAAGGGTACCCTGGAACTACTGCCATTCACACATTAAAACAATAAATAAACAAAACAAAAGTATTGCCGTTAAAGGAACAGTTCAGTGCACAAATAGAAACTGGGTAAATAGATAGACTGTGCAAAATAAAAAAATGTATCTAATATAGTTAGTTAGTCAAAAATGTAATGTAATGTATAAAGGCTGGAGTGAGAGGATGTATAACAAAATAAAAAACAGAACTCTACTTCCTGTTTGCAGCTCTCTAACTCTGAGTTAGTCAGCGACTTGAAGGGAGGCCACATGGTACATAACTGTTCAATGAGTTTGCAATTGATCCTCAGCATGCAGCTCAGATTCAAAAGCAAGAGTTATGACCCATGTTGCCCCCCTTCAAGTCACTGATTGGTTACTGCCTGGTAACCAATCAGTGTTCTGGCTATTATGTTAGACATCCAGTCACTCAAGCCTTTATACATTACATTTTTGGCTAACTATGTTAGAAACATTTTTTATTTTGCACATACAATCTATTTACCCAGTTTTTATTTTTACCCTGAACAATTCCTTTCAGGTTCATGTTTTACCCACCACACTCCATAACTGTGATATTTTGAAACAGTATTAGGTACTAACATTAAAGTGAGCGTTTTATCCATCCTTTTCAAATAGGTATCAACGGTAAGATTTGTTGGCTGAATATTGATACAGTATATGTGAGTATTAATGAGCATACAGAAACTTTATACTTAAGTCCCTGTCAGTGCAGAATACATGTTTTATAGTTTACTATAAGGAATGAATAAAGTATTAGAAATAGTTTAGATTCTAGTATTCAGTGTCTATAAGTTATTTGTTGGGGTTAGTTACCCTGTAATATTCTAGATATAAGAGCAGGACAGTGAACTCCCTGATCAACAAAGTGTATTTTTGGTCTAATTTCAATGGAGCAGTGAATGTATAAATTATGGAAATTCATTCTCTGCTGTTAGACACAGCACAGAGTCTGTTTGAACATTATTACATAGATGTTTCTTCCATTTCCCATGAATGAAACTGAATAATGATGAATGAAAAAGACAGTCATATGAAGTATGAAGACCACATATTAGCAAAGATTGTGTAAAAATGTTTGGTATATATTTAAGCCAATAATACTTGTTAGATTACTTTTTGTCACTTGGGGGAGTAATGAAATTTGATAGAAATATAAATTTTTATATTTTATATCACTTATTTTACTGAGACATATAAAACGACTGTGTTTATTTAATGTCGACTTCGTGAGTTTTGCAAGGTTTTTTTTCTACCTCGAATAAACTCAAAACTCAAATGTTTGCTTATTTATGAAAAAACTTGAATGTAAAACACTCGAATGCATGCAATCAGGGGGAAAAGCTCAAATAATCAAATGGATCGAGTTATCTGCGAAAATGAACTCGATTAGCTCGAATTGATCGAGTTTTTGAGAGCAAACCACCCAAAAAAAAAAATCCCCTGAAAATCATGAATTCTAAAAACATCTACAAATGGTTCAAGGGACTTCTGCTATTGACTTCTACATGGCCTCTACGGTGTTTAGCTGGCGATTCATGCTTTTTGCAGCTTTGGGGCATTATAAATCTTGAAAAAAAATATCCCGAAAAATTTGAGTTTTACTGAAACTGCCCACCCAAACTTCAGGAAAAACACAACTTTGGTAAATAACTTCCTAAATGTTTTTTTAAATTTGTTTTTGTTACCAAACCTGTGATTGGTGGATTTGTACCTAAGATGCACACTTGTTTGAAACTACCTCTGTCCATGTATGTAATATATTGTTAGGGATAAAAGACTGTGAATTTTGGTGATGATATTTTTAACATGCTTGACTGTTTGCACTTCAATAGAGTTTATATCCAATCTTTTTGCTGAGGTTCTGTGGCATGAGCATCTCAACGCTTCATATATGGAGTACCTCTTTAAGATGCTGTTATATTTTAGTGTCATTTCTCCTAAAAGCCTCACACCTCCACGAGGAAACTGCTATATACTAATACTGGGAGCTGAAACAAACAAAGCCTGTCAAAACTGGCCCCAAAGTACATAACCAGTTGGTCTAACTGTATGGTAAAACTAGGCTGAATTGCCTGAACAAATCTAGCTATCTGTGAATACTTTAACACTCACCCCCTCTCAACTGGTAAAGAATGATTCAGCTCTGCCCCTTTTGGGGTATTAGTCTGGGGGAGTGGTAAATCCCCCCCCCACTGTAAGAAGATAACTAAAAAACATCCTAATTTCAATAATTTTTCCTGGATCAAAGTACCTTTAGGTTAGTTAATCACTAAACATTGACCTGTGTAATCAGTTATTTTGCTCTCTGGAATGCAAAAACAGAATCAAGCAAACACAAGCCGCAAGTTCCCCCCATCTGAGGTGGAATTCAAACTGAAAGCACTATGTCTTGCATTTTGTACTCAAACCTGAAAACTGAGCATTTTTATATGAACCATAATAATTAAATTGCATATAACTGTTTGTCAGCCAGTTCCAATATTTAATGTGTACTTAAAGGGATACTTTCATGTGAAAACATGTTATTTTTCAAAACACATCAGTTAATTGTGCTGCTTCAGCAGAATTCTGCACTGAAATCCATTTCTCAAAAGAGCAAACAGATTTTGTTATATTCAAATTTGAATGGGGCTAGACATATTGTCAATTTCCGAGCTGCCTCCAGTCATGTGACTTGTGCTCTGATAAACTTCAATCACTCTTTACTGCTGTACTGCAAGTTGGAGTGATATCACCCCCCCCTCCCCCCCCCCCAGCAGCCTAACAACAGAACAATGGGAAGGTAACGAGATAGCAGCTCCCTAACACAAGATAACAGTTACCTTGAAGAACTTAGAACAGCACTAAATAGTAAAAGCCAAGTCCCACTGAGACTGGTTCAGTTAAATTAAGTAGGAGAAAGCATGCCAGAAAGTAGTTCCATCCTAAAGTGCAGGCACAAGTCACATGACTGGGGCAGCTGGGAAACTGACAAAATGTCTAGCCCCATGTCAGATTTCAAAATTGAATATAAAAAAACTATTTTCTCTTTTGAGAAATGTATTTCAGTGCAGAATTCTGCTGGAGCAGCACTATTAATTGATGTGTTTTGGAAAAAACATGTTTTTCCATGACAGTATCCCTTTAAATAGATAAGAGTTGAAAAAATTATGACATTGATTTGAAAGAAGATGCATTCAATTTTTCTAGTTACTAAAGATGTAGCAGACCCTGAGGTCACAGGTGGGCCTAGACTGGAAATCTCTCCTTCTCAGCCGCTCTCCTAATTGAGAGGTGGTGGGGGTGGCTGAGCTCACTGGGCCCCTCTTCAAATAATGGCATAATGTTACACCACAGATTTAATTCAGCTTCTTCAAGTCACAGGATATTAATTGGTTCTAGTTTAGACGTATAGGCATTTATTATTTTTATATATGTATAAGTGCTTTACAGAGATAATTATTCGCATTATCAGTCACTAATCCAAATCTTGAGTTATTGCTTTACAAGCAGGGGAGATAAGAACATATAATGAGTGCAATGCATCGATTCTGTGACTTTATGTTTCTAACACTTTTCTTATGTGAACAAATACTAGATGGCACCACAGTTGTGCTTGCCCGCAGTCAGTTACATGGAAAATTCTAATCATTATAGGTACATGCATAAACACATGCTCCTTGCACTTCAGTATAGTTGCTCTGGGCACCACTGTCTTTTTCCTCTTTCGTGTTGGGTGTAGTTGCACCTATTTATGCATGCCCTGTAGAAACCCAGGAACAACTGCTACTTCCGAACCAAGCATTAGAGTTCCCACAGTGGCCTGAGTCAATCGCTGCAGCGCAGATGCGACAAAGTAATCATCAAGTGTCACTCTTAGGCTTAATGCCAGAAATGATGCCAACCTGGCTTTGAAAATGTGCATTACAAGGTCCTGCTAAATTGTTGTCCTTACCAGCCAACAAAATGCCATAGATTATATGCTTCATTAGCTTTCTGTGTTTCTGACAGAAAGAGCACACATTATCATATTTCCTTTCGATCCAGCTGTATGAAAACATAAAAAGAAGATCATGGTACAATATGTATGGAAATGACCATTATGATAGTATGACAGTATTTATTTTTGAATGAAACCCTTTTACAGCAGTAGTATACAGGAATTGTACCACATTTGTCAACATAGTAGATTGTATATAATCTAAAGAAATGGCCTTTAGGTTCTGTTTGTAAATGGCTAGTTAAAACCATTTCTAGAAGGCCTCACGCACACCTAAGCAAATATAGTGTAGATATTTATATATATAACAAAGTCCTTATGTGCCTGCAAAACAATTCCAGGACCATCACTCCCTTTTTGATATAGGGGCCGATTCACTAAATTCGAGTGAAGGATTCGAAGTAAAAAAAGTTCGAATTTCGAAGTGTTTTTGGGCTACTTTGACCATCGAATGGGCTACTTCGACCTTCGACTACGACTTCGAATCGAAGGATTCGAACTAAAAATCGTTCGACTATTCGACCATTCGATAGTCGAAGTACTGTCTCTTTAAAAAAAACTTCGACCCCCTAGTTCGGCAGATAAATGCTACCAAAGTCAATGTTAGCCTATGGGGAAGGTCCCCATAGGCTTGCCTAAGTTTTTTTCATCTAAGGATATTCCTTCGATCGTTGGATTAAAATCCTTCGAATCGTTCGATTCGAAGGATTTAATCGTTCGATCGAATGAATAATCCTTTGATCGAATTTTCTGCGCTAAATCCTTCGACTTCAATATTCGAAATCGAAGGATTTCAATTCCTAGTCGAATATCGAGGGTTAATTAACCCTCGTTATTCGACCCTTGGTAAATCTGCCCCTATGTGTGTGTTTGTGTATGTGTGTGTGTGTGTGTGTGTGTGTGTGCAGTCCCTATATTTGAGTGATAAAAGAGAGCTTTATTCCATTGTTTGCTTACATTTAAGTGATCTGAAATGCTGTACCTTTTCTTTTCCAGGTTTTCATCACCGGAGCTCCTATTTTCATATATGTCAAGCTGTAAAATGGATTCATTAAAAGTTAAGATAATAGCAATATGTCCTCTATGCTGGAGGCATTGCAGGTGATACTGTTACTAAGGGATTACAGAAATTTGCTGGACAAGAATAATCATCGATAGGAAATCCTGCATTTTTGGCATATTTTACTAATCACTTCCTCCCCTTCCATTCCTGTCTTGTAGGAGATAGTTCTTGGCATTTTGTCATCTTTACTAACTTTTTGGAAGAACATGGTGGCATCTTCATGTTACTGTCTAAAGGGAACTTGTTATCGAATAGTAGAGCACGTGGTAAAGGTAGGCTGTATACCTTAAAGGAGTGGTTAAACTTAGGATGTTGTAGAATGGCCAATTCTAAGAAACTTTACAATTGGCCTTCATTTTTTATTTTTTTAATGATTTGCCTTTTTCTTCTAGCTCTTTCCAGATTTCAAATGGGGGTCACTGACCCCATCTAAAAAACAAATGTTCTGTAAAGCTACAAAGTTATCGTTATTGCTAATTACTCATCTATTCAGGTCCTCTCCTATTCATATTCCAGTCACTTGTTCAAATCAATGCATGGTTGCTAGGGTAATTTGGACACAAGCGACCGAATTGATGAAATTGCAAACCGGAGAGCTGCCGAATAAAGAGCTCAAAAACCACAAATAGTAAAAACTGAAAACCAAAACCAATTACAAATTGTCTCATAATATCACTCTCTACATCATACTAAAAGTTAATTTGAAGTTGAACAACCCCTTTAAACCACCCACAATAGAAGCACAACACTGAGTATAAGGTGGTGATAGGGCACAGCTTTATTTTACACAACTACTATTAATAACACAACTCTGTAATTAATATTGTAAAAACTAAAATTGTATAATTATTAACCATCATCTGCTTACTACTACAGCAGGCTCTCTATCCACTTCTGAACCTTGTCTTCCCAGACATAGGATAGAACCAAAATTCTTAAGTCTTTACTTTGCTGTGACAATACCATTACCAGCATTATCAGCTGCACTTAACTCTCTAGTCTCTAAACAATCAATCTAACCACTAACCTGTACATCTAGCCAAACAACCACCTTACCACATGGTTAAAGAGCCAACATGGCCATTTACCCTTCAGGACAATTGCCTTGAAACTTTGCTTGTAAATCATTAGCAACTCCCTGTTACATGAGCAGCAGCCCCTATAATTCTGTCATAATAACTCAGCTCCTCCAGTATCTAAACTACTCACAATGGCTTTATCTGTACATGTGTACATTATGCAAGACTCAAATTTACTAGTGTTCATGGCGCATAAAAAACATGAAGGAAAGGCTGAATGGAACTTGTACTCCTAAATCCAGAAGACTCACCCCTAGCTTCCATTAAAGTTGCCTAAATACAATTTATAAATCAGCATTTATTATTAAACAAACAGAATGTTCTGCTCTTCACACTGAGTTTAATACCTATGAAGGGGTAATATTGCCTTCTAAATTAGCATTTAATATTAGCACCCAAATTAGATATATGTTTTTATGGTTGGCTATGGAACACTGGAAGTTGTCTCTGCAATTATATATGTGAAGAAATAATTGTTTTGACAAAGAAATGATTTTTTAATTGCTCATATTTTTTCCTCCAAATTCCCTCTTATTTTTTTAATCTTTTTCATTCTTATTTTATTACCTTGTTTGAAGTAAATTTGTCAAGGTCTGTTTCACTTTCATTATATAGTTCTTATACTGTAATTAGCCTTGGAGTGCTCCCACAACATGAAGCAATGTAATTTTATTGTACCTGATGAATAATAACAGCATCTCCTGCTTTATGACTTCCATTTCTTAAGACCTTGCTGCTAGTGAATTCAGTAAGAGCTGGTCCATCATTCTGTATAAAAAGAAAAATGTATTTTACAGTAAGTTTTACAAATTCTCTTTCTTAATAAATAATAAACAGTTGAAATGGATCACAAACTCTCACTTTACTTGGATAAGCCATTGTGTAAACAGAGAATTATGCTTCTGTCCCTGTCTTCTTTTAAAGGTAAATGGCATTATGAACTTTTCCATTAGCCCTGCTCTATGGTATATTACATGAGAGGGGTTGTTTAGAAATGGCCCTGGTGCAAGACTGACCACTTGCATTAAGCACAAAACTGCACTTTAAGGAGAACTAAACTCTGAAAAAGAATATTGCTAGGATAGAAATGCCATAGTTTATATATTGAACTTATTGAACCAGGCAAAAGGCTCCACATCTTTACAGTGGTAATGATCCAGGCCTTCAAAGTTGGCACAGGAGTTTCCCATCTTTGATTCTGTTAGGACACCGGACATGCTCAGTGTGATCTGAGCAGCTGTTGAGAAATTAAGCTTAGGGGTCTTCGCAAATCATCAAGCAGAAAATTAGGTTTGCCTGTCATATAAGATGATGCAGCAGGACTGTTTATTACATTCTAATGCTAATTGTGCTGGTTTCTGAGCTGGTACGTACCAATAATTATTTACTAATCAACCTCAGCCTTATAGTGTGACATATATTATATATACATTCAGTATCATGTGTGTCGGCCCCTAAGCTCAGGTATGTGCCAGCAGCACAGAGCATGTGCAGTAAATCAACAGAAAAAAGATGGGGAGCTACAGGGGCATCTTTGGAGGCTCAGATATTTACTGCTAAAGGGCTGAGGTTGTCTTGGGCTAGTACAGAAGCCCAAATATTCCAATGCGAGGTGTTTGCCCAATCTTTGTTTTCAGGTTTTTCCTGTTCTTCCAAGATTAGTTGGGAAACATTAGGAACAGAGATGATACATCTATTTCATCTGAATCACTGATCTTAATCAGTGGTTTATTTAAAGACTTTCACCAATGTATTTGTACGCTCTTCCTTGTGTACATAATAAATGTGTTACTGGAATATAAATCAGTACATTATAGAGTCATGCAAAAGTCAACTTCTTTGAAGCTGTTGCTAAACTGTAGTTCCCATTGTTCCCCAGTATTGACCTGCTTTCTGTAGTCTTTTCCTGCTATCATTCTTTTAATATCCAAAGCAGTGAGTAAACATTCACACCCAAATCTCATATTAGCCATTCTCCAGACTGGGCTTTCTCATTCTCTGCTTTGGACCATGATAGTGGTGGTGGGGGGGGGGGGGGTTGGTGCAACCACAAAGTTTGGAAAGAACTAGTAAGGTCTTGTGCTTCCTGGCAAGGAAGATTTTTTTAACCTTACATCAAGTTATATTGCCATGGGTTTTTATTTTTTTCAGAATGGATTTGAAAGGGTTAGAAATATGTAAAGCCATGCTCAGCCGTAGCTTGAATCAGGTCTTTATGCCCTGCCATTGGAAGAAGGTGATGTTTCCTGAAGTAACTGGGTTCCACTGAAGTTTGTTCTGCATGACTCTGGAAACAGTTGTCCCCTGGGCCCTAGAAATTAGATTGTGGACCATGAAGACCATTCAAGTAGAGCACAGTTGCTTTAAACCCCTGGAAAATATTTTATTCTCCTTTCAGCCAAAAAGGAGGGGGTCCTTAGATGCACACAAAAATGCATGCCTCTATTCGTAACAGCAAAAGAATAAGATGTCCTCTGGCACCACGCCCTTGACTATGAGTCCCTTGAGCACAGGATTTTCAATTTGTCATTTATTTTAACAACTTCTCATCCCTTTCTAGCTAATCTAAGAATGTATGACTGATAAATTTCCTTTCTACATTAGCATGATGCCTTTCTAGACTTTAGTGTGCCTCCTACCATGGTCTCATGGTCCTGCCCAACTCAGTGTTACTCTTGACTACATAACACCAGTAGTTCTCTCCATATTTAACTCAGCCCAATGGGTTGTCTAGCTGTCCCACCATTGGACTTTTTGGTTGTTTCCCTCCTACCTTGCTTTACTCTTCATAAAATGGAGGAAACATTAAAAGGTTGTTACCTACTGATTTCTTAAGTGTATTTTGCCTTGTTTTATGTACTTGCCTTGTTTCCACTTCTTCAAACTTCTTGTTTTTCTATTAAAAACAATAGTCCTATCTCATGTTTGAATAACACCTGTGGTATAAACTTGTTTGTCTCCTTTGTTAGCCTATTTATTTATTATACACCATGCATCAATGAGTCATTACTGAGTACAATGGCAGTTCTTACAATGTATTAATGTTAAAATAAAACCATTCTATGTGTGATTGATTGATAATGCTTCATAGCTCAAATTTTCCATTTCGTTATAAGAACACCGGTATTTTCCAATCAGATTTTGTTTCATGTATTTATGCATATAATTTAATTTAAAAAAACCTTGCTGGATATTTTGCTTTCTGCCTGCTAAAATACATTTCAACAAAGTAGGTAACTCTCACTTTATACTAAAACTTTTATATTTAATGTTTTGACGTAATTTTTGATTTATACAAGTGAATGTTAAATTATTATATCTTAAGACACAAGATATTTCCTTATAATATGTTGCATGTTTATGTTTGCCTTCATTGCAATATCGAGAAAATGGTATAGCGTTGAACAAAAAAATTTATTGGCACTTTTTTATGCTTGCATGGAGGAATGTATTTCTTGGTAAACACATGCATGTTTCTATATTTTGTCTAGTTAAACCACATTAGTTCTGCGCTGTGTACAGGTGGTTGCATATTACCTATCCTGGAACAGTCTGCAGTGATTGTTAACCTGTTGGTCAAGTCCCAAAACGAGGTCCCTGTTAGAGTCCTGCGTGGGTCCATTTTTTGGGACCCATAACCAACCTGTACCCGCAACCTGCAAACTGCAACCCGGACCCGCATTCTTACCCACTTGGACCCGCTACCAGACCCGCAAGTACCTTATTCGCAACCCGGACCCACTGACCATCAAGAATCAGGAAGTGCTGTCATTGTAAACCGGTAGTGACATCATCGGAAGTAGCCATTATCAGAAAAAAAGGAGTAAAACAGGAAGTGCTGTCATTGTAAACCGGAAGTGACGTCATTGGAAGTAGACGTGACCAGAAAAAAGGAGTGAATATTGCTATTGAGAAGACCCGCGGCCCGACCCCCAAACCCACAGAACCGCCGACCCGCGTCTATACCCGCACCCGGAACTTCTATCCGCAACCCGCAGGGTACCACAGGTTTTTGCGGGTACCCGACACGCTGCAGGAATCAAGTCCCTGTATTTTGATCATTCCCCATGATCTCCTACAGGAAAGTGAAATATTCTGCTGCATTAATAAATAATAATTAAATTAGTAATTAATTCTAAATGAACTTTTTAGGGTAGCAAAAGGTCAGAAATAGTATATAACAATGCTGCCTACAGAATGTAACAGCTAGACAGTTCCATCTATTGAATGAAGATGGTATTCCACCAGATATTCCTGTTTTTTAGCAGCCTCTGGGTTTTCCTAGGTGTGGGAAGACCTTGCTCTTTCCAGAAGCTGAAAGGAGATGTTTTATGATAATGGCAATTTATGCATAAAATCTCCTTACACTTATAAAGAAATACCTGAATAATACCCATTCGAAGTTTAAAGTTTTTTAAGATTCGTATAAAGGGATGTAATAAATAGTTTTAACAGGAAAAATATGTACAGTGACAAACTTTTTCTAATTTTCCTATGCAATACTGAGAGAATAATGCACAACTTTCCAGGACTATGTGCATTTAAAATGATTCACTGAGAAGTGTTCTTCTTTATATGTACTGTAAATAAAGTAACTAGGGATGTTACCTTTTCTGGAAACAAATATATCCTATATTTTCCTATATCCTATATTTTCATTTACACTCCCTTTTAATAACCTTGGCATCAACCATCATTTTTAAGTAACTGCATTTGCACAGGAGTATTTTTGAATACATGTTAAAGGAACAATAACACCAAAAACTGAAAGTGTTTTAAAGTAATGAAAATATCATGTACTGTTGTCCTGCACTGGTAAAACTGATCTGTTTGCTATAGAAACACTACTATAGTTCATATAAACAAGCTGCCGTGTAGCAATGGCGAAAATTGAAAAAAAGGCTATATGGCACAGGTTAAATAGTGGATAACAGATAACACCGTTATGTTCTACAGAGGTCATCTGCTATCTGCTGTGTAACCCGAGCCTTTTCTCCTTTGAATGGCTGCCTCCATTGCTACACAGCAGCTTATTTATATAAACAATAGTAGTGTTTCTGAAGCAAACGCAGCAGTTTTACTAGTGCAGGGCAACACTGCATTATATTTTTATTACTTTAAAACAATTACATTTTATGATGTTACTTTTATTTTAAATTAGTTTCATTTTCACCTTCTGCACAAAAACTTTTACATATTGGCATTTATGTAAAACCATAAGCATTGAGCTTTCCACCTCACACAAACCTATCTGTGTATAAATCTGCTTTTCTAGAGATCTAGTTGCTGGGAAAACAAGAAAAGTTTTGGCACTGCATGAACAACCTTTGTTTTATGTTTTATTTATCTTTGTGTTGCTGGCTAAGAGCAAAATGGCATGGTCACGCCTGTATTAACATTGCTGAAAAGTACCAGTAGGTTTATGAAACACAACTTAATAATTTATCCCAAATACTATGCCCGTTTCTATCATTTTATCTGTGCTTCCAAATGACTATGTCTTCATCTACCCGATTTGCTAACAGAGGTGTTGTTTTGAAATGGTTTGAAGTTTACTGTTTGCACATCACTGATTTTGTAAAGAACATTCCACTGTTGTTACAATGCCTTTCCCCAAAAACTGTCACACAGCTCTTTTAAAACCTCATGAGCTTTGCAGGTATAATATATAATGGCAAAAGTCCTACCTGAAAGGCAGCATTGGTGAATCCATCTGTTCCTCTTTGATCATTCTCATTTACCTCCATGTCACAAGGCAGATCGTCAGCATGAGTTTAATGTTCAAACTGTACTGTGCTCGCCTGCATAGTCTCCGGAGGTTTACCTGTCTGTCACCACTCCCAGCTTAGATTTTGTTTCCTTGCTCCACCCTTTAAGCAACAAAGTTTCACTGCTCATTCTAATAGCGATTGCTAAATAAAGTAGTCTTGCCATTTACATATAAAGATGGTAAAGGAAATGGTGAAACTGATTGTTTTTTTCCCTTGAGAGGCAATGGCTGTTTTATTGCTTAACAATGTGTTTGCATTACTAATATTATAGTCATTTACTGTGCAAACAACCTGTTAATGCATGTGTACTTTAAGATGCTCACCCAGACTCTGCAAATCTTGCAGTTTCTTATTTCTTCTAGTAATGTAATAAATAACAAAAATAAAGGGTTTAAAATAACAAGCCAACTCAGGCTGTCCAGTAGCAATTCATAGGATTTGGAATAAATAAAAACTACACTGAGCTCTTAATCTATAAATTAATAATACTGGAAAGACAAGATTTTGTTTAATCAGACAATAGGCGTGATTTCATTAACATTATTATGCTGGCAGCATGACAAGCTTCCTGCAATTAAATTTTTATTTTTGATCTCATAGGGAGTTAATTACTAAAAAGTGCAACTTAGCCTCGAGCAGAATCAGTCTACAAGCAGGCGATTCTATCAGCTGTTCATCTGTAGCAAAAAGTGCAAAGAACAGCATCAGCGTTTTCCTACAATCCTGGTTACCATCAATTATGATGATTCATATGGTAGGTATCATATAAAAAGTTAGATGTAAAGTATAATGATTCCAAACTAAATTCAGGTTGATGAGATAAGCTTATCTCCTAATTCAATTCCAGATTCCCATTTCCCGTAGAGACAGATGCAATTCAATTAGAAAAACTTATCTAGGAGAAAAGTTTAGGATAAAGTTTGTCATGTGATAGACCATAAAATATTGTTTGCTCATTGATCTGAGTATGGCCCTATATCTGCCTAAAAAAACATCCCCCAATGTCTGTTAATGGTATCCTTTTTTCCTTTTGTCCAGCTTTGTGGCAGGGCATAATTGAAATATACATTAGTGGGAATGTCATAATAGGAAAACTTGCTCAATGGCTAGATGCAACTAGTAACCAATCAGTAATAACGTTCACCTGTATACTGTACAACTGTACAAATGACGTAACATGGCCAGCAGCAAGTATTTTCCCTAGGATCCCCTCTTATTGTTTCAATACTGACCCCCATCCAGATATCATGCCCCCCCAAGGTTTTTTTTTAACTTTCCATGCAAATAGAGATGTTTGATAAGAATCTTAGGGGTAGATTTATCAAAGAGTGGAGTTAGAGATCTTCACAGTCCACATAGTGAAATATCGCCTATCTCCATTCATTTCTATGGGATTTTTAAAGGCGTATTTATCAAATGATGAACTTTTACTATCACACTTTGATAAATACGCCTTTAAAAAGCCCATAGAAATGAATGGGGAGAGGTGGTATTTCACTCTGCGGACTGTGGAGATCTTCTAACTTCACTCTTTGATATATCTATCCCCTAATGGGTTGCGATCCTTTGCATTTATTTAGTTATTTGCTTCTTCACCTCCTGCACAAGAGCCCATAGAGGGCAGAAAGGATTCCAGCCACATCCCTATGTCGTCTAATGGGATTGTATGATGGTTCTATAGGTGGTACAAACCTGTTTAAATATTTGTAGGAGAGACTACAGTTTTGGATCCATACTCTGCTATAAGTGGCAGCCTCTACCAGCCAATGTAGGCCCACTATAGACTTCCTAGGGTTGCAGCAGATGAGAAACTTAGCTGCTTCATTTCCAAGCTATAAAATAGGCATGACTAATTTCACAAAGAAGAACAATACAACATCAGTTGGTTTAAGCCTTTTGAAAAGCACAATATAAAGGGACAGTAAAACATCTTTTAAACATAAATTTCGATGAATAGAAGACTTGTGTACAAAGGGGTTATACTGTCCCATAGGCAATTGTAGGATGCTCCTAATAGCCATTTCCACTTCAGCCTAGCAGGTATGTGCATGATGGGTGCAGTTATTTTTTAACAGCTGGCCAAAAGTTGTTTGTTATATCTGTGTGACTTAATTGTTTTTGTTTCTTTTCCACATTGTTTCAATAATGATGTTTGAGTTTCAAACAGTACACAAAGTCCTTACATACAGTACCCTGCACATAGCCATTGAGTTAAAAGAAACACATCATTAGCATCTTCTAATGTCCTCTTATAAAAAACAAAGTGGAAAACTTTAAAGCAATGGCAACTGTTCCCAGCTTGATTATGCATGATGGTGCATTGTAGTAGTTAAGGTGTTAAGTACACTTCACTTGAGATTTCAATTACTGCTTGCCACTTACAGTGTGTGCGATCTTGAGAAAATCCCATTCTTTTCCTATTTCACAGCTTGTCCAATTTCCCAATAGCTTCAAATAGATAATAATTACACAATTGCTGCTTTTCCCTTTTTCCCCCTCCTTTTCTAAACTGCAAATCAACAAGGGACTAGCTGACTGTATAAAGAATATCTACATAGCTCAATGTCTTGGAAAATGGCAATTTTATTTCATAATATAATATGTACAACATAGTTTCATTACCAAATACTGCTAGCCTTTTCAGCAATATCTTACAAAATTTAGAGAACAAAAAATATATACACAGTATC
This sequence comes from Xenopus petersii, assembly GCA_038501925.1. NCBI lineage: Eukaryota > Metazoa > Chordata > Amphibia > Anura > Pipidae > Xenopus > Xenopus petersii. Next base: position 149,854,884 of record CM076672.1, read on the forward strand.
TATTCATGCACAAATACTCTTTGGTGCAGATTTATCATGGGTTGAATTTCGAAGTCATGGGAGTTTCTTTGAACTTCAAAATTCGAATAAAAAAAGACCAACCAAATTTATTTAAAAAATGTAAGTTTTTTTTCCAGGTGAATAGGCCGTTTTCGTTCGAATGGTGGTAACATCGTATTCGATTGGAAGTTTTTTTTTTTAAAAAAAAAACTTAGATTTTTCAAAGTCCACCAATTGACTCCAAATAGGTTCTAGGAGGTCCCCCATAGGCTAAATCAGCAATTCGACAGGTTTTAGATGGCTAATGGTCGAAGTTGAATTTTTAAAGAGACAGTACATGATAAATTTCCATATTCAAATTTTTTTTCAAATTTGAATCGAATTTGGACTATTCCTGAAGTACACAAAAAATAGTCAGAAATTCGATTTTTTTTTTATTCGAATCTTCACTTCGACCCGTGATAAATCTGCCCCTTTATGTGCAATGTATATATATATATGTGTATATATATATATATATATATATATATATATATGTGTATGTATATATATATATATATGTATATATATATATATATATATATGTATACGTATATATATATATATATATATATATATATATATATATATATATATATATATATATAATCCAAAGGGCTACCAGCACTCTCAACAAAATCAATTTGTATGCCTGGGTGCAGAAACATCAATACATCATACTTGTACATCATACAAGTCCTCAGAGTATATAATACCTTATATAATATTGTATTTTATTTCAACATTGCAAAAAGATCGACGTTTCGGCTCCCCTCTAGAGCCTTTATCAAGACCTGGTCTTTTGCAATGTTGAAATAAAATACAATATTATTCAAGTCCCAGGAGTGCGCTACCATTCTTTTTCCATGCATATTCAAATTCCAGGAGTAGCACCTGGGCAAACCTCATAAGGGTTAACAAGGAGAGTGCGGATCTGCTTGGTTGAGATATATATATATATATATATATATATATATATATATATATAGTCTGAAGAGCAGCACACTCACCCCTAGAAAAAGGCAAAAAAGCCCAGGTGCTGCCTCAAAATATGATGTCTTGATAAAGATCCTCTGTGCAGGACTGAAAAGTCGACTTACACCATTAAAGCTTTGCACATAAATTAAGTCCCATGAGTGCTCTGTGTTCTTTATGCTGATATATATATTGTACAAGAACCATGGAGAAGGTGTAAAATATATTCTTATATATAGTGCTTAGCAATTTCACTACTGAGTGAGCTAAGGTTCACTTTTTTCCCTATGTTTATAGAATTGTAAGTAATTTGTGTGCTTGAGTCAGCTGAAGTCCTCCTGGTGCTGTACGAACAAACATTTTTTTTTGTCAAATATTTTTATTTTGTTTTACAAAGAAAAAGAAACAGAAGAAAATCAAAATACAGCCGTTGCTCCTATTTTCCATGAAAACTCTTACAGAAAGTAATGTATTGCATGTAAAAAACAGCATCAATAATGTAAAGATACAGATTACAATTATTGCTGTCAACAATAAGGAAAATAGGACACCAATATTAGTTAGACAGAAAAGAATAGACAGAAGTGGTAAAACAGAAACTAAAGAACGTATCCATAGGGGGTGCATACTCAGTGAAGAATATGATCACATAAGAATATAGGTGTGTTTTGGGGAAAAAGGGTGCTGTCCTCCCTAAGTACCTGTATCTAACCTATTGCTGATAGCCCTCTATATTGAACCCAGGGGCCCCAGAGTTTATGAAAAGAACACAAGTCACCCTTGGCAAGTGAGGAGAGCCTTTCCATAGACATATAGTTATCTAGTCTGTGTTTCACCTCCTGTAAGTTTAATGAGTTGGTTTTCCAAGCCTTGGCAATAGTCTGTTTGGCTGCCGTAAATATACGGCCTACTACCTGCCGAACCCATTTGTTCCCACCTGGCACTCGTCCATGTAGCAGAGCTTCCAGAGGGGATTTCCTAAGTATAAGCCCAGAGATGCTAGTTATCATTGTATAGACCCTGGTCCAGAACCGGACAGCCTTAGGACAATGCCACCAAATATGAATAAATGAACCAGTCTGCCTGCAACCCCTAAAGCATACCGGAGAGGAGGGTGGGGTACCATTTCGACAGCTTTTCAGGAACTAAGTACCACCTAGTGACCACCTTTTGAGAAGTTTCCTGTACCAAAATACTTGGGGAACACCTAGACATGTCCCGCAACATGTCCAGCCAAGCATCCTCCTCCAAGCAGAGACGCAGGTCTTGCTCCCACTGCTTAACAAAAATCAAATCTTTAACGGGCGTTTGGTGTATTAAGACATCATAAATTCTAGATATGGCCCCTTTATATGGGATGGAGTGCAGGCATAAGTGTTCAAATATTGTGGGTGCAGGCAAGTCCCGCAGAATGTTCCCCGTTAGGGAGAGAAAATAGTGGCGTATTTGGGCATATCTAAATGATTCAGTGATAGGCATATGGAATTTCTCTTGGAGGGTTTGGCAAGACAGAAACACATGATCTCGGGTGAGCTGATGCAGAGCTAGAAGCCCATTGTCCTGCCACCAAGAGAAGGCGCCCCCCTCCCTGCCTGGAGGGAAGTCAGGATTGTTCAGTAAATATAACACTGGACGGTGGGCCGACACTAATGGGTATTTGGTAGAGGCCGACTTCCACACTTGTAGGGAATGGTTTACAGTGGGGCAATAAGTGGGGTCAGGGGAGGCCACAATCCACATCAAATTGCTGAGAAGAGTGCCCTCCACATAGCTTTGTTCTAACTGTGTCCAGAGAGGGAAAGTACTCTGGGTATGCCATTCCACCATCTGAGCCAGCTGAGCCGTGATATAATAGGCCCTAAGACTAGGAATCCCCAAGCCACCTGTAGTCCTATTCCGGTAGGCTATGCTTGCCCTCAGCCTAGACCGTTTACCACCCCATACAAATTATAGGCATTGAGACTGCAGTTTAAGTAGGGTAGTCATAGGGGGGTTAACTGGAAGTGTGCGGAACAAATATAACAGATGGGGGAGGATTGTCATTTTCAGGGCATGTACTTTCCCTAGCCAGGACAACCGCAGGGGTTCCCAAGAATGTAGCATAGAGAACAGTCTTTTAATTGTCCCTGGATAATTGGCTTGGGATAGGCTGCTATATTCTGGAGTGATCTGAACCCCCAAATATTTTATGCTTTTAGGTTGCCATTGAAATCCAAAGTTTATCTCCAGCAGCTTTTGAGTATGGGGAGGGAGATTAATGTTCAGCGCTTCGGATTTTTGGGAATTAACCTTCAGACCAGAGACCGAGTCAAACTCAGAGAGTAAAGTATATAAATATGGGAGAGATGCCATGGGCTTGGAAACCAACAGTAATAAGTCATCAGCATAGAGGACACATTTGTGATGAATTTCACCTATCTGAAGACCATGAATGTCAATATGTTGCCGAATATGAATTGCCAGGGGTTCAATAATGAGGCCAAACAAGAGAGGGGAGAGAGGACACCCCTGACGGGTGCCCCTCTTAATTGGAAATGGTGCAGATAGAAAGCCTAAGTGTCGTACACCCGCTCTGGGGGAGTGATATAGGGCTTGGATGACATTAAGAAATTCAGGTGGGAAACTATACGATTGGATAGTCTGGACCAAATAACGCCAGGGGACTGTATCGAAGGCCTTTATTAGGTCCAACGATAGGAGCATGGAAGGAGTACCGTTCGTTTTGCTAAAATGAACCAGGTCTATGACCCTGCGGATGTTATCGGTCACCTGCCTATGCGGAATGAACCCGGCTTGGTCCTTATGGATCAGATCACTAATGAACAGGCTTACCCTGTTTGCCACAATTTTGGCCAACAGTTTAAGATCAATGTTTAGCACTGAGATGGGCCTAAAGTTTTTACATTGGGTTATATCTTTGTTGGGTTTAGGGATTACCGCTATGTGGGCAAGTTGGGAGTCTTGATAGAACAAATCTTTACCAGACATAGTATCATTATAAAGAGGTACAGCATAGGGGCGAGAGTCTGGGCATACATTCTGTAATATTTGGCCGTGAACCCATCTGGTCTCGGCTATTTAGCCAACTTTAGGCCTTTAATAGCTTCCAGTAATTCCTCCAACCCTAAGAAATTTTCTCCTGTTGTATTTGGGATAATTGGGGAAGGGAGGTCTTACTAAGGAAGCTACCAATCGCCGTGAGGGAGGGCTCAACTTTAGGGTCATACAATGCTTTGTAAAACTGAGCAAACACATCAGCTATCTTAACCGGATTAGCAGTTAAGGCCCCCTCTTTAGTACGAATTTGCGTAAAAGGGGAATGGAAAAATTTGTTACTTAGTTTACGTGCAAGCATTGTATCAGCCTTATTAGCCTTTTGAAAATACTTCTGCTTCACCCATTGCAATTTTTTCAATTCCTGCTCAGTCATTAATAAGTTCAAATCAGTCCTCAACTTATCTATTGCACTCCTAAGCGTGGCAGTAGACCTGGTCTTGTTGGCAGCCTCTAGTTGTGAGAGTTGTGACATCAGCGAGGAGAATTTCTCTCTGTTGGCTTTCCGTCTTCTTGCCTGGGATTGGATCAGCAGACCACGAACATAGGCTTTGTGGGCTGCCCACAGAGTAGAGTTCTTAACATCGTGTACCTTATTTAGCTGGAAATAAGTCTTTATTTCTTGTCCTATGTAGTCGGCAATTTGCTTCTGGGACAGGAGAGTGTCGTCCAACCGCCAGATGAAATCCAGTGGTCTGGGTGCGATGTTCCTGAGTTGAAGTTTAACAATGGAGTGATCTGACCAAGGACAAACATGTATCGAGGTATGGACTATGACCAAAGCCAGGGATTTGTTAAGCAGGAAAATGTCCAATCTTGAGTAGGATTTATGGGGATGGGAGAAGAACGTGAAGTCCCTTTTAAATGGGTGAGTCTCTCTCCAGGCGTCTACCAGGGCAGACTGGTGCAATAATGACGAGAGATAATGGGTATGCCGTTTATGTTGAGTCAAGGGGGGCCCTTGTCGATCCATAGTTGGGTTCACCACCTCGTTGAAGTCCCCACCTAATATAAGGTGACCTCTCTGATGTTTTTCCAAGAGGGTGAAAAAGTTTTGAAAAAAGGGTTTCTGTAGTTCGTTGGGTCCATATATCACAGCCACAGTTATTACGGAGTCTTGTAACAGACCTGTGAGGATTAGGTATCTCCCTTGTTTATCCGCTAAAGAGGACTGGATTTGGATGTTGAGCCTCTTATGGAAGCATATCGCCACTCCACAGTGTTGTTTTTTTCCGCATTTGCTGTATACACTCGAGGATACATCCTGTGAAAGAATTTGGGTTCCGAATCTCGGGAGAAATGTGTCTCCTGTAAAAAGACAATGTCAATATGCATAGAATGGTATTGTCGGAAGGCCTTAGCCCTCTTGACGGGAGAGTTGAGTCCCTTAACGTTATGTGTTGCGCACGTCAGCGCCATAGTGCCATTTTAACAGATTGCTTGAACCAGTCCATTGGTCGTGGGTTGGATTCCCCAAAAAAAAATTTCCCTCGGATACTTCCAAACAGCAGAACAAGTAACAAAAACAGAACAGACCAAACATCAAAAAAATACCATCTATAGGAGGGTATTTCAGTTGTATGCCCCTGCATTAGCGGGGTGGGCCGAAGAATGTGTATCGGCTCATGGGGGGCTCCCCCAGGGGGAACATGAATCAAATCTTGAATAAAGCAATAATGTGCTGAGAAAAACCAAGCCAGTGGTGGTAATCCTGATTGCGTCATGGCTTTGGGGATCTTTGCCACAGAGGTGAAATTGCACCCGGTCTCGCTCCAGTGTGTGAGGCAGCTGAGCGGGGGGAGTTATTGGGCGTTGTGGTCAATTTTAACTCTGCTAACACATCAAGCCCCTCCTGCGCAGAGCAAACAGAGAAAGTTTTGTTGTTATAAGAAAAAGTCAAATGAAATGGGTATCCCCACCTGTATTTCAGTCGATTAGCCAAGAGGATTCCAGTAACTGGTTTCATTTCCCTTCCGCGTTGAATGGTAACCCCTGATAGATCCGTAAACAGGGTATATTTAGCTCCGTTAAATTCCAAATGAGGAGCGGCTCTCGCCGATTGCATGATAGCCTCTTTGGTCGTATAAAAATGTAAGCGGACGATGATATCCTTCGGGGGGCCGCCCTCCCGTCGGGGTCCCAGGGCCCGATGGACTCTATCCAGTAATAATTTGTCCTGAGGGAGTACAGGGACAAGTGCGGTGAGCAAGGCAGGAATCTCCTCCTGGAGATTAGTTATTGCATCTGGCAGGCCCCTTATGCGTATATTATTCCTGCGGGAGCGGTTTTCGGAATCCTCCATGCGGTCTTGTAGGCCTTGTAGCTGCTGTCGCAGCTCCGAAATCATGTCTGTGTGTGCGGAGGATTCTGCCACTAGCTCATCAACTTTGTCCTCAATTGCCGCCGTTCGAGTGCCCAAATCTTTAATTTCCCGCGAAACTCGCTGCGTTATGGAGTCAGCCACCTCACGTAGCTCCATCTGTAGGAGCTGTTTAAATCTGTTGATTTGGAAAGAGTCCCCAGAATAATGTAGCTCACCTTGCGGTTCCTGGACTGCCTCGCTGTGTTCCGATCCGTGGTCGGACCGCGGCGTGCCATGGAAAGGTGAGGAGGAATCACTGGCGGGCATCTTGGGAGACACAGTGTGCCGCGGAGATGGCGGCGGAGAGAGTGTAAATCTCTTAGGAGCTGCTTGCTTCTTGTGTTTCCCAGTTCTGGGCATCATTCAGCTGAAGAGTAGCCGTAGAGCACCTGTGGTTGCTAGCCGGTTGTGCAAATATTAGCTGAAATGTCCCCCCTGGGAACGGAGCTAAGAGAGAACACGTCTGCTCAGCTCAGCATCGTAGGCCACGCCCCTCACGAACAAACGTTTTTTATAGAATTGTAAGTGTCCAGTGTGGCCATTTGTGGGATAGGGTTTTCAGGCAGAACAAGGGTAGAGTGATCTGTGTTTATTTTCCTTAAATGGTCTGATTATAGTAAAACTAAAACATGGACTCGTGTAGAAAAATTTTTAGGGATATTTGCTCTTTTTCAAAAGAAGAAGTGCAAACAAATTCAAATATTTAAATGTTCTGGGAACCCTAAAATTAGAATAGCAGTGCATGAAATTATAATAATTTGTGCAAACTCCCTATTTACTGGGCTCACATAGTTAATCTGTTAGCCTTTATGCTGTAGTCGTCACCATATTGTGACCAGTGTTTGTTCTGTAATTCCACCTTTTCTTCGGAAAGGTTTAACACTATCTTCATTGTTGTTAAAGAAGAAAATATTTGAAGAAAGGAATTACTAAATGCCAAGGGAAACAAACCTTAGTTATGCTAAATAGTAAAGGAAAAGCCTTGGATGATGTCTAGCCCCTGTGCTTGTTTGCTGTAACTTTGTGCATCTGCAATTGGTTGCAAAGATTTATGGTGGGTAGCAGTGGGAGAAATGACGGTGGAATGCTGGGAAGAAATTATGCATTATGGGCAAAAATCATGATGATTTGCTAATTTTTTCTTAATATATTGCACTACTTAAATAAATGATCCTCTTTATATTTAATAGCTTGATTGTCCTGTTGGCAACATGCCTTTCTTTATGTGGATTATACTTGTTAGAGTTATTTTTTAATGTGAAATTATTATTCCACCATATGCAAGTTTATGAATGCATATGACTTTGCTTTGTGATTTTCAGAGAGGATGTAGATGTTTAGATTATATTGATATAAAGCTGTAGGGTTTAACAGACAGCTGTGAATTGTGCTCAGAAAAGCATGTCAATGTCCAACTGGGAAAAAAAGTAATGTATGCTTAGGTTGGATAGACAGCCAAAATCACAGTTTAGGCTATATTAGCTGCATGAATGGCTGTGCTCTGAGCATGTTAAAATGGCCCATTTTTTAAACTGCAAAGGTAGAGAGGTAACTACCATCCATAAAGTGAAAACTATAGTCACAAACAAATGACAAACTATCTTTGGTTGCAAATAATAGCTTGCAAAAAGTCAATAGTTAATCACGGTCAACCCTGCCAAAATATCACCATCTACATATCAATACATTTAAAAAAATATCTACATATTTATACAAATACATACTACTATAGCCCTATGCATTCCAAATCATCTCACAGCAGTTCAAATAATTTGAGGTCAGGGCTCTGCGTAGGCCAGTCGAAATCCTTTGACTCCAATCTCAGCAAAGCCAGAAGTTGCTGTGTAGATGGTTGCATTATTGTGCTGGAACAGGAAAGAGTCTTCCCAAAACTGTTGGCACAAAGTAGAAACTACAGAACTACAGATTTATGAACAATGTCATTGTATAATTTAGCTTTAAGGCAACGGCTCACTCGATGTTTTGTCATCCTAACACTATACTATTGGCTATATAGTGTATTTTGCAAACATACAAAGGTCAACATTAATGTGATGGTGTTGTTTCTCTAAGAAATTTGTACTGACAGTGCACATTATTGTACTTGGTGACTGCATAGCTAACTATGCTTAGAAAAAATAATTGGCTTAGCATGTTTTACTATTTCAACTACTATTAGAAGAACCATGTCAACTATTAATGAAAGTGTTTTTTTAAAAACACTGGTTAGTTATGCTCAGTCTATTCAGTATCAATGTATTTGCTTATTAATAAGTGATTTGTATAAGTGTATTAAATGCAGAATTTGCTCTCTGCATTAGTGATGTGACTCCCTCCCAGACCCCTCTGGTGCAGGAAAGGTAAGTGCTGGGGGGGGGGGGGGTGGCTACTAGTTTAAAATTGTCCCTGATGATGTAAAACAGTGGAGCTGTGGACTCTAAAGCTCAACAAAGGTAATGGTCCACTTGAAAGGAAAATAATTCAGAAAAAAATACAGTTATGGGACCTGGTATCAAGATTATTCAAGACCTGGGTTTTCTGGATAAGGGGTTTTTCCAGGTAAGGGAGTATTTCCGTAATTTGGATCTCCATACCTTAAGGGCATATTTATTATGCTTTGTAAAACAAAATTTGCTGAAAAAACAGTGTAAAAAGCTGTGTAAAATAAATGGCAAATTTATCAAGGTGTGTTTTATTTTACACTATGGGAATGCCAGATTTGCCACTGTTATTTTATGTTGCTTTAGACCTTTGTAGGTACTGTAAGTTTTGATGGTCAATCTAAGATAATACACATAATAAATTACACAAACACAGTGAAGCCTGATGATGTGTGGCGAATTATCCTGAAGAGCACCTCGTAATAAATCTGCCCTTAGTCTGCTAAAAATATTTTAAACTTGAATTAAACCCAATAGGATTGTTTTGCACCCAATAAGGATAACATATATCTTAGTTGGGATCACATACAAGGTACTGTTTTATTATTACAGAAAAAATGGGAATCATTTTTAAATATTTAAATTATTTGATTAAAATTGAGTCTATGGGAGATGGTCTTCCTCTAATTTGGCATTTTATGGAAAACAGGGTTCTGGATAATGGATCCCATACCTGTATATAATGTATGTGTCCAACCTACTATATGCATTAATCATAACATATACGGTATAATTAAAGTGCAGGGTAAAGTGTAATATACATTCAAATCTCCAGTCAACATTCAGTACAAGTTACTGTTTAAAAAATACGTAGGGGCTTACTGAAAAAAGGGGTAGGTGCAAGTGCTGGAGTATTAAGGGTTGCAGAGATGCATACCTGAGAGTACCTACCCTTTGTGAAGTGCCAGTTGCGTCTTTGCGGGCACATTCAACATTGCATAGGGGTGCAAGGAAACCCTTTGTACTATGTGCTGTGCTATGTACAGTCTGAAGCTTTTGTGTAAAACCCACATGTTCTCCTGTTTATTGTGCCTAATCCTTCTTATTGTGCCTGTGCTGCCATGTAGTAATTATCTGTATTAATTACTAATCAGCCTATTGTTAGTTTTAACGTAAGGTGGATAATCCATAGAGGTAACAGTAATTCTAGTTAAGGAAAAGTGTGGTGCCCCCTAAATAATTGCACTGCAAATATAATGTAGACTACATGCAGAGATATAATGCAAAATTAACAAAGAGGGAAAGTGTTCCTAAAATAACATGTACGCTGATAAGTTATATAATTGTCAAAACTAGTATTAAAGAAGAACTTAATAAATAAAGGTATGGCATTCATTATTTAGAATGCTTGGGACCTCAGGTTTTCCAGATAACAGTTTTGCTGTATTTTGGAGTAACTATGAATCTAATAAAAAAAACATGTAAATATTATGAAGAAATAGGGGGTTTTGCCATCAATAGGGATTAATGCAGTTTAGTTACCATCAACTACAAGGTACTGCTTTATTATTAAGGGAAAACTAAAAAAAAATATTTCTTAAAAATTTAATCTATGGCAGATGGGCATTCCATAAGTTGGAATTTCTGGATATTGGGTTTCCAGATAAGAAATCCCATACCTTTATATTAGATAAACTTTACAAGGTAAGACCCAACATGGTGATTCTAAACACTGGTAATTCTCTTGTGTATATACTTTAAGAACAGAAAACTAATCACTTTTCTAAACAATACTGCCCCTGCTATATGTACCCCAAGGATACACATACCACTGCTTAAAGGAGATGTAAACCCTAACAATGAATCAGGTTAAAAATGCCATATTTTATATACTGAACTTATTGCACAAGCCTAAAGTTTCAGATTCTGAATAGCAGCAATTATCCAGGACTTCAAACTTGTCACAGGGAGTCACCATCTGGGAAAGTGTCTATGACACTCACATGCTCAGTGGGCTCTGAGCAGCTAAGCTTAGGGGTCGTCACAAATTATCAAGCAGAAAGTGAGGAGCTGATACTACAGGGCTGCTTGTTAAATTCTGATGCTAGTTGCACTGGTTTCTGTGCTGCCATGTAGTAATTATCTGTATTAATTACTAATCAGCTTTATATTGTGACATTTATATTCTATATGTAAAGTACATTTTGAGTCTGTCTCTAAGCTCAGTAAGTGACAGCAGCACAGAGCATGTGCAGTGAATCAGCAGAAAAGAAGATGGGGAGCTACTGGGGCATCTTTGGAGACACAGATCTTCCCTGTTAATGGGCTGTGGTTGCTCTGGGCTGTTACAGAAGCCAAGAACATAATGTACAACATTTCTAGCCTACTTCTTAAGCCGTTAAGCTTATTGGACCAATAAACATATTGGACCTGGTAACAGGCCTACTGTATATTAATTGGGTAGCATTTACGATTCTTTATTTGACACACTTTGGGGCAGATGTATTAAGGGTCGAATATCAAGGGTTAATTAACCCTCGATATTCAACTGGCGAATTAAAATCCTTCGACTTCGAATATCGAAGTCGAAGGATTTTGCGCAATTCGTTCGATCGAACGATTATCGAAGGAATAATCGTTCGATCGAACGATTAAATCCTTCGAATCGAAAGATTTTAATCCATCGATCGAAGGATTATCCTTCGATCAGAAAAAACTTGGAAAGCCTATGGGGACCTTCCCCAAATCAGGCCTGGACTGACAATCTGTGGGTTCTGGAAAATGCCAGAGGGGCTGCTGTAAGATGCAATATAAAGTAACTATCAAGTGTGCTGGTGGGGGCTGTTTGAGACTAGTTGAGACCCTTGGCAGTTTCAAGACAACAACATAATTCACCAGAAATCTCCTGTGGGCTTGCCCCCAACTTCCTTCTTCTTAAGTTATATGTGCCAAACAGAACATTATATAGAGAGAATAGAGGACCAAGGGGGAAGCTACTGTAGATATGCTTATGGTGGTTACATAGTTAAACCAATTTCAAGTAACAGGTCATGAAACTCCGAGGTAACTTCTAATATCCTCATATTTTGCAACTGGGGGTACTTTATTTATTATAACACACAAGTTTCAGTAAGTCATTTGACAGAAATGACATCAGAACTCACCATTTATAACTGATGACATCAGAACTCACCATTTATAAGGATATAATTTACTAGATATTCATGGCTTTTGTGCATTATATCTCTATAATACACAAAAGCCATGAATATATTATAAATTATATCCTTATAAACGGTGAGCTCTGATGTCAGATGGGCCCCTGTACTGGCGGCCATGTTGGGGGTGTGCATGTGCATAATAAGCAATTTTACAGCTCATTCATTATGTGTCTGTATGTAACGTAGGCTCAGGATAAATTTTGACCTACATCACAGGCATGCACATAAAGATGCCAATCTTATGTTACATGATGCATTAACTATCGTTTTCCGCTCTGTTAACCCTCTCTGGTGGAGGAAACCTTTTTAATAAGATGGACACCCTTTAACTAATAGCCAGAGAAAACTCCTGCAGTCACACTTGAATTCATTAGGTTGCTTCATTGTATTTAAACTGTACATGCCTTGTGCACTTATTTATCCTAGTAATGACCTGAAATTGCACTTTGGACTGCTTTGAAGATCCTAGATTAAAGAGAGGCTTGGATTATATCTATTTTGTCAACATTAGATGCAACACAGAGCAGTGTCATACCTTTATCTCTCAGCAACAAGATGGTTTTCAAGGGCACCCCACATTATGAAAGGGAAACAGTCATATCATCTCATACATTATGGGGTTTTTTTTTTTTTAAATTAAAATCCAAATGTTAAAATCTCTAAAGGTTTGAGTTTTTTTCACTAGAAAACTAAAATTTATAGATGAAAAAAAACCTTTTTTTTGAGATTAATTATACCCTTATGTAGCAAAAAGCCAGAATCTGAAAATCCACCATCTCAGACCTGTCGAGGTCCTGTATAAGCCAATGTGAGAGGCACCCATCTAAATTTGACAATTTCATGGTCTGTGCTGGGTTTAGCCTGAAAATACAACTTTTTCTGGGTTTTCAGGCAAAATCTCCAAAAATTCGAGCAATTAGCGAAAAAAAAGCCCAAAAATTTGAGCAATTCAGGAAGCTCTAAAAAAGTTTTTTCATTAATAAATACGCTAAAGTTGGGCATGGGAGTTTGGTTGTGTTTTTTTTTTTTTTATAAAATATGAGATAAATTCAGATTTTAGTAAATAACCCCCTCTATATAACTGTGTTAAAATAGAGTGTTTAATATGCAGTTATTAAAAAGTTCTTATGACAAAGAACATAATGGAATATTTACTTAAGCGCTGGATGGAATGCACAAGATCCTCTCAATGCTGTTTTACAGTTGGCTGAGAAAATGATGTTACTTGCATTTTGAATGGATGGTGGTTAAACAGACACAATAAATCTGAAAAATACCCAACTGAACGATTTATATCTTGTAAAATACTGTACTGCTTTATTTTGTTTTAGCAAGAAAGCTTGCGTTGTGGAACAAAGATTGTGACCTGTTAAAGTAGCCATAGTCACTTCTAAATTGTTTATAGTTTTTATATATACAAGCTGCTGTGTAGCCATGGGGGCAGCCATTCAAGATGAAAAAAAGAGAAAAGGCACAGTTTACATAGCAGATTATAGATGAAACACCATTGTATTGGATGGGGCTTATCTGTTATGTGCTATGTAACCTGTGCCTTTTCTCCTTTTTACCAGCTTGAATGGCTGCCCCCATGGCTACACAGCAGCTTGTATACAGTATATACTGTATATATATATATATATATATATATATATATATATATATATATATATATATATATATATATTCATGAGATAAAGAACGGAAACAGAAAATAGTATAGAGGTGGAGTTGTCCTGAAGATTACTAGCTGCTACTTCTAAGCCCTGGGAAACCACACGTGGAGAAAGGCAGGACGCTGCTTATTGAGATAGATATGCATAAATAAGAGACCACGGTCCTATTTTCTGTTTACATGCTTTATCTCATGAATTGCTGGCGCCGTTTTACATCCATATAATCCTAAACTCACGTTTTAATATTTAGATTAAAACACAGGCACTTCATTGAATTCATTTATTATACACTTAACAAATTGAATTTATATGAAACAATTTATTAATGAAATGATTGGTGTGCTGGCACAAAGTTGATTTATACACTGGGTGATATTGGCACTTAGCTCTTTCAGAAAAATCTGGTAATTTTATAATTATTCTAAAATCAATTTTGGGAAGTATGGAGAGTGTGGGGTTTACTGCTTTTCTTTTTCTCTGTCAATAATTATACCGGTTGGTAATTATACCTTTACACAATTCGAAGTGATTGAGTAAAGTGAGTGGATACTTAGCTACAAGGAAATTCAAATTTTCTTTTTAAGGAAAATGTACCTTTAACATGCAATACAGTGTATGGGAAGTCAGTTTTTGGTACTCGTCAACCTTAGGTCCTTGAACAGCAGTGCCCTACTAGATGTGAGTGCTATATAGTGTTAAATGTGTATTGTCACTTGTAATGTAGTAATCCTTTACTATAAATGATACTATCACAATAACGATTTCACAGTGACTTGACGTAATACTTGCTTCCTGCAGTAAGTGACTCACAACTGAATATGAGTAATGTTCCTACTACAGAGTCTGCCTTAGGGAACTAAATTGTACTGTTAGTCCCCTGCTGTTATACAAAGTTTTATGCTGATTACCTGTATCCCAGTTTGCTGCAAACTTACTACTGGGATGTGAGGCAGGAAAATACTCAGCATCTTCCTGGGAGGCTAAGGATCTCACTTCCAAACTCTTTGGAAGTTTGTCTGTATATATTTCAATAATTCTGAAAAAAACTCTGACCAAATCCATACAGTTTTTTTCTCTGTATTTATTAATACACTTTCCCAAAAATTTTGTTTGCGGGAAAAAAAATCAGAATTTTTTCAGAATTACCACCCGAAACCTTTTTTCCTGAAAACTTCAGATTATTGCATGAAACCCAGCGCAGATCAAAAAATCTTTGGGACGTCTCCCATTGACTTATATGCATCTCAGACCTGCCGAGGTGCATAAAAGTCAATGGGAGACGTCCCAAAGATTTGGGACAAGTTAAAGTACAATGGACGTATATGTAGCAGCAAATACATTACACTACACAAGCATGCGAAAGCTTCATAAAATAAAATAGAGGTATTATATTGCCCTACACATGTGGCCACTGTATAGTTTAGGTGCCATATGTTAAGAAATGTTGGGGGGAGAAGGAGGGTACCCCAAAAAAATGTTTGATCTTTTTCAGCCTATCACCCTTAAAAAAGGAAAAGACGCCAGCGTTTTTTGGGACTGAAGCAATCCCTATCTACTCTATTGCACTTCGCCTGGTCTGAGGTGGCGAAGGCAAGTCTGGTGCAAGAGGTAACGTTCAGTAAAATGCGCAAGTTAGTGAATTAGCATAGTTACGTCCCTTTGTCATAGTGCAACTTCGCCTGGCGTAAGGGTGCAAAGTAGCGCTAGAGTAGGTACACTTCGCTAGCGAATTTACGCCAGCACCCGTTAGTAAATCGGCAAAGTAGTGAAATGACGTCACGCTGGCGAATTTGCGCTAGCGTTAGGCGCTTCGCACTTAAGTGAATTTGCCCCCAGGATGGAAATTTATCATTTATCAATCCCACCCCAGATTAAGAAGTGTTGACAAATAAATCTATGCATGCTTTTGACCAATAAAACAGTATTTTCTGCAGCACTCTGAGATGGCATCTAATCTGGCAGCACTCTGAGATGAATCTTCAACAATTTCCCCAGATGCGTCATAATGGTTGTTATTGCATTTTCAAGTGGCGGTGAAAGGTGGCTCACTTCTGGAGTTGCTTTCAGAACAGTGTTTGTATCCACCTATAGCTGCAAGCCACTTTGAGAACCCTGGAGCTATCAACCTGGACTTGGCATTAGCTCCAGGTATCAAATAAGAAATGAGAGACTAAAATAGAAAGAGTAATGTAGTGCAAATATTTAGAAACAGTTTCTTTGGCTAAGGATCACTAAACCGATGCCTTTGTGCCCCCCCCCCAATGCTTACCTGCCTCCCACTGCAACCCTCTATTCAAGGGGCTAACCTCATGTCTCTGCTTTCCAAACAGTTTTCCCTAAGGGGCAAATCCCAGCAGTGTCATCAGATGAACATATCACATGGTCTTCAGTGAATACTTTGGGGGGAATTCACAAAAGTGTCGGGAACGAAAAAATGTCTTTAAAATGTCGTAGAAAGTGTCGTAGCAACAGCCGACAAATTCACAGAGCATTTCTCCGCCAATTATCCGACATGTACGACACTTTTGAATTAGTGTCGTTAAAAGTGGGCGTGGTTTTTTCGGCGCCACTTTTCCCGTCATTTTTATGAATTACTCGTAAACTCATTTTTTTTACCGACAATTTTTCAGACACTTTAGGCTTTCCAAAATGAAAATGTCAGACAAATTGTCGTTTAAAAAGTCTTGGTAAATGTCGTTTGTACGATGAAAAGATATACGACATTTTAGAAAATTGTCAGACTTACGAGACATTCAGAGATGGGAACATATGCCTTTGTGAATTTGCCGTTCATACGACATTTTACAAATTTGTCGACCGCCACTTCTGGGTTACTTTTTTTACCGACACTTTTGTGAATTCCCCCCTAAGTGTCCTTAACACATTTCCCAGATTTTACAGTTTTTCAGGTTTAACACCATTTTCATGGTCTCCTGAAAACATAAAATGGGGAATCTACTGTATATGGCAGCTGCCATAAAAGAAATAATTACTTACTTATGATGAATAAAAAAATAGCATGTACTTGACTTTAAAAACATGTTTATTAAAGTCTCTTATGCACAAAGCACGTTTTGGTTATTTGTCCAATGTTTTCCCTCTAGAATATCAAGAATGTTCTTTAGCTGGGTTTTCAGAAAAGAAATATATTATGAATAGAAAAATTATCAAACTTTATATATGCTAAATAAAAACAACCCAAAAAATAGGCATGTGAGAACAAAGCAAAACTGGGTGTGTTGTGGAGGGAGTGGAACCTGATAAACTAGTCATGTGAAGAGTTGTTAATTCTAGGCAATTAGACAAATTATATACAGTATATATGAGAATCTAAGCGAATCGTACGTGTATTGATTTTGTTTAATATGTAGTTGCTTGAGTTGATTAACTTGTATCTTATTCCAGCATCCTGTAGGAGGGATTTTTTAAATACATTAATAGATATCTGCCACGTATCTGCCAGGGAATAGGCCTAGGGTTCAGCATAATCTGTACGGAAGCTCTTCACTTGAGGTTGTCATTGAACCACTGTAATTCACAGTCTGATTCAGGAAATCAGCTTAGTCTGCAGGAAAATTAGCAAACAGGCATCAAATGCCATCTCTCTCAATAGGGAAGATAGGGATGGAAACCGCATACAGTACATTTATTACCAAAAAATTGTGTGTTTGTGCTGTATGCACACATGCAAACTTTAATGTGAAAAAAAAAATGTTTTTTCACGTTACATCGCTACTGGCCCTTTTCTTATTATGCTTTTATCAGATTTCCATATAGTACACAGTTTATTTTTACTCTGGTTCTCACTGCTCATGGGCAAACATCTTTGCAAGACCAAGACTTTGCACATGCTTAGTGTAGTCTGGGCTGCTGTTGAGAAGTTAAGCTTAGAGATTGTCATACATTATCAAAACAGCACAAGTCAAATAATATCTTCTAGAAGTAGATAGAGCAAGACTGATTAATAATCATAATATGCAGACTGCCATTGCTCACTACTTTTTTTATTAAAGCTTCTGCCACAAAAAAAAAACAGAGTTGACAGAATCAGTGCTCTAATTCTGAAAGCAGGGGTGTAACTACAGAGGATATAGAGGTATAGGGGACCCAATGAGGGCCTAATTAATAATCTAATTCAACATATATTAGTAAAACAGGACGACCTCTGGATATGTTGGAAGCCCTAAAATGAATTTGCTGTAGGGCCCAGAAACTTCTTGTTGCGCCACTGGAAGTATTTTTTTTATTTAACTCTGTATTTACTGTTAAGAAATGGGTGAATAAAACTCCCACAATATCCTTGGATTTCTTGTATATTTGTAAATGAGTAAATGCAGCCATCACCAGCAGCTCCCCGTTCACACAGAAGTAGCAGTAGAGCGCTCCCATATATATTTCTTTTTCTCTCTAAACTGACAGTACACAGAACACTTTCCCTGTGAGGAACATGAATTACTCAGGGTAAATATTTAGACATTTCTTCTATTTTGTAGCCTTTATCACAATACTAGGTAACCGAAATGTTGAATTATTTAACTTGAATTAACACATACTTTTTCAATTTAAGTGGAGTTTCATCTGGGTTGAATACACGAAAAACATGTTCTTGGTAAGACTGTGCATTCCTTCTCTTGGAAAAAAAAAAATAACCCCCATACTGTAGGATTAGTTGCAGGAAAAGAGAATATAAACCACTAATTAACTGTGATATAATAAATATATAAATAAATATTTACTTTTTTCATAAAAAAAAAAAAAAGATCAATTGAACAGTACATGTGTTGGTTCTACAGTATACCCAAACATAAAGATAATCATTGCAGTGCCTGAAATTAAACAGCACCTTTTCCCAACATGTGACCCAATTAAACATCAACTTATGTCAATTGTATTAACAAATATCTGCCCTAGTCTAAATGAATGAATCTTCTCTAGGCCATAAAAAGAGGGTATCTCTAGGTAGGATGCTTGAGAGTTCCATTACTTTATAGATGTAGAGCTGTAGTTTTAACGCTTATTCAGCCACAAGTGACATATACTCATAAAATTGCCTGGGCAAAAGCTTTATGTTCTCATCACCTGCTGATATTTCAAATATTAATTTATAGCAAGCATCATTGGCCATTACTGCTAGACATACAAATGAGCAGCCAACAACTACAGTTAGGTAACACTTGCATTTAATGAATTTAAAAAAAAAAGCTTTTAGGACTCCTTCACTATTTGATTATACAATGCTGTTGTGGAACTGCAACAACTGAAGACTACTTAAGGTGAAAAGATAAAGTTTTTTTGACATGAGCTCCGTGGATTCTGAACTCATAAAGAGTCAGCACCCCAATTTTACCTGCAACCCCGGACAAAGAAATCACAGAGTTTTTATAAACTTGGGAACATATGACGTAAGAGCTTATGGCATAAAAAGGTGTTACCATTGCATGAGCATAGAGATATCACTTCACAGCACATGAAATGGTTCTTCCTCAAGGTCAAGATTGTATAACCAAGGCTAAACTGAGAACAGAATCCATTCAAGTCAGAGGGGCTCCTGGGGGCATCTGCATACACAGAATTTTATAATCTCTCAATGCCATGTTGTATAGGCCCCCATGATAGCAGGCCTAGACTGGCAATCTATATAGTCTGGTAAATGATGTATAATTATACAGACACTCACCTTTTTATTTAGCCTGTTTGGACCTGAGTATATTTGAAATGCCAGGGCCTATTTTTAATCTCATTAAAGATCTACTTGTTAGCTAAGTAGTATGGACCCAGTGCACAATTAGCCAATTTTTCACCCAGGCCCCAATGCTCCCTGGCCTTCTTTGGACCAACTACATGGACAGCATGGGCCAACTGCTGCCCAGCAGTCCTGCTCCAATTAAGACATTTTAGCAATGGATCCCATCTGGATTCCCCTGCTTCTTCCTTTGTTGGCAATGGATGCAGTTAAAATAGCCAATTCTATTAATAAAAAGGCCATTAAATGATCAGACTCTTACTTCTACAAAGAAGATGTTTATTTTTTGGGTAATAACATTTTATAGTATAATTTCATAGATTTTAGAATACTGACTAGAAGCATAAATGTTTTACACGGAGGTGTACTGTTGGGAGCCCGGGCACTTCTGCAAAAGAAAGTTTTTTGGCCCCACGAAATTGAGGTTGAATCACAAGTGCAAAATCTTGAGTCACTCTTAGGGGGCCTCTGTTGTGAGGTCTTCCTCCTCTATAGTTACGCCACTGGTTTTACTAGAAGAAAGACATTATGTGCATCAATACAGTTTTTTAAACCTAATGGAAAATGGTTACATGTGCTGAGACTGCCATCTATTGATCATTTCAGTACTTAGCAAGCTGAGTCACTGAAATCCTGTTTCTAATAGCGCTACAGCATGGCATTCTTATTTGCTTTAAACTCAAATATAAGTTTGAATATACTGTACACTTTTGTTTTGTATATTTTTACTTTTACTGGTTTCACAATGATATGACAAAACCTGCCTAGAATTTCTAAATAAGTTGCTAAGAATATGGGCAATAATTAATTGATTAAGTTAAAGTCAGGTGTGACAAATGATATATAGGAATTTATTTTCTCAGCACAGCAAGCAACCCAAAGTGCATATAACCAGAGGGTATGTAGAATGTGTAAATTATAGAAAACCACTGCACTATACATAATGCAATAAATTACATTATATATGTTGGGAAGAAATGCTCCATTGTCACAGTCCTTTTATTCACAGGGGTCCAGGTGCAAGTCCCGTATTAAATCCTTGGATATCAATTTTCCTGTTACCAGAACATAGAGTGTTAATGCTGAGGCTGTAACTCACTGAGCCAGAATATTCCATAGAGATATTCTATAGAGATATGTAAATCAGCAGCATTGCATACTAATAATAATGCAGATGAGAAAAGCCACAGAGCTTGCCATCAGAGTTTTCAGGCAGCAGGAAATGATTTCTACAGATTTCAGATTAGCAAATAGCAGGAAAAATGCTTTAAAGGCATAAAAACAACATTAATTTCTGGATTTGCCTGTTATATCCACTTTGGATACAACAGCACTTTAGTTTGGTACAGGGCTATCCAACTGAACACCTGTGGATTGATGTTGAACCTTATGGCCCATAGACTTTTACATAAGATTACTATTTAAATACAGTCTGGTCTGGGTATCAGCCCCCCAATTCTTAGTGGCATGTGGTCGATTTTGGAATCTCACCATGTTTCTTGTTAAGTGTAGAGAATGACTTTGCTCTTTATTAGTTCATATTGACCTTGGTAGTGAGGCAGGAGAGGCACAGGTTGGAGGAATAGATGCTGGGAAAGTGCAGAAGCAGCAGGTGCCAACTTTTAAGATATAATTTATAGTTCCGACTGTAATGCATATTTTATATTATAAGTCACTGACAAGGCACAGGACATGGATCTGTGTATATTTTTATATATAAATGTTCCAGCACTCCAATATATAGTTTAAAACATAACGTTTAATGTCCCATCATAAAATCATGTAATCACAAGAGCATATATACTCATCTGCACGGAGACATAACGCGATGTTTCGGGAGTCCACAGCCCCCTTTCTCAAGCGTGTTCCTGGTGGTTTAGACAAGCCACAGTCATTTAGACAAGCCACAGTCATTTAGACAAGCCACAGTCATTTTGGAACAAAGTGTTTGGACTGATGAAACAAAAATCTAGTTTAAATTTAACTGAACTGGAGAGATTTTGTATGGACAAATGGTTAAAAATACCGCCATCCAGAATCCTCATCCTCATCATCGGCTATAGGAGCAGGTCTGGGCTGAGAATCAAAATAGGCCCTGGCATTTCAGGTACACAGAGGCCCAAACAGCCCTTACCAGCACACTAAATACTGACTTTCTATGGCACCTTATAGCAGCCCCTCTGGCATTTGCCAGAACCCATAGATTGCCAGTCTGGGTCTGTATAGGAGGCGTCTAGAGGCTGTTACATTTGCAAAAAGAGGCTCAACTAATATTGATGTAATATCTCTGTTGGGGTGCCCAAATGTATGTACCTGTCTAATTTTGTCATGATGCATATTGCATATTTTCTGTTAATCCAATACATTTTATGTTACTGTTAAAATACTACTGTTTCCATAAGGCATGTTATATATGAAAGGGAAGTTGTTACGTTGTTACTTTGAAAGCTCAGCCAATGATAAACAAAACTCAAAACTCCAAAGAATTAAGAGGGGTTCCCAAACTTTGTATATATATATATATATATATATATATATATATATATATATATATATATATATATGTATATATATATATATATATATATGTATATATATAAAATGCATATTTTATTCAGTAATTATATATATAGATGGAGAGAGTGAGCAACAATCTGTACAATATTTGCTTTGGTGTTGAATCTGCAGAGACCATGCATAACCTACTCCACAATAATCCAGTGAGCCAATACAATTACATTTTTGTACACATGGTGGAGCTGTGTACCTTTTAATTTGTAAAGGCCAGCTCACTTGTTTTCTATCCAAATCTTGCTGTTGTATTCAAGATGCATGCATAGGAACATTTATGGCATTAGAAAAGGCATATCAAATGGGACATGTAGAAAAATTTGGGACTTGTGACATTATGGCTTGTGGTCGAGTTTGGCAGAAAGCATCAATAAAGCCATGATCTGACACATAAAACGAACGAATATTACTTATTTATAGAGTGCATGTGTAAATGTGTGTAAACACATGCATGTCCTGTAACTACTAACCAAGATCCAGCCTATCAAGCAATGCTATTCCTTATAATAATTCTTTGTCTAATACAGTATTATCTTAAGAGACCACTGAAGAAGTAGTAATGGAACCTGTGTATATATCCTCTGTGTTTGATAGTTTCTCATTATGTAAAAATCTATGTGCCTCTGAGCTTGTTGTTTGAAGTGACAAAACTCATTAGGCTGCTGGCCATGGCTGAAAGTTCCTTCAGAGGGATCCCAATGCTGTATCCATCAACTGTGACCAATTGCCACTGAGACACAGAGATACGGTGAGACAAGACAAACATGGCTGTATCATCTGCACACAACTTTATCCTTTTTTTTTTTTAATATTAAATTATTAAAGTTAAAAAAAATATTTTGTTATTTGCACATTGCAGACATTAAACTTAGTTCTAAAAATAGTGGATATCACATTAGTTATTTTTAGGCTTAAGCCTTTTTCTCAAAACGTGTTCAGTGCTATGTCTGGGTATCACTTATTTCTACAAAGGATTTTCAACTTCTTGCGGACCCTGTATTGTATAAATGCAGCCTATTGCCAAGTGCCCAAAGTGCAGGTCATTGAGCTGTACAATGGGGGCTGAAGGTGGCACATAGGTGTCCTCTATTCCAAACCCTAACTTTTCTGTCTTTTAGAAATGCAAGTAAAGGAGCAAAGATGGGTACAAGGTGCATATGGTAGGCTAAAAGTACAGGGCTGCCTTGCTCCCGTCAGTAGCTCTGCACCCTAGACTAGATTTTTTAGTTTTGTGCAAAGTGTAGAACACTGCTCTGGGAAAAACTGTTGTGTATATGAGCACTAAGGGTGTGATTCTGCACCCTTAAAGAGATTCTATAACCAACCTTTTGAAAACTACAAGCTTTTTATCAACTTGGAGTGCCCCCTATGCCTTTTTTACACGGCGAAGCCTAATGATGGGTGATGTATTATAGCCCTAATATAATGCATAGAGGCCATTCGGTGTTCAGCTCTATTATTGTTGCTTAATTGTGTAAATATAATGTAATGTAATATTTCCCATTTTTGCAAAATCTGTACTCAAATTGTATGAGTAATACTTTTTTTTTATTTGGTTAACTATATTGTGCTGTTGTACTCTATATCTTGGGGAACCTTCATTGATTTAAACTGAAACATAAATTATAGCAGATGTATTTTTCACCTATAGGTTTAAGTTGCTTTTTTTTTTTTTAAATATAAACATATAAAAATATATTTTTTATTTATATAAAAATATTTGAAATCTGTTAGTGACCAATGTGCACTGAAAACCCAGAAAAAAATATTACGTTGCTACAAAATGACATACCCTGCAACTTGTAACTAACTGACTAATTCAGTTGCACATTATTATTCATTAGGAAATCTGCCGTCAGATGGCCATGCCCTACACCTATAATATTGAGTTTACTTTATACAAATTAAAGACTTTGACCAGATTATAAAATGCAGCTTACCATATGCTGAATTATTAAATAGATTCTAATATTAGCCAGAAGTGCTTTAAGTGGTTTAAGTATCTTTACAATCTTTCCACAGCCTGAGTTCCATTCTCAGCATCTGCACCTTTGCTTAAGTCTTAGTGAACGGTTTCACAGCATTACCACTAATTCTGATCTGCCACTTTGGTTACATTGCAGCCATTGCAAAGCCCAAGAGGCTGAAAGTGGAGAATCATCACTTTAATTATCCGTTTTTTTCCTGACATATTTATCCCACAATTGGCAAGAGAAACCGTTAAGTGTTGGGAAATATGAGAAGAAGGAAGTAGCCAAGGAAGGAAGAAATCAACAGTTTTTTTGTATTCCCAGATTACTTTTCAAAATGTAGAAATCTGTTTGTACTATGGAATTTACCCTTGTAATTTGTCAGATGTACAGATCTCTTTTACAATAGTTTTAAAAACTAATTTTTGATTAAGAAATGTAGTTTAAAGGGGATGCTCACCTATTGTAAAATAAAGGTAAGGGATCCTTTATACAGAAAGCTGTCA
Organism: Xenopus petersii; assembly: GCA_038501925.1. Lineage (NCBI taxonomy): Eukaryota > Metazoa > Chordata > Amphibia > Anura > Pipidae > Xenopus > Xenopus petersii. The sequence goes on from CM076672.1 coordinate 149,879,379, forward strand.
TCCAGAAAGCTCAGAATTTCGGACAGGTCATCTCCAATAGTCTATTTTAAGCAAATAAATCTAATTTTTAAAAATGATTTAATTTTTTCCTGTAATAATAAAACAATACCTTGTACTTGGTTCTAACTAACCCATTTTGGTGGCAATATAATCTTCTTGGGTAAATAATTATTTTTTAGCAGACTTATGGGGGAATGTAATATACATAAGAAAAATGTTTTGCAATGCAACTAAATATATTCATTGCAAACAATTTTTCCTTTGCCCAAATTTAACAAACATTTTATGAACCCTTTGCCCATTACTCAACAGTAGGATAATGATTGTGAATTTTATAGTTTGCAATAGTGCGCAGTGAATCTAATAAAACATACACATTTTTATTCTTATTTGTGCTCAAATTTGTTCTCTTTACAAATTTTACAAAGTGCTAGGACTTTGCCAAAAATGCACTTTTACAAATCCATTCATGTTGCAAAAATTGTTATTTTTGTTTTTATCAATAATGAAACTCAGCTCTTAAGCAATCTTTGGTGAAACACAGATATAGAGATAAACATCAGTAACGGCTGCCATACACAAGGAGATCCGCTCATTTGGCGATGTCGCCAAACGAGCAGATCTCTCCCTGATATGCCCACATTGAGGTGGGCAATATCGGGCTGATCCGATCATGGGCCCTAGGGCCTAGGATCACAATGCAGTCCATACAGTCGGTCGGATCGCGGGACCGAATCAACTGACACAGGACTGACACCGGATTGACCCTATTGGCTGCTGGTGAAATGACAGAGGGACCATCTTAAATGCTGAGGTATTGGACAGCCCATAAAGGTACAGGAGTAGTGGGGGAGCTAACATTAAAAGGAGTAATCATCTTCATATATTATATAATATATTCACATTTTCCTTTTAATGTTAGCTCTCTCATATTTCCCATCCTTTTAAGGGCTGTCCAATGGCACATGCACAGTATTGAAACTCTACTGCTCAGGCACTGATTGCCAAAGGAGGAGTGCTTCAGGTTAGGTGCAAAATGTATGTGTAAAATAAATGGGAAATTTATTAAGGTGTGTGTTTTAATTTACGCTGCCTGAATGCTGGATTTGAAGCCTTTCTTTCACACCATTTCAGACCTTGTGTAATCCATAAAAATGTAATGGGAAAAATTCAAGCACAAATTATGGTCTGGTGGAAAAACCCACAATGGATGAACGCCATATTTTCCCATAGCAGTTCCAAACGGCTGTTTCCATTTACATCGGATTTTTACACAGAGGTACACGATCTCTGAAAACCAATAAATACAACATTTTTATACAGCGATGCCTGGTGGGGTGTGGTGTATTCTTCATTTGGAGAATGGCCTTTCTGTAGTTGGGAGCTTTTAGGATAATGGGTTTTTGGATAATTGATCCCATACCTATAAAATAAATAACCCACCCTTGTCGAATTTGTTCTGTGAAGCATTTTTGTGAACCGTTATACCCACAGGGTTATAGTAGTACTGGAGCATGCATTTTTGTGTAACAATTTAATCAAAATTGAATTATATTTAAATTTGCTCTGATTTGTGTTGAAAAGTTTATGAGTAATGAACATTTGAAAAAGTGACTTCATTAATTTGATTTATCCTTCAGAAAAGAGCTCTTTGCCAAACTTTTATATACCAGCAAAAAAATGGGTTCTATTTCTTCTGGTAGAGCTGCATTCAACTGTGTGCTGTCTACTGAGAGAAATATCTAGAGGGTCGGCAAGGATTTGCCATTCTCATATGAACAGGCAGCATACATGAGCTGAAATGATATAGGATTTTTTCTCTTTGTGGCAGGTAATAACTAGAAGTGAAACTATAAACGATGGATTGATCTTTAGACATAAACTGCTGTAAGTGCAAATCCAGCGGCACCCACTGTATGACTTGAAGCCATCTGAGGCAAGGTTGCAGCAGGCCAAGGTCACCTCTTCTGAGCCGCTTTTAGGATTCTGGGAGATCCATTTCCAAATGGTTTGCATCTTTTAGCAAACTGAGTTATTCCTACTGTAGGTTTCCTTGAAACGTTGTAATAAATGAATTATTTATGCCGAACAAAATATTTCTCCAAGGAGCAGAGAGGAGTGGTGATCGGATACAGCCTGCTGTGTTTGCTGAATTTATTACACAGCATTCGGCCCTGATTGCTTTCAGAAGATGCTCTGCACATGGGGGACAGAGGAGAATGTTTTATCTTACAGTAACTGCATGTTTCTAGTTCCATTGTGAACATGAGTGAAGTCCACACATGTCTCCATAGCATACATTTTGTATAGATCATTTTGCTGGCTTCCAGCTTCTTATGCTTCTGAGTGTTCAACATTGATCGATAATGTCTTTTGGAAGCAGACTATTTAGCAAACACAAATCATTCAAATTTCTACAGAAAGGGAATGGAGGCAGACTCTGTACCCAAACAAATGGAACACATTTCAGAATTAAGTTCTATCTGCGTAACACTGCTCAACAAACTTGTATAAACTGAAATAGGGCATAGTATATCCACATAATATATTGCTCTTTCCAACACAAGTATCACAAGATAAGCAGACTGATAAAGGTAAAAAGCCTTAATTAAAAATCTGTTTGATAACATTGGTATATACTGTATGCTTTTGAAGCCCTAAATAAAAATTCTCAAAGGGAAAAAAAGCCTCATCTATTGTTTGAAAATATGTGGCTTATGGCTTTCATTTTGTTGTCAAAATATGCATTCATAAAGCTGTGTACGGTAAGATATTATACTATAACTTCCCCCCCAAAAAACATCTAGGAAACAACAAATCTATTTTTATGTTATATCTGTTTGCTCTTCCTAAATTCAAACTCTAAAAATGTACTAAAATTTTTATTTATACCAGGAAGTTTTTCAAAGAAGAAATTCATATCTTTCTTAAAATAATCTACTGTATCTGCCTGTAAGGATGTGTAAGCCTCTGGAAATGTTTACCCAAGGAGTGCTTTATCATATTCATGTTTTTTTTTTGTCAAAACTCTCAAATTCGAGTTTTAATTTAATTCAAATTTTGAGATTTATCATATTCTGGCCTTTTAAGAACTAAAATCCAACTATTCACCACCTAAATCCTGCCAAATTACTGTATAAGTCAATAGAAGAGGTCCAGGGATCAATCTGGTGATGTTTACTGTGTATATATATAGTGAATAAAGTACCCCCTTTTGTAAAATATAAGGATATTATTAGTTACCGAGGAGTTTCATGACCATATAAAAACACGAGGCCGAAGGCCGAGTGTTTTTATACAGGTCATGGAACTCCGAGGTAACTTCTAATATCCTCATATTTTACAACTGGGGGTACTTTATTTATTATAATACACAAATTTTAGTGAGTCATGTGACAGAAATGACATCACTACTCACCGTTTATAACTGATGACATCACTACTCACCGTTTATAAGGATATAATTTACAGGATATTCATGGCTTTTGTGTATTATATATATATATTTCTATCTTTCTGTATACCTATCATTCCTAGTTGCTGGAGGAATGGCGGGTGTTTTTATAACATTGAGTGCTCTAATTGTTGTTTACTCTTTCTTACATTCCTCTCCATTGAATACATAAGAGTACAGTTTAGCCAGTGGTTCCCAAACTGTGAGGCTGGGAGTGTCTGTCCTGAAGACCAGTTAGGGGTTGAATTTGGGAGAATGGTAATTTGTTCTCCTATTAAAGCCTAAAAGCCCATCATTAGGCCAGTTACAGTGAGATTTAGGGTGTATTTGTATTTTCGTTGCTAGATATTCTTGGAACTATGGGGCAAACTCACTAAGCGCCGAAAATGCGCTAGCGACACCTTTGCCGCACTTCGCCAGGGCGCCGCTAATTCACTTAAGTCCGAAGTTGCGCTCAGGGAGGCGAAAGGTAGTGAAGTTGCGTTAATTCGTCAAGCAAAGCAAAGTTAAGTTAGTGATGCCTAATTTGCATACAGCGCCAAGTTAAAGTACAATACAATGGACGTATATGTAGCAGCCAATACATTACACTACACAAGCCTGGGAAACCTTCATAAAATAGAGTTGTTATTTTGCCCCATACATGTGTCCACTGTATAGTTTAGGTGCCATATGTTAGGAAATGTATGGGGGAAGGGGGGTACCCCCAAAAAAATTTACGATCTTTTTCAGCCTATCACCTTTAAAACAAGAGAGTGTGAAGAGATTACAAAAAAAAAATGGTTTGAAACTATATGTGCTATTTCCTAGGAAAGAAAAACAAAGCAAATCTCCTCTTTGTACTCCTTTCCACTCCTGTGCATCACTATACCGAGGTCTCTTCCGATCTCCTAAACAAGGAAATTGTAAAATACAACAGGAAATTTTTTTGGGCATATAGTAAAAATTCCAGCTCGGTGTTCTCACACCAACAAAACAGCATGTGAATGTAAATATTATCATTCAATATACCGTATATACCCGAGTATAAGCCGAGTTTTTCAGCATCCAAAATGTGCTGAAAAAGTCTACCTCGGCTTATACTCGGGTCAGCGGTACCAGACCCAAGTAGCTGAGATTGCAGTCACTTTTAATCATTCCTATACCAACAGTTCACTTGGGGAGAGACTGCAATATCCCACAATGCCCTCTGTTGGTTATATGAAAGAATAACAGTGCGCCCTCTGTTGGTTATATGAAAGAATAACAGTGACTGCAATATCACACAGCACCCTCTGTTGGTTATATGAAAGAATAACAGTGCGCCCTCTGTTGGTTATATGAAAGAATAACAGTGACTGCAAAATCACACAGTGCCATCTGTTGGTTGTATGAAAGAATAACAGTGCCCCCTCTGTTGGTTATATGAAAGATTAACAGTGACTGCAACATCACACAGCGCCCTCTGTTGGTTATATGAAAGAATAACAGTGACTGCAATATCACACAGCGCCCTCTGTTGGTTATACGAAAGATTAACAGTGATGGCAATATCACACAGCGCCCTCTGTTGGTTATATGAAGGATTAACAGTGATGGCAATATCAAACAGCACCCTCTGCACATGGTAGTGGGACAGTGGGACAATGCACACAGTAATCCGTTTGGCAATTCTCTGTCACCATCAACTTTGAAAAGAAGTCCAGTTGATCACTGGGGGGGTCGCTTTGGCAGAATGTGCGCTGCTAGGAGACAGGGCTGTAGTTGTGTCTAGGCTTATACTAGAGTCAACAAGTTTTCCCAGTTTTCGTAGGTAAAATTAGGTACCTCGGCTTATACTCGGGTCGGCTTATACTCGAGTATATACGGTAATCATCTTTTATGGAGAGGCACATAATATATATATATATATATATATATATATATATTTATATAACAAAAATATGGATTATAACTGCACTCCTTCACATGTATTTTTCGCCGGGTGCTAAGTCAAGTGTAGATATATATATATATATATAGATAGATATATGATTAAAGCTAATTAGTAATTTAACATAGTAAAATAGTAAGTTAGGTTGAAAAAAGACACACGACCATCAAGCTCAATTTATTAATATTTATTTATTCATATTCATATTTATTCATATTCACATTCCGTGGAAGCTCGGGAACCATTATGCATCAGAACATATTACTCAGCCCTGTAGCATCAACTTCTCTGACAGACTAACTTCATTTTCTTTTAGGTAATAGCTTCTCAAAAGCTGCCCAGAACCAACTAAGCATATTCAGTCTCCCTGAATTTAAAGGTCTGGCTAATTACTGTTTTAGGGCTGCTAAACCTCTCTGCTGGTAAAGTAAATTCAGTATCACAAATCTAGAGTTTCTAGCCAAATTCATTTATGGGATCTATTATACAGAATGCTTGGGACCTGGGGTCTTACGGATAAGGGGTCATTCTGTAATTTGGATCTCTATACTTTAAGGGTCGAATTTCGAGTTTATGGGAGTTATTTTAAACTCCCATGAACTCGAAATTCGACCAACTGCAATTTATTATAAATATTAAATTTTTTTGTACTCGGGTGAATAGGATCGACCCACAAACTTGAATCAAATTCGAATCGAATTTAATTCAAGTTTTTTCTCTGAAAAAAACTAGATTTTCAGGAACGCTGCAAACTACTCCAAATTGATCCAAAGACGTCCCCCCCATAGGCTAAAACAGCAATTCTGCAGGTTTAAGGCGGCGAATAGTCGAATTCGAGTTCTTAAAGAGCCAGTGTATGATACATTTCGAAAATCTAATTTGAATTTTAAAAAAAAACTCAACTCACATTTTAACAATTACAAAAATTCTTATTTTCACTTCGACCCTTGATAAATCTGCCCATAAGTCTGCTAAAAAAAATCATTTAAACATTAAACAAAACCAACAAGATTGTTTCGCTTCCATTAAGGATTAATTATATCTCAGTTGGGATCAAGTACAAGGTACTGTTTTATTATTACAGAGAAAAGGGGAAAATGTTTTAAAATTTAGAATTATCTTATTATAATGGAGTCTAAGGGGGATTACCTTCTAGTAATTTAGAGCTTTCTGGATAAACGATTACCGGATAATGGATCCCATACCTATATACTGTATCTTTCTCCTGGATGTATTGGCAAGTAGGAGGCTACATGATTTCTACAACTCCATGATTTGTACGATTTTAAAGACTAACACTTTGTTATGAAATCTCTGCCAGGGGCGCATGCAAAATGTTCTATAAAAATTCCATTGTGTTTTCCAGTTAAATTTCCCCTCTGCTTTTAACTTGATATTCAGATTTCTCAAACATTGTTCTACATTTTTATTTGACTTTCCAATTTTAATCAGCATTCCAGTTTTAATCAGCTTTCAGATTTCCAAACAACAGATTGATTCTACTCCAGGTTTTACTATACTTCCAGATGCTTTTCTTTGTCCTTACCATGGCTTACAGGTTGCTGTTAAACTTCAATTCCCAACATTCCCTTTCTATATAGACCTCTGGTCAGGTTTTAACAAATATAATAAAACTTCAAGTCCCAGTATTCCCTTATAGCTATTTCTATAGATATTTGTCAGGTTTGTTACAGAGATAATACATACTCTGATTCCTTAAGTAAGGACATGTGGCAATTGAGGACTAGGCTGGAGAGGAGCAGCTTACTAATAAGACATTGGGGCAAATTTATTAAAGGGCGAAGTAGCTAACGCTAGCGAAAATTCGCCAGCGTGATGTCATTTTGTTACTTCGCCGATTTACTAAAAGGCACTGGCGTAAATTTGCTAGCGAAGTGGACCTACTCTAGCGCTACTTCACACCCTTATGCCAGGTGAAGTTGCACTATGGCGAAGGGACGTAACTACGCTAATTCAAAAACTTGCGCATTTTACTGAACGTTACCTCTTGCGACAGACTTGCCTTCGCCACCTCAGACCAGGCGAAGTGCAATTGAGTAGATGTATAGGGCAATATAACAACTCTATTTTATTTTATGAAGGTTTCCCAGGCTTGTGTAGTGTAATGTATTTGCTGCTACATATATGTCCATTGTACTTTAACTTGGCGCCATATGCAAATTAGGCATTGCTAGCTTAACTTCGCTTTGCTTGACAAATTAACGCTAGTGCAACTTTGCTACCTTTCGCAAGTTCGGATTTTAGTGAATAAGCCTCGCCCTGGCGAAGTACGGCGAAGCTAACGCTGTCGCAACTTTGAAGGTAAGCAAATTTGCCGCGTCTCAATGGTGTATGTAGTCAGAACCAGCAGAGCAAAGAAAGATAAAACACAGAAACTGCTTACAAAAATGTAAGATTACACTTAGAAATAATTAAACCATACAAATTAAAACCATTGAACTTTACATTCATTATTAATGTTGATTGGAATTTTTCTTAGAATTATATATGATTTCATTATAAAAAATGTTATGTTAAAGTTTACAACCCCTTTAAACTCTGCAACCTGCAACCTTTGAATGTTCCTAAACATGGATTCATAGAAAGGTTTCTTGGCTGGTGGTACTGCTGTTCCAGGTGCTCCTTCAAAGCTTGGGTTATCCCCAAGCTTGAGTTCAGATGTTTTGGAGGGTTTGTTTCCAGCTGTATTTGTGTGGCCCTGATCTAACCCGTACGTCACTCCCCCTCTAGTGTTTAGCTTTGATTGGATGAAATACATTCGTCTTCATTTATTGCCTAAAAGTTGGCAGCATCATGCAGGTTTTTTTTTAACCTAAAAATTAGGCATTTTAAGATCTTACACTAGAAAATGGCTGATGGAGGTCAGCAACCATCTTCAGAACATTTTGTCCGTGACAGAAAAGAAACTACACACATTTTCTGATGAAAAAAGATCTCCTGTCAAAGTGAAAAATGTATTGTGCTGGCAAATGCTGCTAGCATGTGAGTAACAAACAATGTGGAAAGTGCTTAAAAATTATGATGGCATCATTTACTTAAATTCTCAATCAGGATCTAAGTCTCTGGTTTAGAGTGTGCAGTTGGTTTCATCTAGATTTAATAACCTTTCATGGAACAGTTTAGTATGTTCCATTTAGACAGTGAATAACATTTGGCTGAATACATATACTGCATGTTAATATACTGCAGGACTCCCAGTACACACCAGCTCCCTGCCCTCTTCCCTGCTGACAGATTCAGACAAAATAAAATGAACACAGAAATAAGTGCTTTAAAGACATGCAAGAAAAAAAGTGAATTTTGACACACTAAAGGGCAAGCCAACCTCAAAATTAAAATGTGGATAATAAACGGAAACATAATTCTAAACAACTTTTCAATATACAGTTATTAAAAAATGGCAATGCTTTCGAAGATATTTAAAAAAAAAACATTGCCATTGAAAGCAGGATTTGTTTTACTCCTGGTTGTTACTTTTTAAACAATATTGCAAAAGTCTTAGTTCCCCAGCAAAGACAGGTCTGTTAATCAGTTGCCTTGTCTTACATTGTATCAACAGTCTCAGCCACCAGTACAGAGAATAGAAAGGGACAAACACTGCTTTCAATAGCACTAGGTATACAAATAACTTAAAAACCACAGGTAATTTGTAATGAATGCTGTGGTAGAGTGCCCAAGAAAAGAATATAAAGGTGTGTTTTCCTTTGATTTATCCCCAATAGGAGATGTTAATAAACAGAGAAGGGTTTCTCTGTTTAAAGACTTTAGTAGCCAGGTCCTGGAAGCTGGAAGGAACAAGCAGGCCAGATACTCCATTCCGTAAGTCTAGTTCGCATGTTGGAGCTCACTTTCTACAGGATAGCTGTCCTGTGGAAAAGTATTTAATTCTAATGAAGCTGTTAGGATGGTCTCTCAGAGCACGAAGGTTACTTGTCTGTTTAAGGAACTCCCAGGGGAGATGGGGGGCTGCATGCAAGGTGCATAGGGAGCTGTAACCAAAGGTCTGAGAGACTGAGGAAAGCCAGGAGGCTGAGCAATCCCCCAAAAGGAAGTATCATGAGTACAGGGGTGACCCCAATTTATGTGTTTTTGTTTTTAGCCCACAAGGGGCTTTAGTGAGGGAAATTTGTGAATATTAGTGAAGGTAGTGCCCAGTGATCAGGATTTATTTGTATGATTTATGTTTTGTATGCTGAAATTGTCACCCCTGTGTGTGAATAACTGCCTAAACCTGCTGTGGACTCTGCAAGCTTACAATGTATATTGTAACATTTCTTAGAATTATGTTTTCTTTTATTAGGCAAATATAAACCCCCATTTTTTGGGTTGATATTCCCTTTAAAGATTCACTAGTGGTAATGGTGAGTGTAGGTGCACTGCTAGTTTAGGGATCATACAAGTCAGTAGTGGAAGGGATGGCCTGGGGCAAGATTGACAGCTTCTGATTAAAACTTTACTGTGAAAGAACTGTAATATATTCTGCCAAACTAAGGCTATCGGAGCCATCCTAAGGCAGGAGGCAGAACTGTACTGCCCCAAATAATATAGCACTGTGCGTCTGTTAGTTCTGTATTTATAAGGGGCGAGAGAGGGAAGCACATAGGTGTCCATCCTCAACCACAACCTGTCCCCTAACTTGTGCATTCAGACCACAATGGGGTCCTGTCCTTACCACCTGCATTATGACATAGGAGACCCCCAATATTATACAGTTTAAGCTACATTTGAGTTGTATATAAAGTAAAAGATATTAGGGGTCTGCACCCACACGTAAGGAACCTCTTGCAAGGCACATAGTCATGCAATTTATTAAGGTACTTTTGTCCAAATACATTTCTGTGCTTTGACGTTGGTTGCCAAGGTGTCCTTCCTGCCTCTTTTAATTAATGTAATGCAACTACACCTATTGATGCCAAGAACCCTGGCTTTACAGCAGGTTCCATCAATAGGAGTACCAGACTTGTTCACAGATTGTAGCAAACATTGTTTTGAATGCACGCTCCACACGTAATACAACCTTTGCTCTGAAAATTCTATATGCAGCTTGCACCTGATTTTTGCCAAATTGCACCCATTGTGACATATCAGATGCAAAGGAGACAGAAACAACTTAAAGTATGGCTGCAATTACACTGAAATTATGGAGAAATGCTGCATTATGGGTAAGAAAATCATGTTTTGCTCCAAAATTGCACACACTGCACATGTATATTTTGCGTGTTGTAAATGAATATCTTTTTTACTATACTGATATTTTTCACACAGAAACTGATACAAATGAAAGACTGGATTTTTATATCTTGCTAATGAAGGACTAACCTTTTTAAGTTCAGATTCACTGTAAATATAGAGGCATTAGTCCATTTAAGTGAAACCCATAGCAGTTAATGAACTTGAATTAGGATAGCATTCTAATTATCATTATAATTAGAATAATAATAATAATCATTATTAATTATTTAGCTGATGGTCAGTTTTTACTGCTTAATGATTTCATATGCTTAGTAAGTTGAATAACAAACCTTTATTTGGACAGTTTTATTCTTTTACATTCTGACATTAATTAACGCTATTTGGATAAAAGTTCTTTTGATATATGGCCTCATAGTCTCCCAGTTCTACGCCATTTAATTACATACTGCTGAATATATGTATCTGCTCCAAATGAATGTAAATTTACACCTGACAACTGATATTTCTGCTTTATAGCAATCAAAATCAATACAGTCTTTCCTAATTCAGTGAAAGTGCAGAACTAGGAAGATGCATTATCCAGATGAGAGATGAAAATGTGCTAGGAGGTTTAAGAAGATAACTTGTTATTGGCATATTGGTGAAATGTGATTTACACTCACAGATTTAAGATTAAACAAGTCAAAGAGAGGGGACTGTGCATGTAAATTGATTGGGCATGGGTATCTCTTATCGAAAGGAAGTTTTTAATGTTATGTCCAACCTTTAAATCATTCATTCACATAAAAACAATAGATTGATGTGCTTTACAGAGATCTAGAGTGTCATATAATGTATCAATATACAATTAACATTTATTAAGTTTGCTTTAATCAGACAAAATGTAAAATAATACATGTGGGGTACAGAATTCCCAGAGCTGTCCAACTTCTGTGGTACGGAAGGCTGGAATTTTTCTTGCGTACGTAGAGGAGGGCCAATAATGGAAGTCAGTGTTAACCACTCCCTGTTTTAAACCACACCCACTTTAAACTACACCCATGTTACCACAAGAACTTTTAAGACTATATCCACAATAATGGTGGTAGCACACCATAGAACAGAATGGTTGTAAAACAAGTTTATTAAACCATTAGAAGACATACCCTTAAATCCATATGCCTCATCCTCCACTGTGGAAACCCCAGCACATGACACCTTGGGGAGCGCCTAACAAGTGTTTCAAACCCACCAGGTTTACTTCCTGCAGGCTGAGCATGGCACACACAGACAGAATGACGCAGGCAGCATAGAGTATGGCACACACAAGGAGCCAGTGGCAAAACTAGATGTTATTGGGTTCCAAAGCAAATTCATTTTTGGGCCCCCCAAATATGCAGAGGTTGTTCTGTCTTACCAATGCACATTAAAATGGCTAATTAATGAGGGCAGGGTCTGCTTTCTCTGTAGATATGCATAGGGCAGGCAGAGTATGACACACACAGGGAGCATAGGGCAGGCAGAGTATGGCACACACCCTGGCAGCAGTTTGGCTGAAGTGTGAACAAGAGAACAATAAGGGTACTTTCAGTCTGGGGCTCAGGTGTGAACTGTACAGGGCTTTAGGGGTGTGAACGAGGTGTAATAGGTGTGACTAATGGAGGGGGATTACATGTGTACATGTTATAGTCTGAATTTGAGGTGTAAGCAATGCAGGGAACAGTTAATCTCAGTACTGATACCTTTTAAATCTTACACAAGGTAAGCAGCCACAGCAGGCAGACATTCATATGGGGGGCCACACAAGGTGGGGTAGCGGGCTGCCAGCTGGACAGCACTGACCTAGAGAAATGTTTTAATGCAAATTGATATGCTAGAGACATATTTACATTGATGTTAATACTAGCATATCAGGTCTTTGGACTGTACCATGTCCACCATCATTGCTGTGCTGTCCACCAACCAAGAGTAAGCAATAAATGAACAGAAACTCTAATGTTAAATAGTATATTGTAAACAAGAGCAAAGGAGAGTAGATTAACGTAGATATTGATAGGCAGCCACAAAAGCAAATACTGGAGATCTATTTCAAAATACGGGTGACAAACTTATATAACTACTGTATAAATTTGTTGTTTTTTTTACTGTTTAACATAAGTTTTTTCAGTTCACTGTATGTTTTCATTAATCCTAGCAATATGTAACTATAGTTACAGATTGCCAGTTTCAGGCCTGGACTATAACTCTTAATGGGTTCTACTTAATGCCAGCAGGGCTGCTGTAAATTACTATTGACAGTCACTATTTATTGTGCTTGTGGGGGGCTGTTTAGGCCTCTGCGTTGGCTGTTTGAGCCTCTGCATTGGTTGTTTGGGCCTCTGTGTACTTTAAATTCCAGGACCTCTTTTGATTCTCAGTGCAGATCTGCTGAATCTACAGGATATATATACAGTATATTATTTAGATGAATATTCCCAATGTTTTCACACAGCAACAGTAACTTTCCTCCTTGGAAGGTCACTGTTGCTGACTGAAACACTGGACTAATTCAGATAAATTTTGCACTTATTGAAGCTCTGTGAGTGCAGTTCTTTGTCCAGGAAAGTCAGTACCCAACAGCAATATTTGTATGTTAATCAAGTCACACATGCAAGTGGTTGGTCCTGGTGTACTGCCTCTGTATGAAAAGGGCTGTGGTCTGTTTCTTTCTGCTAAAGATGAAATGGAATAAATAAAACCTTTTTAAAAAAAATGAGAGAAAAGGAAAGGGCAAATTAAATAAACATAATAAAAATAATGATAGACAAAACTATGAGGGCTCATTTACAGATGCAAATGTAACATGGAAGCAATGATGAGCACAAATTGATGCAATTCATGTATGCAGGGATACGCTGGAGCTACCACCACCGTGGACTTGGCAGTGGCTCCCAGCTGTCGGTGGCATCAATATGTGTGAACAACGTTCTGAAAACGTGCTCTAGATATGATGCAACCCCCACTCTAAAAATGCTACATACAACTTGCAGATGCATCAAAGATACAACTGTTTTGGCAAGCACAATTGTAAGGACACAACATGGAACATGACCACAGTTATGCTTGAATTATGTGAAAAAGAATACTGGTCCTGTTATAAAGCTAGCTGACCTTTTCTGAAAGATTGTCTCTACTAGGTGTGCTCTTTATGATTTTGTACATAGTGTACTACAGTGCTTGCCTATATATTTACCTATGATCAAGTATGAATTTGAAGTCATGATGGTAGTGATCTGTGATGGGCAACAAATATGCATAAACCCATACATGGCTCAAGAAAGGGTTGAAAAGCTCTTTAGTTTTCTATGGTGTTAATTGCGTTTTGAATTATATCTTTTTGTAAAAAAGGATTATAGACTATCTCTCCTCTCTAGATATTGTAGCTTTTTATGTACTAATGTATTTTTTACATAGTATTTTACATAGTTACTAACATCTGGGATTCAAAAGGTTTCCTGTTTCAACTTGAGCCCTTGTCAAGACATAAATACCTTAATTGTACAATCTTGGCTTGCAAGACTCTCTCAATCAAAATACAGTAATTGGATTGTCCATTTCTTAACATACAATAACTGCAATCACTGTGGTAGATGTCATTATTTTCTAATTTCTTTGTTTGGACATATACAACATGCATAGTTATTTATGAAGAATGACATGTTCCTAGCAATGGTGTAAAATTTCCCACAGATATGTAGATGCACGAAAAAAAACATTCCCCAGTGAGCCAACAAGTCTTTCCATCATCAACTCAAAAATGTGAGTCCTTAGAAGCAGACACATTTCTCTGATCCTTTTTATCTGTCATTGTTTAAGTGCTGAGCAGCAAAAAGAGAAGCTAGAGTATTTAGAAACCTGATAAAGTAATATGCACATCTGTTATTGCTACAGTTAACATATTTGGTAAGAAGCAAATGGAATAAGATGTAGTAGAAGCTTTGAAACTCCAGAATGTAACATGGTAAGTGATGACAAGCAGAAGGCAGATTTTTTTTCAGAATCTGCTACTAAGAATCTTCAATAAAACCTCAATAAAAATAATAAACATTTAAAACTAATGATATTTTATGAAACAAGGACTACCAATGAAAAGCTTTAATGAGGTGGCTACAATAAATAAACAAAATCATATTTACTTTAGCTAATTGAGTTAATTTTCTGTTGGTCAGTTAATTGAAGCTATAGTGCTTAGAGATAAGACCCACCAAGGAAAAGTACAATGGCTAGAATTTAGAAGACTAAAGAGGTTAAAGAGTTGAATCTCCACTGATTATCCAATAGGCAGTATGCTGTTATCTAACAGTTTAGGGAGTGAAGACTTTACTTAATTTTTTGATTGCTGTTCATTCAGTACAATTCTACTTTACCCAACTAATCAATTCATATTGTTTCCAGTAATACCTCTATGTTGATGATACTCAGCTTTCTTTCTCATGTCCTTATCTCAACCCAGATCTCTCTCTCTCTGTCTTTTGCTTGTCAGCTATCTCTTCTTGGATGTCCCGATTCTACCTTATGGGAGAAGGAAAGCTACAGAGGCATTTTATTGCCAATAGATTAGCAATAGTGCAAGCTAGAATGCTATATTTATTCTGTAGAATGTTTTACCATACCTGAGTAAAAAGCTCTAGAAGCTCTCTGTTTGTTTTTTTTATTCTTTTCTGGAGTTTTGAAATGTTTTAGCTTTTTATTCGGCGACTCTACTGTTTGAAATTTCAGCAGAAATTTAGGCCAATTAAAAAGTTGCTCAAAATTGGCCTTCCAATAACATACTAAAAGTTAACTTAAAGCTGATCCACCCCTAAGAAGGAAGAGAGGGGGCTCAACTGCTTCTCTCCCCCCCGCCACATTTGAATCAAGTACCACAGCAACAGCTCAATTCTAGGTGCAGTCCGCAGGACTCTGAGCTCCAAAACAGAGTCTTGTGGATATATGCACAATATCCCACACATCGGGCAGAGTACAAAAAAATAGCTGAAAAGTACAAAAAAAATAAATAACCGATTGCAGCCTTTTTTGCACTTTGCACACTGCTTGGGGCATTGTGAATAAGCTATATGGTCTATTTTCCTCATACAACATAACTAACCTCCCAGAAGAGTAGTTAACAACTACATTATCACCCCATCTCTCCACATTCAGTGCCCTGGGATAATCCTTGAGTGTGACCTTTTATTCAAATTTCCAAAATAGGATCATTAATGACCCAAGATGACACCAAAAGTCTCACTCTTTCATCATATCACACGCTGACAACTGTAACTCTCTGTTCACTGGCCTTCCCCTCCAGAGTCTTTTACCTCTTCAGCCCATAATTAATGCTGCTGCCAGGCTCATACACCTCAGCAACTGCTCCCATTTCATTCTGTCAGTGTCTACACAAGCATCTACTTTTCACAAATCCAGCCAGAGCTGTATTTAGGTCCCAATGCACCCGTTGGGAGTGACATAAAAAGTGAAAATATACGGTAAATATTGCCCTGTATTTCCAAAATAACTGTAAACAGAAATATAGAATTCTAGAGCGGAGTGTCAATGAACTTTGGAGTCAGGAAGGAATTTTTCCCCCTCTAAGGCAAATTGGAGAGGCTTCAGATGGGTTTTTTGCCTTCCTCTGGATCAACTGGCAGATAGGTAGTTAATAAAAAAAAAAAAAAAAAAAAAAAGGTTGAACTCGATGGACATGTGTCTTTTTTCAACCTTACTTACTATGTTACTATGTTACTATGTATGTTATGGAAAGAGAACAGAAAGATCGACATGTGTCCCCAGGACCTGAATTATCATGTACTCTGTGCTGTGTGTCAGTAGCAATGGTGGTGGGCAGCTTCTACCCACAGGATTCTATGCTGTAGCAAAGAGAGACAAATCAATCAATTTTAACACAGTTTTGTTGAGTCCAGAAAAATATATAACCAACAAGCATGAATTGAATTCATTCATTGCAAATCACAATTACCAGGTTGTAAATCTAAATATAACACTTTTTGCCATTATATGCTGGCCAGAAACACTTGCAAATAAAATAACTTTGCCATTTGCTTGCACTGAAATGTATACAATTCTTTAAAAATTAGCTCATATTTAGCCACCAGTTTCCTTGGCTTAATAATTTGGCTATGCAATTTGTAAAATCAGTCCAAATCCCCTTCAATCCCTGTAATTAAAAAAATTATAACTAAACATCTGGAAACTGTTGGGTATATGTGTCCCCTGTGATCTTCCTTAGTTACCTGACCCACTGCATGACTGTAAAATTACATGAGCAAGTCTTATTCCCATTTATATCATTAATACTGTTTCAAGATTTTCGTCGATACAAGCTGTGTACCTCTAGGCATTGTAATTCAGTGGCTACTACAGCAAATAAAGTACTGTCTACATAAAAAGGGCAATATCTCTAGGGATGAAGACAATGTTTTGTCTCTTTATAGATCCCTGGAAAGGTTTTACCTTGAGGATGCAGTGCAGTTTTGCTCTCCAGTCCTTAAGAAGGATATTAATGAACTGGAGAGGATGCAGAGATGTGCAACTAAACTGGTAAAAGGGATGCAATATTTAAACTATGAGGGAAGACTGTCAAGATTGAAGTTGCTTTCTCTGGGGTAAACACACTTGCAAGGGGACATGATTTCTCTTTACATTAGAGGATATTATAGACAGATAGCAGGACATCTTTTCTCCTATAGGAAAGATGAATGCACCAGTGACCACCTCTTTAGACCACAGGAACATAACTTTCATTTGAAGCAGCGTAGGTGGTTCTTTACTGTGAGGGCAGTGAGATTGTGGAATACCTTGCCGAGTAATGTTGTGTTGACAGATTCTATTAATGCCTTTATGAGGAGCTTGGATGATTTCTTGTAAAAAGTCCAAGGCTATTGTGATCTTAAGATATACAGTTAGTTAGTTAGTATACATATTGGAATATATAGTTTATATATGTGAGTGTATAGATAGGTTGGAATGAATGTCTATGTGTGTGTATATGTATGTGTATATATATATATATATATATATATATATATATATATATATATATTTATATATATGAAACATTGAGGAGCACTCACCAAACAAAAACACAGCATGCCTGGGTGCAGGTAAAATGTGTACTAAATAGCGAAAAAATACTGCACTCAGCAGGCTCAGTTAGAGTAACTGATTTTAATAGAAAAACAAAAGAAAGTCCAACATTTCAATCACATCATAGGGATCTTCCTCAGGGAAAAAAACGACAGTTTTTTTCCTAAAATTAAGTTTTTTTTCCCTGAGGAAGATCATTATGATGTGATCGAAATGTTGGACTTTCTTTTGTTTTTCTAATAAAATCAGTTACTCTAACTGAGCCTGTTGAGTTTGGTATTTTTTCACTATATATATATACACACAGTATATATATTATATTTTCAGTATCCGCACTCCAACAAAGCAAATGCAGGGGTGCACGGCCAAATATCAATCATATACTCTGAATTTGGAATAAAGCATTCCCAGGCCAGCACTATATATATATATATATATATATATATATATATATATATATATATATAGTTTGAAATTTACAGATTTTGGTCTTTTTTCAACCCAACTTCCTATGTAACTATGTAAGAGTATGACCTTGGGAGTACAAAGGGGCTCATACTTTAGAGCCTGCTGTCTGTGATATTTACAAAAATAAGGCCTTCTTTTACTGGAGCTTTAGTTGCCCTTTCAAATGACATAATCTTCAGGTTCCAGTCATATGCAGCTCTTGCTGTAATAGACATAGTAAATATATTAACATGCACCTACTATTTTGCAACTCTTTTGCAACTATTTTCTATTTCAACTACTATCTTGCAACTATTTTGCAACCATGTTCTTACTCTTGATTGCTGGAGCCCTATATCTGCAATAATCGTATATAAGCTGAATTTTGTTTCATGATATTTTATATTAATATATTAAATAACTTATAACATTTGCCTTATATTATTGAACATTCCCTATATGACTTTATAGAAGCAATATTCTAGACACAATAACATTTTTATCTGTTTCTCCTTGCATGCCAGAAAGTGGTTTTTGCAACCTTAATGTTTAATTTAGATCTTGTGGTTCAAGCTGAAACAGTATAGATTTGACCGTGGAATGTATAAAAATGGAATTCAAGACCATTAAATTGCAGATGCTCTATACATTTCCTGTGGTTGAATTTTATGGATATAAAAATAAACAAGTAGATATCATGCCCTTAATGTACTTGCAATCAAAAGCACTTTTATCTGTGCCTACAATTACAGTTTAAGCATTAGCAGTCATTGGTCTCCCCTAAATCTTCAGTCTCCAGAAGAGTTAACTGCCTGCGCATTTCTGTCATCAATGAAGAACCCAAGGAAATTAATGTACAGTTACTGGATTTATGGTATAAGAGTTGGTCATAACAAGGTCAACCTCAAAAGTGTTAGAAGGAAAATATTTTCAGCCAAAAGTACTTTTAAGTATCATGAGAAAATATGAAGTGCAGAGTGGGAAAGAACAGCAGGCACAAAAATAGCATTGGATAAGTACCTGGGGAATGGAGGCTTGAGTTGAAAAATGCAAAACCCTTTTTTAACAGTTGAAGTCTTTGACTACTCCTCAATATTTTAAGTTTGAATATTATTTGCTTTTAAGAGTTGTGCTTAAATTATCTTTCCACTTTGGTATATATTTCTACTTCACCTTCTCTTCTTTCTTTACCACTAAAGCTCTTATTAGTCTTTCATACAATTCACCTTACTAACTACAGTGAAGTGGTTATATATCTGCATTTAGCTTGAGATCGGACAACCAAAGTTTGTGCTAAGCATTAAAACTACTGATATGAGACCTGCCAAAATCAATGTGTCTCTCCATATAGTTTTCTCCTCAAATTCAAATAATGTTCACTTGCTTAAAGGAGAACTAATGAATTACTAAGAAGTAGTCTAGGGTCATTTATATACTGCCGATGCAGTGTGCAAAGTGTACTTTTGGATACAATCTGCATTGTATTACTCACAAAGCAGCATTTTACCCAGAATTCTAATGTTGTTACGGTCAGATGCAGTCATGGCTGATAAAATGAACATAATTGCACCCACACTGCAACACGAATTGGATGCCTTTGCAATGAACGTTTACTTTTGTCTGTCATTTCTTTGCTGCACTTATCAAAGCAGGAGTCTGTGGGAACGATGGAGCTACCACCTCCTACGGTCTCCCTTTTGAAAGTGCAGTGCTCTGGGCTGCTGTCATTTACCTGTGCTTAGAGAGGATATATTGTGCAAAAAGCAAGAACATGCCATTGCATTGTACTCTGTAAATATAGAAGCAATAGGAAAAGTTTGGGTTTTTATTTACAGTTTTATTGAAAATGTCTGTTCCACTTGCTGCTGGGTGCTTTACCGGGTTGTGCAGGGTAAACATTGGCTTTTAGGACTGAATTGTAGAAAACCAACCAATCAGCAACCAGACAGACCTAACAAGGAACAGTAGACCAGCTTTGGTAGTGTGAATGCAGGGCTGTGATTGGCTTCCCATCTCTTACTATGTTCCTTCCTTGCAGAGACCATTAGGACACACCCACTCATTTCAGGGGAACAAAGAGAGGGTGTATGGGGAGCATCAAAAAAGAGACCATTTTTAAAGATAATAATATTCACGATTGAAACTGGCACCATATAGTATTCATTACTGTCATCACGTTTAGATGAATTTTGAGTTATGCCATATGTCCCCTTTAAGAAAAGACTTACATTATACAATATATGTACAATATAGGATTCACTCTAGAAGGGTATTTATGAATTCATATTCACATCACACGACAGCTCATAACACAGTGCATTCAGAATGTAATAAATATCCCTATAGCTCTAACTTCTATTATAGAAGAACCTCATTCTGTGCTTGACTATTTTTGATCATGTCGATTGTCACTGACAGTTTGAAGTTCTGTATCTGAAACCTCTCTGCTTACAGTAATTGTGCAATATTTACAATACTGCATTTTAAGCCATATGAATAGTTAAGCTTTAGTTATCTAAGTAGAGACAGTATATTATTTATCCCCTTTCCCTTTAACTGGAATGTACTGTTAGCTTCTATTAACTGTGAATGTTCATTCTGATAACAGCTGTGTCTCTGTTTCCACTTCTTCTCCTTTGACTAAGCTCATTCATTCTATGAGAGTGTCCTTAAGATCTATGCAGCATGAATTTAAGTGTATTTATCAGTGGGTGAAACTTTGCTATTTGATAAATACAATTCTTCAAATCCTATAGGGATTTAATAGAAATAGAATAGAAAGTGAGTTGTTTTCTTGTAAACTCTAATGTCACATTCTGATCTGCCCCTAAATGTTACTAGTGGCATAGGAAATTCTATTAGAAGTGCTAATTAACCACTTTAGAAGCAACACTATGAACACATTAGTAGTGTTTCTAATGCAACCGTTTAACCATCAGTTCAGGGCAACGATAGAGTTACTGTTCCTTTAATTGACTGAATACATATAATATACCCAGTTTAACCACCAGTCAAATATCTCAGATATTAGAAAAATATTTTTAAAAAGTTTCCACATGACAAATGTCATCACTGTTATGAAATCAAGACAAATGGTAGATTGATATTACCCTTCATAAGAGATGATGATTTTCTTGTAAAATGATATCCTGGGTCATATTTTTACCAGCATTACAATGGCTCATATTTCATTACCTATACCATGGGATAGTCCCTTAGCATGAAACAAGACATTAAGGCTGGTTTTTCATATTCTTCAATGGCAACTTTGGTTTCAGTGCAATGCGCTAGGCCTGTCATGTCAATGTGCATGAAGTAAGATCATATCTCAGTGTTTTCACTTATGTGATTGTTTTGTTTGTTTGTTTTTAGCTTAATTTCTGAATCTGGGCCTTACCAGAGTTACTGGATATAGGTTTATTAATGAATGTATTCATTTATATTTACTAATTTAATTTGGTTCAATAACCATAATTCAGCTTATTAAGTTTGCAACATTCTTACTATGGCTTTGTATTTGGAATAACAACTGATTATGTGACTTCAACAGCACGGCCCCCTGTCCAAAAAGTAGTTAAAATAATAAGGTTCTATTTCTTAATAAGCAACTATTTGGCCCAGACAGAAAGTCTAAAAAACAGAGGAATTCTATAAAATCTATGCTTTACCAACTGACAACTTGTATATTTTTCAGAAGTTAAACAAGATGGATGGTACATGTTGTAATGTCACTAGCCATATAATTATTTGTTTTACTTACAGCAGTTGCAAATTTGCACATAAAAGAAGAATTCAAAACATGTTTTGCTCCTCTGACAAAAATAAATATGATTAATAAATTAGAATAAAAATCACAGATTTTTCCCATACTCTGTACTTCAACAAATGTGGTAGGGATAAATATATCAATAAAAATATTGAAATGTATTTCTGTTCCAGACACCACTTTAAAGTCTTTAACTCAATGAAGCAGTCTTTAGCATAACATAGAAAACAACAAGTGACATATGAATAAATAAAATATAAAAATAACTCACTTCTTCTGTAGTTGCACAGAACAAGTGTTATTTTTGTACTTTATTAATTCAAGTCGCTTATATGTTTGTCAAGTTTTTTTTACTCAATAAGTTGTTTGTGTCTGATGATACGTAGTAAGGGACAAGAAGACTCTGAACTCTAACGTGTTGTAAAATATTGTATATTTTCTATAAGATGCATGTAAATAAAGATGAACTGCTTGACTTTGTTTTTGTTTTTCATGGAGAAAACACTTCTAAGATGAGCTCTTTCTGATCTATAAGACTGTGCCACAGACAACAATAAAGGGGAGGTTGCAACTCACTAGATAGAAATCATTATCTTCCTTTATATGATCCATTATATGATCTATGTTAAATCCATTGGGAATAATGGTGAAAAAGAAAGGAGGAGACTAGCAGTATGTTTTTAATTAGGTTGTAAAGCAATAGGCAAACCCCCATTGTTAGCATAAAAGTATTGAATCCTGCTTTTACATTTACAGTCTAATGGGATCAGTAGATAAAGTAAAGTATTATCAGGAGCAGAGAAAATTTAAAAGACCTCAGGTAAACAAACCGTCATATTCATATTCTGTAATTGAAAATGAATTTCAATGAAAGAAAAAATTGTTACAGTGGGCTGCACACTTGTGAACTTGTTGGTATTACATATCCATGCAAACCATGCAAAGTTCAAATACATACCACCAAAGTTCACTATAGCAAAAATTTGTATGTTTTTGCTACCTCGTGGGGGTGCAGTTGGGCTTTATGCACCTTGCCTTATCGCATGGATTTTATTGGTAAATGTATTAGTGTGTCCTCCATCAATCAAAATCCTTACAAAAAAAATCAACTGTTCTTCCTTTATTCCCAGAACTGGGCAGCAAGCTTAGCTTTATTAAGGGAATAACATTTTTGCATTAAAGACTACTCACATCAAAGTACAGACAATTCACCTAACACAAGATCAGAAAAAGCTAAATTAATTGTGAAGTGAATAACATATGGCTTTCATACAGTATGTTAGAAAGAGTTGTTATTAGTCATCCATCGACTGGTACATACAAGAAGTCTGAATAACTCCCAACCTTTTTCTGAAGTATTAATTTCATCCAGGAAACCATAGAAATTGAACTTACTTAATAGTGTATTTTGACAGGACCAATTATTATGTGCTCAGTAACAGAACAGATAGCAGCTATCCCTTTTAACCCTTGTAAGCATGAGGATGATTGTATGCATTTGCCTTTTCTTGAGTTTACTGAGAGCCCAATGACATAACATGTGTAGCTTATTATTATTATTATTGTTATTATTAATAATAATAATAATATACCACCCTGTTACAGTTGATTTTTACATTTTATTATATGAATGTCTCATTTTAAATCCAATTCTAGCTTTATGAGTATGTGTGTAGGTATTCAAGGTATGAAGTCATATCCAAATTTAAGATTGGGAATTAAAAAGACCCTATGAGATTGAATATGAGAAATGGGTTTTTTGTAAAACCACTAATTATAGCGTATGTTACAGTTACCCTGTATCAGCACCTCATCCAGAACAGAGCTTAACTAACAGTAATTAGCACTGCTGTATTACAGTGCTGGGGTCTTGAGTTTGATTGAAACCAGGGTCGTTTCCGCATCGGGTTTGTATGTACTCAGCATGTTCCTTATTGGCATTTCCTTTCAGTTGTGTGTGTGTAAATGTGGACAGAATTTTGGATTGTAGCATGCTGATGCAGCGACAGATGTTAATGATGGATGATCGTAAAGCTCTGTGTAATATGTTTGTTCTCTATACAGCAAGTAAAAAATAACTACATGGTTACAGAAGATAGGACAAAGTATTAGCTTGGTAATTTCTTTTTTTTAATAAACCCTGTTATCTTCTCCATTATATTTCTTCTCTGATTCGCGCAGCCTTGATTTTCCAATCTGTTTTTGCCTTCTTCATGCTAGTTCTTGTTTCCTCTTCCCATATATTTGTCCTCCTCTTTTCCTCCTCTCCTTTTTTGTCCTCCTTTTGCTCAATTTTTTAGCTTACGTCTGATGTATCTAATTTTTATTTTATTTTTGCTATTCCTTGCTTTCTTACACTTTCTGTTTTCCCTAGTGCTATTCTCCCCTGTCTTCTTTCCTAATTCTGTTCTGTCATCACTTTCATTTGTCCCCACTCCCTTTTTTTCTTTTTCTTTTATTTGCCACTTATGCTCCATCCTACTTCGCCCTTATCTCTGTTACTCTCCATATTTATTTTTTCTCTTTTGCCTCTTTTTTCCCCCCTGCTAACCCCCTCTCTCTCACTGTTTCCCACATCTCCTCTATAATTTTCTTTTCTGTTCTCCCCTTTTTCCCAACCTTCCTCCTCTCTCATCTACTCTTTCTTACTTTCCCTTTGTGTTTACTTTCCTTTCTTCTCTCTCCAGCTTTCAAAATCTTTCTCTATTTTGCTGTTGCTTATATTTTGTCCACTCCTTCAATGGGCAGATCTGGGGATTCAGTCAAGCTTTGGTTGTGCAAATTAACAAATCTCTGGTATACAAAAAAGAGAAGAGTTGTAGAACCTGAAGTTAAAAACTTAAGACCCTACTCTTACATTCATTATGGATAGCACACAATAATTAATTTCATATTTATACATTTTATTGGGTTTTTATGAAAAAGAAAGGCAAACAGTATACTTGTCACAATAAAGAATGCACAGTCAATCCAAGCTACACATTGTATGTACAATAAATATACATAATGCAGAAACCGTTTGCAAGGACATGTGGGTATGATATGGGGTGTGAAACAGGATGTGGAATTGAGGTACAGGTATGGGACCTGTTATCCAGAATGCTCGGTACCTGGGGTTTTCCGGATAACAGATCTTTCCGTAATTTGGGTCTTCATGCCTTAAGTCTAGTAGAAATTAATTTAAACATTAAATAAACCCAATAGACTGGTTTTGCTTCCAGGATTAAGGATTAATTATATCTTATTTGGGTTCAATTACAAGCTTCTGTTTTATTATTACAGAGAAAAAGGAAATCATTTTTAAAAATTTGGATTATTTGGATAAAATGGAGTCTATGGAGACAGCCATTCCATAATTCGGAGCTTTCTGGATATCAGATTTCCAGATAAGGGATCCTATACCTGTATACTAAAATGCACACACTTCTGTGGCCAGGTATTATTCCTATAACTATCATATTATAACCATAACTTTACACATTGTCAGGATCGTAAGGGTTCTGGCTCCGCCCCTCGAGACATTCCAGGCGCAGTCACGCAGCACGTTCAGAAGCGACGCAGGCGCGGTGACGTCGACGCAGGCGCGGTGACGTTGACGCAAGCGCGGTGACGCCGGCGCAAGCGCGACGGCACTGACGCCGGCGCGGTGACGCCGGCGCGGTGACGCCGGCATGTGACGCTGACGCCATTTTGGACGCTGGGCCTATTTAAACCATCCTTTTAGAGCAGGACTTTGCTCAGACATCGTCTTTGCTACTCTGAAGATTCCTGTGAATTATCCAAGCTTGGTTTTTTGACTCGATCTACTTGACTACGCCCTTTGCTTACTCCTCCTGTTTTGACGTTCCAGTTGCTGTTTTTCTGGTTTGACCCTGCCCGACCTTGACTTCGCTGACCTCTCCGTTCCTGACCCGGCCTGCCTGACCAATCTTCTTCTTCACCACTGGGAGCTGTGCTTCAACATCCTACTGCTAAATCGGCTCTCATACCTTCCCCTACCAGTCTCTCCTCTGTTCATATCGAGGATATACCGTGTGGGGTACTGTAGGAGCCCATTGGTTCCAGATTCCTGGTAAGCCTGACACACATTCTGCTAGCTGCAGAACAATTCAACAAGCACAAAGTGGAAGCACAACTGGGTGCCTCAACTGGGTGCAAGTTCTAGTCTACCGCCCCCCCAGCATCTTAAATTACCAAACTTTCAATGGATTGAATACCATTGGCAGTGCAAAGACAATCTAATTAAAATGCAGCTGAAATTGAGCCCCAGCACTGCCAACGACTAGACTAAGTTCTATGATGTGTTGAAAGTCCATATTGAGGACATCCAAGCCAATGGGGTTTAAGTGAACTCCATCTTTCCATAGCATAATTCTGTTGTTACCTTCTAGCTCACTATTGTGTAAGGCCACTCCTCTAATCCTATGTATAAAAGCGGAGACTGAGACATGAAGCTTTTTTCAATACTTCTCAATTGGCTTTCAATCTCTGAAAATATTACTACCAGGCCAGGGGAGAGGGCATTAAACGTTTCTAAATTCTGCTTCATGTCAAAAATCAAGTTTTTTGATATGTCCCGGGTCATTACCACCTGAGTGTACCATTATGACCCTGGGTCCAAAGGCCATCCCTCATATTTGGCAGATTTTGGGCAGGATCTGGGACCTGTATTGAGTGCAGAGACCCTTTGCAGGTACAAGTATGATAGGGGGTGTGAACCCCAGCCAAACATGATGTGGAACTGAGGTATAGTGAAATGCACAGTGAAGCTGCAATTGAACCATACATTAACATCAATCAGCAGAAAATCAGAAGCAGCAGCAATTGCTTCTCAGATTTTTAACACTGGATACTCTGCTCTAAATCTGTCAAAAGACAAAGTGTCCTCAAGTTGTGCCAGTGACAAGATATGCAGTTTAGAAGAAGGAACATTCTCTGGATATTGTGAATATGCTGCCAAGTACCACTAGGCACTGAAA
The DNA here is from genome assembly GCA_038501925.1 of Xenopus petersii. Classification (NCBI taxonomy): domain Eukaryota; kingdom Metazoa; phylum Chordata; class Amphibia; order Anura; family Pipidae; genus Xenopus; species Xenopus petersii. The sequence goes on from CM076672.1 coordinate 149,906,255, forward strand.
GGCCATACAATTTCACAATCCCTTCAAAGATTGACAAAACCCATGTGTGTTTACTGACACTTCTAAACTTCAGGGCATAACTTATTTTATAAGGCAGATTCAGTACATAAACCTGTTTATTAAGTGATATTTCTAATCCACTCACACTTCCAAAATTAAAAATTCAGGATTATCTTGCCAAACCTTAGGAAGCCAAGGAGTTTACATTGCTGTAGCCATATTGTTTGTATGCAAAATGAAAACAGGGAAAAGCTGCATTGTGAAGTTATTGAAGCTTTGATCAAACACAACCTTTATTATATTACTTGTGCAAGATAATTTATATTGCAATTTAGGCTAAAGAATATTATGCCAGTAACTGGAACTTCTGAGCTAGATTTGATCTTGTTCCCACATTATATCATATTCAGATGTATTCACTACTTGCCAACACTTTCTTTTTTCTCTCAAATATTTCCTGAAACACAAGTCATACAGACGAGATGGGGGAAAGTGACATAGTGTTTAACCTCCCTTGTTTGTGTATCTTACGTCTAATTCCTGTCATCATGCTGAGAAAATTAAATGTAAAAAATAACAGCTGTTAAAATATGCAACAGGTGTCTGTATGCATCTCATGTATGCAATGTCTTTTTATTTAAATACCTGCCCCTGGTTACCCACTTTATTCTGTAACTTTATCAGTAATATAAAATGTATTCACAACCTATTATCAAGGAGACACAGTTAATATGTCTGATTTGTTTAGTTGTCAGAAATTGTTACATTATTTTCTCAATTTCTCTTTCATTTACTCAGCATGTAGTTAGTATATTATTATGTTATGACAAATCAATATGGGTATTGCGTAGTAGTCAAAGGGGCATATGAATATAATAGAAACTAATTTGAACCCTCATTTGCATATTTCAATTTGAGGAAAGTAAAACATTCCATACATTTTGAAGGAAAAGTTTGAATTCAGTTGTCCAGGGCATTACGTTTGGTTTAAGATTTGGTGTAGCAGAACACTAGTCCGCCATTTTGGAGTCAGGAAGGAATTTTTTCCTCTGAGGAAAATTGGAGAGGCTTCAGATGGTTTTTTTGCCTTCCTGTGGATGAACTAGAAGTTAGGCAGGTTAAAAAAATTAAAAGGTTGAACTTGATGGACGTGTGTGTTTTTTTCAACCTAACTTACTTCTGAAGATTTGACCACATTCTGAACTGCATCCTGGATTCGGTACATCTCTCAAAAAGTCAAAAGAACTGATGTTCCCCATCCCTGCACCTTGTGTCTTAAGCCCCTTCTTTTAGATTGTAAGCTCTTTTGGGCAGGGCCCTCTTTACCTTTTTTTTATTTGATATTGGTTGTTTTGCATATATCCTTGTATGTTAACTTGTTTTACAGTTATGTGCTAATAATAAAAATAATAATACACGTATGCTCTCCAAAATGCTTGAGACCTGGGGTTTTCTGGATGTGTGATCTTTCCATAATTTGGATCGCTATACCTTAAGTCTACTAAAAAATAATTTAAACATTAATTAAACGCAATAGGATTGTTTTGCCTGCAATAAGCATTAATTAATAATAGTTTGGTTCAAGTACAAGTACCATTATCCAGAAAGCTCCTAATTGAGGAAAGGCCATTTCCCATAGACTCTATTTTATCCAAATAATTCAAATTTTAAAACATTGTTTCCTTTTTTCTATTGATTTTAATGCTTACATAATTTTCTAGTACACTTAAGGTATCAAGGTCCAATAATCCGGAAAACTCAAGGTCCCGAGCATTCTCAACAAGTCCCCTACCTGTACAAGGTACTGTTTTATTACTACAGGGAAAAATAAAATCTAAAAATTTTAATTATTTAGTTAAAATGGAGTCTATGAGAGATGGCCATTCTGTAATTTGGATAACTGATCCCATACATGTAGTACAGTAAAACCAAGATTTTACATACCCAGATTTTAGGTTTTCCTGAAATTGTGCTCTCGACAAGCAAGTTGTGTCTTTTTTTCCCCAGATTTAAAATTTTTGCAAAATTTGTGCCATTTTGACACTGTCCCATGGGAAACATAAAATTAGGGTTCTACTGTTATAATTATAGAACTTGATTATTTTGCAGCTGAACTATGTTCCTATGTTTAGAAATAAAAGAAGAGGCAGTCTTTAGCTGACAATTATAATGAAGACCATAGGGGATTGAGGGAAATCTTATACTAAGCAAAAACGCCATGACCACAAAAATGTTTAGAATTGGGTTAAATTGTTATCAAAATGAATTCTGTTTCTGTTTAATGTTATAAAGTTTCTTGCCATGGAAATTGTTTGGTTCAGTTCATTGTTTTTCTGACAAGCAGGATGCTTTTGTTAATAGAACTCATTGTACATCTAAGTGTGGTTAAAACCCAGCATAGTTTGGTCAGGCTGAGATAGAAGTTGGCTTGTTTTATCTATATCAGTCTCTAGTGTGTCTTCCTCTGTTCTTTCTGTGTCTTAACAAGCTGTGTAAAGGGAAGCAGAGGTCATATTGCTCTGTACTTCACTCAGCAAAATAACACAGACCACATGTCATATGGAAATCATGTTACTGATTGTAATATGCTTAGAGTCAAAGCAATCAATATGATCCATATACATATTTGCTTAACAAGTTCAACACAATAATGCTCAGTTTCATAATGCCAAGTTTAATAATTTATCCTTTTTATCCATAAAATTGAATATTTATATGAGCTAAATTTAAGATGAGCTTCCCCTTTAGTAGAAAAAAATTGGTATATAAAGGCTCTGGTGCGCTAATTATGAAAGTTACACCAGAATTAATTCCAAACACTGTATACATATAACAATTTATCTGTGTTTCCCATTAACTGAAAAAACTGCTTGTTTGGAAAGGTCGCCAAACAATTGGATATTTGGGTGATATTAGGCTGGTCTGATCCTTACAAGTTGTCAGGGCAATGACTTCAACAACAAGCCAATGTGGTCCTTGCCCTGAACGGGTTTTTAATTAAACCATCCCCATTAACATGCGGCTGATTTTCAACAAGATATGGATCAGTTGGTCCATTGGAGAGCCCCATTTATCATATGGCCACCTTTATAACCTTAATGGTAAGTAAACTGTAGAATGGACTGTTATACCCTGCCGCAGTCTATCCAGGAAAGTTAATTTGATTGGATAAGGACTTAAATATCAACTTAGGAGGGTTTTGAGTAATATCCAATTCTCCATATCCATATAATATCTTGTAGTTCTTGTACATAATTATGCAGATTTCTTGTTCCTTTTACAAAAATAAATCTAAATTTTAAATGCGTTTTTAACTCAAAAAGGGATTTAGCAATTGCTACACATATAGGCACGACCTTTAGACAAGCTGACATATGAATATGATTAAATGAATATCTCCTAGCCAAAACATAATTGCATCAGGTGATGAAATTACAAAGCAAAACAATCTTTATCCATCTTTATTGCATTTTGCCAAAAATGCATCAGAATATGTTTTGAACCTGTTTAAACATTCCATCACAAATATCGACTTAGTTTCTCAGGCAAACAAGGCATAACATATTGTTTAATAACCTAGACAACGTGCCAAGATATCCCAGAATAACAAATATTTGTCTGCACAAACAGAAACTGATGTTTAGCATGAACTTCCCACTCTGAAGTCCATCCTGATGTGAATATTTTTATTTGCATAGTTGTATTCAAAAATATATTTAGCTTGTTTTAAATGATGGGAGTAACATGAGATTGTTGGTCTATAAAAAAGAATATACAGTAGACATCACACTAATGTTATATATCTTGTCTCAGCAGGGTCTGTGAAAATTGTCAGGTCTGAAGACAAACAGAAGCAAATCTCAGGGGAAAAATTCCCAAAGAATTTTAAAGAAAGGAAACCTTTTAGCAGTACAATGACTAAAAGCATGGGACTTCCCTGATGCTTATTGTAAATAAGAAAATCAATGTTCTCCAGAGAATATAAAAGTACTTGTTGCAATCCAAAAGAAAATATGCGGACACTTTTTTTTAATATTGTTGTCTATCAATAATACCCACTCAGCTGACAGACATTGAGACACATTTACAAATGGGCAAATGGCGACCAGCCATAGACTCACTGTGTACCAGATACCACGCAGACTGGGCTTTTTCTTTTGGACTCAGGATCAGGAAAACCAGAATTTTTTTCTATATATTTTAAATTTTAACATATATATATATATATATATATATATATATATATATATATATATATATATATATATATATATATATATATATATATATATATATAATTTGGTTGTTTTTTTGGGGGAAAAAATAATCCACCCACCCAGACTTTGTTGAACACTGTGGGGGTTATTTATCAAGGTCCAAATTTATCGGAGTATTTCTAAGCTAGAAATCCGAGCAACTCCGATTGCCCGAATGGACCTTATTTCTGAAGAAAAAAGACAGAAAAAATAGGATCGGGCAAACTTCTGAGCTTTCCCCGAAAACTCGGAATTGTTTGTGGTTTCTGCACAAAAAATTCAGAAATCTACGTAAAAATCATAGCTAAAAATCATAGTTCTTTGCGTAGAAACCACAAACTCATCTCACCCGCTAGAGCTTCTAGATGCCAGGGTTTCTGATTCGGGGTTTTTAGATCATCGGACTTTAATAAAGCATGAAAAAATTTGTAGTTTTTTTTTCTTCCGAAAACCACAAATTATTCATGGTTCAGATATTCGGACCTTAATAAATAGCCCTGTATGTAATTAATGTTATTATCTGGTCTTTACATTTGGTGATTTAGGGCAATATGTCCTAATCCGCTCGGGTTTTTTACGCTTATTTATTAATGCATTTTCCTGAAAATTTGCTTTGCGGAAAAAAAATTCAGATTTTTCGTGATTTTTTTTGGATTTTTCATCCGATTTTCAACATTTTTTCTGATTTTTGCCCGAAAATGTTTTCGTGATTTTTGCATTCGGAGTTTAGTAAATAACCCCCTGAGTGTCTACATGTTCAGTGCAGCTTTAAAACATATTAAAGACACTGTAGCTTTTTGCAATTAGGTGCTCCATCACTAAAGTACCCATAATCCCACCCCTAGATATTATTATGCTTCACTAAGGGTCGAATATTGAGGGTTAATTAACCCTCGATATTCGACTAGGAACTAAAATCCTTCGACTTCGAATATCGAAGTCGAAGGATTTAGCGCAGATAGTTTGATTGAACGATCGAAGGATAATTCCTTCAAATCGAATGATTCGAAGGATTTAAATCCAACGATCAAAGGAATATCTTTCGATCAAAAAAAGTTAGCCAAGCCTATGGGGACCTTCCCCATAGGCTAACATTGACTTTGGTAGCTTTTAGATGGCAAACTAGGGGGTCGAAGTTTTTTTTAAAGAGACAGTACTTCGACTATCAAATGGTCAAATAGTCAAACGATTTTTACTTCGAATCCTTCGCTAGTCGTAGTCGAAGTAGGCATTCGATGGTCGAAGTAGCCCAAAAAAAACTTCGAAATTCTACGTTTTTTAACTTCGAATCCTTCACTCGAAGTTAGTGAATCGGCCCCTAAGTGTGTGCTGCACTCCTTATGTAAAGATGCAGACATAAGGCCCCATCAGTGGCACTCCCCTCTAGCAAAAGAGAAATCAGTAAGGGGCTAGTCCATAACAATAATGGAATTTGCCATAGAGATAATTTCATGATCATATTATGGATTATTTGTTTAAGATGCAGATATTCTACACTATTATATATATATATATATATATATATATATATATATATATATATATATATATATATATATATATATATATAATTGCATACTCCTTTGTAAAAATGCTTATTGTGGTTCATAGAGAACTTTCTAAGACAATTATACAGTACCTAGTAGACATCATAGTTACCTGCTGGGCCTGTATGGAGCTGTAACAACCACTGAGGGCAATCAGCCAGATAGCTGAACTCACTAGATACTTGGAATCCACAAAGCTGCTTTATTTGGGGTGGATGGACAAATTTAGCAGTGGATGTACAAGTGCTGCAGGTGAAAAAGAATATATTTCTTTTTGTAACCTCAGAGTAGTTCCTCACTCATAGAAGGCAGGAACACAAAAGGATGCTGGGAGGAACTGACATCACACATGAGTAAAGGCAAGGCCAGATTTGCATCAAAGAGGTCACAAGATATTATGTACTCACACAGTATACCTTCCTTATATGATTTATAAATAAGAAGTGCATTCACACTTCGCTAGGCCCAGCAGACCCATTGGCCTCAAATAATAGAGGTCTAAAAGTCTTTTTTGCTTATTTAAAGCTCTATAGTCTTCTCTATGTGACAATATTCTCCATATTAGATAGTCAGCCCAGTATGTTGTGAATGGTTGGAGGAAATACATAGCTTTCATGTTTTAAAGATTCCAGGTAAATACAACCAATTTTCCCAGATTCCAAAAATCTATAACACAAAAATTACAGATCTAAATTATTACAACATTCAACATTTGCAGCATTACCATGGAAAGCCACTATTGGTGAGAAAAGTCTTATTATTTACCTATGGATTTTAACCTGTCTTAAATGTCAAATTCCCTTTCATTTAGGCTTTACTAAACAGAAACATTTCTGTAGACCTAAACTTTATATAGTCCAATTCTAATCAGGTACGGAGGATGTTACTGATGGAAATTAATGTATTTTATTGTATCAAATATTCTGGCAACAAACCATACTTTAAAATGACCATTTCCTGTAATAAGATAATCATTCGATTGAAGAGTAAGCTAATTTTAATATTGTTTTATGAGAGCCAAATGCTGTGCATCCATGTGGTCAGAAACTTTGTGTGCTGTAAAATTCTGATTTCATTTGCGCAGCTTTGCATAGATCTAGTTTGAGATATATACCCAAGAGGTTTAAACAGCTAATAAGCAAAATCCTTCCAGGCTTATATAGATTATCCTATGGAAACCCATTTAAGATGGCCTAACAAAATGAGATATTATACGGTTGTTGCATCTGTGTTTATAATCATGACCACACCTTTCCCCTTTTGCAATAGGAAATAATTGTCTTATACCAGGGGTGTCCAAACTTTTGGCTCGCCGGGCCACATTGGAAAAAGATAAAATTGTCTGGGGCCACACATGACATATGCCAAAACATGTTTGTTTGTAAGAGTAAAGGAAATACACAGAAAAGAACTACAATTCCAGTTGGATAACCAGATGGAGCTATACACTGGAATATGGGACACCTGGATATTAAATAGACGTATTATTATATTATTATTACTAACTGAGCAATGGGCAGAGTCCCCCCTCCTCCTATTTCCTCGGGAACCAAGCGTTTCAAACTGGGCCGCATTCATATGCATCCTGGGCCGCATGTGGCCCTCGGGCCGCAGTTTGGACACCCCTGTCTTATACTGTATATGTGTGTGCATTTGGAGGCCAAGGGTACCAAATAATTTGTATTCCTTTTATTCCCACCTTTATTCAACCCTTTGGGTTGAAATTCCCAAGACTTCCATGTTGAGTTCTTTGAATTTTGGTAAATGCAATTGCAGTGCTATAGTGCAAATATTTTTTAGTGAAAATATTTGTAGCCTGCCCACACTGTACACATCCGAAAGAGCACAAATATAATGAACATAAAACCAGAATTAGAAATAGCGCTCTGATTTGTTAAAAATCACTTGTTTAAATCACAATTGTGATCACTATAAGTCTTTAAAAAATGTAATTCAGTCCACAAAAAAAAACATTTCCAGTTAATAAAACATAAGTTCTAATCCAGTGAATATATTAGGTTACCACGTTCATAAAGGAATATAAACAGTAAAAAACTGAACACAAAACAGAGCACACATATACAGTAAGAACTCGTTTAGGAACACAGGGAATGTGAAAAGGGCATCTGACACAAATTGCCATGCTTTTAACCCACAATGCATTGTTTATTCTCAGAATTTCAGCTTTATTACAGGTGCTCAATAAGTAGCATATGATGCACCTTGTGTCCCATTATGGATGTGAATTAGCCTTAGGGGTATATTTATCAAAGGATGAAGTTAGAGATAACTAGAGTGAAATACTGCCTCTCTCTATTAATTTCTATGGGATTTTTAAAGGCGTATTTATCAAAGGGTGAACTTTCACTTTCACCCCTAGATAAATACGCCTTTAAAAATCCCAAATGAATGGAGAGAGGTGGAATTTCACACTAGTGGACTGTGGTTATCTATAATTTCACACTTTGATAAATTTACACTTTGATATACTTGGTGCAAGCAGTTAAGGGAACCATCAAATTTCCCCCAGATTCCAGACTGCTGAAATCCAGGGTTTTCTTGCACGATTCATGTGTGATTGCAAAAAAAAAAAAAAATCATATATCTTGACTAAATTTGACCTTTTTCCCCCTCAATTGTGGCATGTAGTTACAAAAAAAAATCTCAAAGGGGGTAACTAATTGCAACTGAGTTAAGTCACAAAAAAACCTAGAAATTCCCATTTTTCATATTGATTGTCTTAAAAATCTTGAATAAAAACTTGAACATGAATTTCCTGAAATGTGGAAGATGTACATAGCATCTTTTAGTCAAGTTTTTGAGTCTTTTTAACTCAATTCGTTTTGAATACATGCATTTTTAAAAACTGAGTTGTGAATATATTAGAAATCACAATTTATCGTGTGACGTTCTGGAACTGTGGCAAAAAACGCAATTTAGATTTTTTTTCTTTTTATCAGCCTTTATAGGGGCAAATTTACTAAAGGGCGAAGTGACTAACGCGGGCAAACATTCACAGCGTGACGTCATTTTGGTACCTCGCCAATTTACTAACGGCTGGCATAACATTACTAGCGAAGGAGATAGACTCTATCGGTAATTCGCTCCATAATGCCTGGCGAATTTGCGCTCTGGTAAATGGACGTAACTACGCAAATTCACTGAGATGCAGATTTTACTGAACAGTACCTATTGTGCCAGACTTGCCTTCACCACCTCAGACCAGACAAAGTGCAATAGAGTAGATAGGACTTCCTCAAAAAATAGTTGAAAATTTTTCAAAGTCCCAAAAAACACTGGCGACTTTTAATTTTTCAGGGTGATTAGCTGAAAAATAGCGTAATTCTTTTTTGGGAACTGGCTTCCCCCCTACATTTCCTAACATATGGCACATAAACTATACACTGGGCTCAGGTGTAGGGCAATATACAGATGCAGCCACTTTGGTTTGTCTGTTTAACACAGAATAACTAAACACAGATATCCCATTTATCTCATTTAACACAGAAAACTGCGTCACAACATCCCATCTAATTAAAGCATTCACCATTGTGAACAATGGAGCTTTGGTATGCTAATGAAAAGGTTAAATGCATTAAATGAGTTAAGATGACTTAAGATAACACAGTTTCTTCAATTACCCCTGAGTCATGACGCATTTAACTCACAAATCCAAGTGGCTTCATCTTTAACTACTCTATTTTATTTTATTAAGGTTTCCCAGGCTTGTGTAGTGTAATGTATTTGCTGCAACATATACGTCCATTGGACTTTAACTTCAACTTCCTGTCGTATGCAAATTAGGCAACGCTAGCGCAACTTCACTTTGTTTGGCGCAGTAACGCTAGCACAACTTAGCCATCGTTCGTTGCCCTGGACACAACTTCGGATTTTAGTGAATTAGCGTTGTCCTGGAGAATCTATGCCTGGTGAAGTGTTGCACTGTGAGCGAAGCTGTCGCTGGCGAATTTGCTCCATCTGGTATGAAATCCTAAACAAAAATAATGATTTTGCAAACCAGATATACAGAAAACACTGACTTACTGGAAGGCCATCCCTTAAAGGAATAAAAAATATAGTTTACATTTTCTGTTTAAAGGAGAACTAAGCCCTTAAAATGGCTAGAAATGCCATATTTTGTATGCTGAATTTATTGATCCAGCCTAAAGGTTCATAATCTCTATAGTAGCAATGATCCAAGTCTTCAAAGTTGTCACAGGAGTTTTCCATCTTGGATTTTGTTGTTTTATTTAATGTTTACATTTTTTTAGCAGGTATGGCGATCCAATTAAAAAAAAAAACTGAGGTCCCAAGGTAATAGGCTCTATATCTGTACAAGGAGCACTATGCAAGTGATTTAATTCTAGTGAATTGCACCTCTAATGAAATTTGATTATTTCTCTATTGTATTTTTATACATTTTTAACGGTGGATAATGTTCCGATTTTGATATAGGAAAAACTGCTAGAGGTTTACATTCCCACAGATCATTTGTTCCTTGTGTAGAACATTGTTCAACACGTGTAGAGTTCATTTGTTGAACTCATCCCTCTGTAATTCAATCTCCCTGGATTTTAACTGTATTAAAACAATTCATATTCATTGGAGAATTTAACAGGAAAAAGCTGCAACTGGTTTCACTTGTGGCACTGCTATGTTTTACTTCTAAAATATATTATCTGTAATGGGGCCTTGCATTAAAACACGCCCACTATTTGCAAATAAAAAAGTACATGTTTCTGTTTGTATTGTATGCAAATTTTATGAGTTTGTATTAATGCAGTACAGTGGGTTACTACATGCTATTTATTGTATTGTGCTTTCCTTTGACATGAATGTAAACTGACCCAAGGCAATCCACATGTTTTTGATCTCCACTATTCAGTAGTAATCAAAATACTGCTATGTCTGTCTGAGCCTTCTGCTCTCTCACAGTCTCGTTTTTGACACCTTTGGAGCACTTTACTGAAGACGTAAAAAGCCAATATTGTTTAGTCCACTAGTTGTTTTTGCCAGTGTAAAACCATGAAAATTTGTAGAAATCTGCCAAATTATTTTGCTAACCATATTTCTTTAGATACAGAAACATTAAGGCTCTCTGTGCCAATTTTGTGTTTCCATTCTGTGCACCCACCCCCGCTTAACCAGCTAAACAAAATTTAGACTTATCTGATTTAGAGAAAAAGATGATCCAATTTACAGTTTGATTTTGTCATTTAAGTAGATATTTTTGTCAGTCAAACTCCATGATCAAATTGTAATTGGACTTTTGGAGATACATAGGTTTTATACAACACATATATATTTAACCATCCACATTAAATTTGCAAAAAGGTTACCAGATCATGTGAAAAATCACAAACACTCCTAGAAAAGAATCCAGCTGCAAAGGCTGCAATGCTTGCTTATGCAATTAGCTTGATAGCAGGCCAGAGTATATTGTAAATAAGCTACAAACTGTCACATGGTGCAAAAGGGCTTAGCTTTTACCTTATCTGCACCTGTAATATTATTTAAAATTTCTGCCAGACGTGTGAAAATGCAAGTAAAATGTCACTGATTTGCATATTTTGAGTCTCAAGCCTTTATTGCATAAATGCACACTTTTTTTACGAAGAACAACTGGAGGTTAAACTAAATTTCGTCCAACATGGAGTCTGGAAATCTTTGCAGTAGGCTTAAATGCATGGGAATGGTCAACAACTGAATAATGATGTACAGTTATAGGACCTGTTATCCAGAATGCTCGGGACCTGGGGTTTTCTGGATAAGGGATCTTTCCGTAATTTGGATCTTCATCCCTTAAGTTTACTAAAACATCAATTAAACATTAATTAAACCCAATAGGATTGTTTTGCCTCCAATAAGGATTAAATACATCTTAGCTGGGGTCAAGTATAAGTATTGTTTCATTACTAGAAGGAAAAAGGAAATCATTTTTAAAAATCTGAATTATTTGATTATAATGGAGTCTATGGGAGACGAACTTTCCGTAATATGAAGCTTTCTGGATATTGGGTTTCTGGATAAGGGATCCTTTACCTGTACTAGAATGGGTAACTGTAACAGGGGAAGTACAGGCAAGGAGCCAGAATAAGATTTGGAACAGCTTCTGGATACAAGGAAGCATTCCAGAGAGATGTGCAGGGCAGGATTGTAGGCAATTCTGTCCCTTACAATGGTAGCAAATTGCATTTTGGTGATACAGCACAGCAGTCTGCTATGTCAGTACATTGTCAAAAGCCCTGTTGGTGTGCTTGTGATCCTCAAGCATAAAGTCTCCAACAGATTTGGCTCCCGCACACCCTAACAGAATGTATAATAAAGATACCTGGTGCTCAAAAGGTAGAGGCTTGGCCACCTCACAAGAACAATTCCATAGAAAAAATCCAATGGAACACAGTATTGATGCAAGCAAGACTGCCTTGCGTGTTTAATGCAGAGTGCAACGAGTCGGGGTCACGCTTGACAAAGGGGCGTGACCCCGAAATGTTGCACTCCGCATTAAACACGCAAGGCAGTCTTGCTTGCATCAATCCTGTGTGCCATTGGATTTTTTCTATGCATAAGCATAACGTGACATTGAGGATAGTGATATGGGTGCTGCCATATGGTTTTCCACATTTCCTAAACTGACCATAAATACAATAATAATTATTTATGTACCAACATATTCAATTGGGTCATGGTGCAAGGTGCCGCATCAGTTGCTTCAAGATTAAGGGGGTTATTTATCAAAGGTTGAATTTTAGAGTGTTTTATATCTGGAATGAACTCACAACTGGAATGGTTTCTTGTTCAAGAAAATGCCTGAAAACTAGAATCGCTCGCATTTATTGAGTTTTTGGGCAAAACCCTCCAAAAAAAACTTAATGAAGGCTATTAACATCTTCAAATGATTCAAGGGACCTCTGATATTGACTCCTACATGACCTCAACAGGTTTTAGACGGTGTATTTTTGGATTTGAGCTATTTCCAGGGTCAGGGTATAATAAATCTCGAAAAATTCAAGATTTTCTTAAAATAACATCGAAAACACGAATTTTTGTAGAAAACACAACCCGATCCTTAATAAATCTGCCCATAAATATACCATACCCATTACCCAGAGAAATCTGCATAGATTAACCACTATGCTTAATGTATACAGTAAGATTCTGTTACCTGTAGCCCACAGATTCGGGGTCCTATATCCTATCCTGCATTCCCGGATATAAAATTTGCATTTATAAATTAAGTCATTATAAAATGTATAAATTAGCAATGTAATGAATATTTCTGCTGCACCTTACCCTTCCCAATCAATATTTTTAAGAAAAAGACCCGATCATCAAATAAATAATGATACTGTGTAAAAAAAAAAAAAAAAAAGCTAAATTCTATCCTCTTTAAACTGCGACACATAACGGAACGTTATTCCTGTAATCACAAAGAGGCTGCTCTCGGGTCGTCATGGAAACAGCAGGAGAACAACACTTTGATAGTGGGATGTACTATGTTCCTTCTCACTGCAGCAAAGGATGGTTCTTTAGACTGAACTCCCATGCAAATGCCAAGCCTCCCCCCCCCCATAATGGCGTATGAACGAAAAAATACATTTGCATTAATAATGTACAACAGCCAATGTATATAACTGAACTCCATATTTAGCAGCAAGTTAAAGGAGAGGCTTAAGATCCACAGGAGATTCTCTAGAATCAGTCACCAATATGCTGTTCAACTCCATTTATTTCATGTGATCCAAAGATGTTGCCTTTGGCTGTCAGTTATGCTGATATCAATGCATGGGGTTCCTTCCATGATGGATCCAATGAGCAGTGATTACACGCTGAGCACCTTGCCATATTAGCTTATCACTTCCAGTCACTGCTTGCTCTGCTGAGTCACCCAGCTGCCTACTGTCCTTCCATTCCACATCCGTGTCTAGCTTTCTGCCAATAGTTCTATGCTTGCTTCTGTCTATCAAATCAGCTTCCAGGCAACTTTATTATATGCCCTTATTGAGCCTGGAATGTCTCACTGGAGGTGGTGGAATGAGATGTCAATTCATCAGCTTTACTCTTGTTTGTAGAGAAAAACTAAAGGGCTAATTTACAAGCATAGGCGCTAAACTGCACAAGTGCAGTTGCCAATAGCAACCAAGTCATTTTAAATAGTCTACTACAAGCACGGAAATTACAAAGGTTTGAGGTGTACTTGACCACCTCCCCACTCAGCTTCAATGTAAGTCAGAACATCAGCTCCTTTAATTGATGAGATGATACAGTTTTTCATTTAAAAAGAACATGTAATGCTGGCCATAGATGTTGCGATTTTGAAAAGATCCAATCGTCATCGTGAGACTACAATTATCTCGGAGCGATTGTACGAATTGTCCATCAACTAAAAAGACCAATTTGCCAGGAAAACAAAGGGGAGCTGCCTGCTTGGCCCTGCAAACATAGATAGATTGCACTGGGACCGACAAAGATTTTTTGACCTGGCCGATCAATTTCCTGACAGATGTCGGCCGAAAAATCGTAAGATGCTCGATCGTTTGAATCCCACTAACCGCACAATAATTTCAAATGATTGGTCGAACGTTGCTAAAATCGGTCGTTCGGCAAGAGAAATCTTTGCGTCTATGGGGACCATAAAGATCCAGTTTGTGGAATCTGTCCTCAGGGCAATAGTTAAACACTTCTAAAAACATTGTTTATTTTAATGATGATAAAACAATCTTTCCATGTACATTTTTAAGAAAAATTTGGATGTTCAATTTTGTGACTACTCAACTTCGCAGCCATCGCAACACTTCGCCAGGCGAAAATTCGCTCAGACAATGCTAATTTACTAAAATGCAAAGTTGCGTCCAGGGCGCCGAACGCTGGCAAATTTTCACTAGGGTTACTTTTGCAATCAAAGTTAAGATGCGCTAGTGTTATGCCTAGCGCAATTATACCTAGGTCTATGCTCAGGCTAATTTGCATACGACGGGTCCAGGGAACTTAATAAAGAAAATAGAAGTTGTTATAATGCCCTACAGATGAGCCCACTGTCTAGTTTATGTTCCATATGTTAGAAAATGTATGGGGGTCCCCGGATACCCAAAAAAAATTTGAAGGACTTTTGCAGGCTATCACTCTGAAAAAAGGAAAAGACGCCAGCGTTTTTTGGGACACTTTTTCCACTAAAAAAAACAGAGCGAAAATTCGCCTGGGGATAGTGTGAATGACTGCTAGCAAAGTTATGCCTGCGCCCGTTAGTAAATCGGTGAAGTGCCTGAAAACGGTAATGCTGGCGAATTATCCCCATCGTTAGTCATTTCGCCCTTTAGTAAATCTGCCCCTAAATCTGCTAAAATAGGTTTGACAGATATTGGGTTTATTGCATTTGAAATGGATGGAGGGACTGTAGTCTGTGCACTTATCCCCCTTTCTCTATAATTTGCAAAGTTCACTACATGGATTGCATGGTAAATGAAGGAGGTCATAGGTAGTTCCTGTGGACACATCACTTTCTCAGCAATATGTTCATAAGAAATCTGCATTTCTACTGTGTATCTCCACCATAAGATGACACCTTAGATATCCTAAGCCAGGGGTCCCCACTCCCCAACCTGTTTTAATTGTGAGCCACATTCAAATGTAAAAAGAGTTGGGGAGCAGCACAAGCATGAAAAGAGTTCCCGGGTGCCAAATAAGTGCTGTGATTGGTCCCAGCCCATATTGGTAGCTTGGAGGCTTTGTTTGGCAGTACACCTGGTCCTTATGCAATCAAAACTTGCCTCCAAGCCAGGAATTCAAAAATAAGCACCTGCTTTGAGGCCACTGGGAGCAACATTCAAGGGTTGGTGAGCAACATGTTGTTCACAAGTCACTTTGTGAGGATCACTGTGCTAAACCAAACACTGATAATTCTAGTGGTTGCACACTGGAAGTACAAGCTGGGGTGGAGTTAAAAAGCAGGTTTTTGGAAGCCTTGGCACCCAGCCTCAGATCTGCAGCCCTCCAGTGATTGTGAAACTTCAACTCCCAGCAATCACTGACACTGTCTGCTGGCAGATTTAAATAAAAAACTATCTATATATTCATTTTCCTGAGGTAAATAAGGTCTTATACACATGAACTACTTGCAAGTTCAGTTACTTTAATTTAAGTGCTTCAATTTGAATGGCATGAGTACATTTTGTTTTTTATTAATAAAAATTGCATCTACACACAATTTGCAGGCTTGAGGCCAAACTAGCAGTCATGGGCAAAGGAGTTGGTTGATCTAGTAATCATTGCATATAAGACATGCAGCAGGTTACAGCGATAACTGACAAGCACAGAAAGTCTACCTGCTGCAATAACAGTCATTGGCACAAAAAGCGGAGTGCGGAATCACCTTTCTGCATGCAAAATGTAATCACTGCTTTACTAAGTGAACGCAAGACAGTATGAAGAGAATAGTACAAGCAGCAGATGTAACTTGCATGCTGTCTTGTATGAGATTTATCCAATGACAGTGGAGAATATAATGTTGGCCAAGGACCTCAATGGGTGTGAAGTTTTCAGCTGACCTGACACTGGGTGCTGGAAAGTTATTATTGAGAGGAACAAGATGAATTCTCATTCACGTGTTTGGCCATACTGAATACAAATTCTCCTGGCCCTTGTGCACAGAGCAAGATGGCTATTGTTACTGTAACACTATAGATAGCATCTGCTCCACTTTAGCATTTCAACTGTCAGGATCTGGACAAAATCTCATGGGTTTTGTTTTCATTTAAGTGCCAGTATGACTTCTTATCTCATACTGTCATTTATTTCTTCCATCTCTTTTTACTGTGTTTTCAGAATTCCATATTTAGTTATTATTTTAGTTTATCTATGAAAAATACCCTATAGAATACTAGAAACAACCGTATGACCACCAAGCCTGGAATGGCCACAAAGGCCCGGGCCTGGGGCAGCAGAATTTTAGGGGGAGTGAAGTGGTCCTGGCCTACGGGCATCCCAGGCCTGGACTGACAATCTGTGGGTTCTGGCAAATGCCAGAGATGCTACTGTTATATGTCATAGACAGTCACTATTTTGTGGACTGGTGGAGCTGTTTGGGCCTCTGTGTAGTTGAAATGCCAGGGCCTATTTTCAATCCTAGTCCAGACCTGGGGCATCCTATAAATCTGGCCTTGATGACCACACAATGTGGCAGGCAGAGGCTAACATCAAAAACAAATACAAAGTTGAGTGTATATTTAAAGAGATAGTATACTAAGTATAGAATATGAAATTATGAAGATGATATTTCATTAAGTTAAAGAAGAAAACACACTGCATGAGTATGGAAAGGCATAATAAGTTTCATTACGGCAACTAATACTTTTTTTATTCTCTAAAACCTTAAAGCCTTATTATACAAGGGAATATTTTTCCTTTATGTAAGAAAATAGGGGGTGTTTTAACATAGGGTGTGTGGGGGGGGGGGGTTTGAAGCAGTTACTTTGTGTTTTGGCTTCCCTGGACTGGTGTCAATTTAAAACACAAGATGGAAATAAAGGACAGGAATAAGGGGCTTGGGAAAAGACCCACTCTCACTGTCTCAGTTATAATAAAATTACCAATACATGATCGATACCACTTTTTATTACAAGCATTTTTTGTCTAGTTTCACGCAGGTTGCTGCAGTAGACGTTTTCCCCACGTGGGGGCAGAAGAGCTCTCTACAGGAATGCAAGCATCGCAGGCTGTCAATGCAGTCGATTTTCTAAGCTTCTTTTAAATTACTGCGGAAAAAAAAACCTCCAAAACCACAAATGAAAAGCCAATTCCCCATTCATACATGACTTAGTATGCATGTGTGCTTCAGCTGATATGGCACCATGCAGACCCAGCTGCTGCTCCACTGACTGTCAGCCAGGCACTAGCACAACAAGGAGGGTTGCATAGCTGGTATATGTGTGTGGGAATATCCAGTGTGAGTAAATAGCAGCGCGGGTACAGAGCCAAATCACTGTACAGCAGCCCCTGATTTGTTGTTACTACACGTGGGGCTGCTTAACTACACCTATTACTCGTTAATTGCCAGATCTGCTATAGGATCATAATCAGTGGTGCAACTAGATATTACTGGGCCCCACAGCAAATTATTTTTCAGACCCCAAAATGTCTAGAGGTTCACCTGTTTTACCAATATTGACTGCAATTGTATATGAATTAGGGCCTCATGGGCCCCTTTACCTCCTGCCCCCTGCAGCTGCAGGGTCTGCTTCCTCTATAGTTACACCCCGATCATAATCATGTACAATTTACATGGGACTACAACACCTAGAAGCCCTTACTAGGCTCCCATTGACTGGCTGGATGTGTAAAGAAACCAGCCACAAAAAAGGATGCTTCCTTGCACAACACCTCCTCCCCCCTTGGGAAAGTGTCTGTGGACTGCGTACGACTGCGATTACATAGCTAGAAGCAGTCAGATCTCAGGCTGAGGCACTACAACATCTGATCCATTACCGGGTATTCCGATAGTCACTAGTGTGTGGGAGCCGGAGCCAAGTTGCCATTCCAGTCACGTTTCCCTTCACTGTCCAGTGTCTGTGCAGTTGTGTCCACCAAAGCCCTTGTGTAGCTACTGCAGCTGCAACCTGCAAGGGATGCTCAGTGTATGTGTGTGTGTTAGTGTGTGTGTTAGTGTGCATGTGCAGTAGGGCAGCAGCATCTACACCGGCATCAAGCACCCACCCACCCAACGCTCAGCGCCCCCCTGTCTCCCTCCTGTGTGTCCTGCTCCTTTGGGCTGTAGGAGAATAAGCTCGGAGTTTCTGCCCCTGCCCTGCGTCACTGCTCGCGTCACCGCTCCTTGGCCAGCTATTGGCATGGCGATGGGAGGGAGAAGCTGCACTTATTATTAGCACAGGAGACAGTGTGTAAAAAAGCCAATATCGAAGACTGAATCCCTCCGGCGGTCAGTGCAGAATCATCTCTCCATCTGGGTTTGTCTCTGAAGCTGAAATCCCTGCAGCCGTCCCAGGTAGGAGCAGCCATAGCGATGTGCTCGGATCACTGACAGCTCAGCTGCCCTCTCGTGGCCGGTGCTGTCGCAGAGATCCGTGCCCGTTTATAGACGCATTTTCATTAATTGTGGGTTGAGTGATGCCCAAGAGAATCGCTGCGTTGGAGGCTGAGCGATTGTCAGCTACATTTTCTTTTATTCATTCCAGTTTTATTAGGGGCAAATTAGTTCCCTTTTCTATAGCAAAATCATCCCCCATGACTCTCCCCTAGGCTACCCAACACCCCCAATCCATTCCATCATCATCATCATCATCATTATTTCCCCCATCCCCCCAGCCCTGGTGTTTCATTTAGCAAGTGATGCCGCTAAGTTGTTGGGAAATGTGGCGAGTGCAGGAATATTGCAGCAGAGCTCTGATGTGAATAATAAGGCTACACGTGAAACGATGAGTCAGTGGGATATTTTCTACCTGATGAATATGGATGCGCTGTGCATTGGGTTAGTTCCTATAGAAAGCTTCTGGGTCTGCCCCAGGGATGAGTTGCTGCTTGGGCTGTAAATGCCACCGATTTTTATTACCATGTGTTTTGTTTCTCCCCTAACAGCTGGGATTGGGAATCAGCATCCTTTTTTTGTGCCGGACCTCCTGACATCCCATCATCAATAAACCTGCACTGATACTAAGAGGAGCGAGAGGTGAGACGCTTCAAGTGAATGATCCCTGTTTCTACCTTGCGCTTGTTCGCCGGAGCTGACCTATGATGTGCATCACTTAGCGCATTTGGATTATGACTGTACCGACGCTTCGTCATTGATTTCCACTGATTCCCCCACCCCCGGACCTAGTGCTTTTCTGGATCAAACGCCTGGTGTTTAGGAGGATCCCCTCTCCATTCTAGGGGGATCCAGTGGACCTGACAGCCATAATGCGCCTCTGGAAAGGCTCCCACGGACCTGATTTAGTTGAGGTGTATGGCGCTCTATGGATCCTACTTGCCTTGTTTTGGAGGGGCCTGGCTTGCCCCCAGTACTGCAGCTGTAACTCCACCAGGATTTGGTGCACTTTAATGGACAAGGGAATTGCGGCTTTCCCGGTGCTGGAGGACAGCTCACTGGCAGAGAACATCACTGACATGTAAGTAGCGACTGCACCAGATTTGCACCGCTTTGTTACTAACTGTCACCTCTGCTGGGTGCTGATTACTAGTGTGGAGAAGGAAAACCAATCTAGCAACTGCCACAGAGGCTGCAATATATCTATAGAAATGGTCTATGACTCTGATCCTTCCCAATCAAATGTTCCCATAATATGCTATTATAGGCCAATTCTAACTGCAGCTCTCCAAATGATAAGAGAGCAGAGAGAGCAGCCAGCAGCTTAGATGCACTGAGATACACAGAGAGAGAGAGAATGGAGGTGTGAGCTTGAAGACTAAAAGCCTTGCTTTGATTTAATTTGCCTTGACTTCTCACTGATATGGGTTTAAGAGCATTTAGATAATAAATCTTAATTGGCCGACAGTACGGTACTCCAGGCAGGGATCAGGTTGCACTACAGTGAGGCACAAAGCAGTGGTGTGTTAGTGCATATACAGTAAAAGCTTTCTTATGGCAGAAGGCATTCACTTGCCTTATGCTACACATACACGGAATCTCACTCGAGGAATCATGGGAAAAGTCATGCAAATGACTCCTGTTATGTCCATGTGGCCAACTATGCATCCAGAAACCAGTTGGTTTAAAAGCACAGACATAGTTGTATAGTTCAGAACTATAGACCTAAACTTGCAGACAGCCTGCTTCTGTTTTGTTAGATCCCATCAGTGCACAATATTGGAACATGGCTATGGAGGGGTAGGACTTAGAGAGAAAACAAAAGGAATAACTACAGAAGTAAGGGTGAGGAGCCAGAAAGAATGGTGCATAGTGATGCATAAGCCCTCCTTCAGCATCACTTCTTTGCCATTGACATTATAGGTCCATGAATATTTGGATTTGCTTACACCCAGGTCTGGACTGAGAATTAAAATAGGCCCTGGCATTTCAGGTACACAGAGGCCCAATCAGCCCACACAGAGGCCCAATCAGCCCACACAGAGGCCCAAACAGCCCCCACCAGCCCACTAAATACTGACTTTCTATGGCACCTTATTGCAGCCCCTCTGGCATTTGCCAGAACCCACAGATTGACAGTCCGGGCCTGCTTACACCTCCGGTTATTGGTCAACAAAAGTATCATTTGTTTCACCATGATTAGATCAGCATTACCCTCCAGGCGTGGACTGGCAATCTGTGGGTTCTGGCAAATGCCAGAGTGGCTGCTGTAAGATACCATAGAAAGTGACTTAAGTGGGCTGGTGGGGGCTGTTTGGGCCTCTGTGTACTAGGAATGCCTGGGTCCACTTTGAATTCCAGTCCAGTCCTGGTACCTTCATACCACTCATACCAGTCCTGGGATCTTCATATCATAGTGCTGACAGAACCCTAGGTAGGAGGGAATGCTCTTATCTCTGAGACACATCCATTTGCAGTTATTTTATTATAGCCAGCAAAACATCCCATATAGACCAATTCCTGGTGATTTTCTCTATCCCACTTTCCAATCTGTAAGGACAATGACACATGGGAAGATTTGTTGCCTGTGTTAAAAAATATGTCCCCAAAAATGCCTTGCCCATCGCTAATAATATAATTGCAGCAAAAACATTGCTCATGGCAATTCAGCTTAATAGCGGGAAAATGTGAGAGCAGGTTATTGAACGGCAAGGCATTTTTGGGGAGATCTGTTGCCCGGTAGCAATTTTTTAAAACGGTCGACAAATCTCCCAATGTGTCATTGCCCTAAATAACGGCAATGCTGAATTCTTTTGGATTAGAGTGACAGTGAGAAGGAAACAAAGTCAAAGCTGGAAAGAAGAAGTGCATAAAACACACACAGATATATGTTTACATCTGTGTGTGTATTTAAAAAGCAGCAGTTTCACTATAGTGGCCTGTTAGAACCTGTTGGATTAGATAGCCAATCCCATTATTAATAAAAGCGTAGAAAGGAAGTTGAGGTCTCAGAAAGCACTGGATTCAGTTAATGGTGACCCTACTGGAGCTTACTTTAACCTAGTGCTCTCCAACTTATTACATGTAGTAGCAGTTTGGATGGACGGATTAATAAAAAAGATTATGTCAGTGATGTCTATGGAGCTTTTGAGTATACGTAGAGCCGTAAAAATCATTTGTAAGGTCCATCTCCTGCCCACAGGCCTCCAGTTGGACAGCATTGGTTTACATGGTTCATGGCTGTGCAGCCAGTAGCTCTCCAGTTGTTGTTCAACAACAGTGTCGGAGAAAACACCAGTACCACCAATGGAGCCTAATGCCATTGACTACAATGATTTCCTCTTGTCAATGGTCACATATGTTGAATTTCAGCCCACAAAGTGCTCATGTGCATTTTTAGACCAAAATGCATCCAGTGTGATAAACAGATTAGGCACCAGCAGTCATGATTAGGATGCATTAGCTGTTCATGCTAGACACCTATATTATAGCATTAACCAAATCATCTTAATAAACGGTTTATAATCTGGTGCAGGGGTTTCAAAACTGTCGGTGCTGGCTGGAGGGATATAGGCCATTTAGGTGCAGCTGGTTAGAGTGCAATTTGGAACAATTGATGAGTACACATATAACAATATGATTATTAGGACAGTGTTTTTATATATATCTGTATTGATGTTATTAGGCCAGCAGGTTGGGGGATGGGGCTCTCACAAAATGTTTTAAGATAAAATGGGGCCCTGTACTCAAGAAGTCCAAAAATTTCAGTCTTAGGGGTTTATAGGGATTGCTATCTGCTTATATTGTTGCCATATATTTGTCATGAGAAAGTAAAAGTATTACAAGGCTGTGCTACCCTTTTCATTTGTCACAAAAGGCCAATTTGCAGTTCTGGGGCCCTGTCCAAAATGGTTGCTTGAGCTGGTCTTGAGGCAGAGAATTGTTTTCCCACAGACAATGGAGGATATAGGGATAATACCATTTCCAGCACTTAATGAAGCAAAATAATGCTTTTCTTGCTGAAAAGGGTAACTTGGTGTAAATCAGGTATAGGATGAGGATCTGTGGAAGAGAAAGCAGGTGATGCATGTCTGCCTCTAATCTACCTGGCACAGGTACTTGGCTCACATTGTACACTTCTCCTTCCATGTTAAAAACAACCTTTGTGGCTACAGCCTACCAGATACCAAATAAATGTTATAACAATATTACCAGATTGACAGGTGGCTGGTACATCCTAAAATGTTCATATAGCAGAGCCTTAAAATGTTGTTGTCTAGGTGGGTATAATGTGCAGCTTTGGTCTTTGGCACCTTAACAGTGGTGTCAGACACCCTTATAGATGTATTCTAGAGTAATACATGCTTTGATGTCTGTTTGTCAATAAATAAAAGCTTGTAGGTGTGTCTCTTCTTATCTAGTGTACCTATGTGTTAAAGAAGTGTGCTACATGATGAACATATGAATGCACCATAGCTTGCAGTAAATGTTATACCAGGACTACATGAACTGTATTTTGTATTAATGATTGTGGGACCAGAGCAAAAAAAAAAAGTGCAATTCTGATGTTCATATGTAGGCTTTGTAATATTAAATTGCTGATGTTTAGCAATTATTGTCTGTAGTTTCTAATGCTCCTCCTTAATCCATAAGGATATGTTAAAGTGGCCATATGCAGGCCAATTGTACGCCTTGTTGGCCCACGGGTCGAATGCATGAACATATTGCCCATGGGCTAAATGGATGGAGATAGTACAAGGTGGCTACCTTCTTATTGTTCTATTTTTTGGTTTAAAGAACATAAACAATCCAAAGAACAGAAAGTGAAGGGGAACTGCACCTCATTTGCTGTTTCTTTGTCAGTAAGATTGCTGTCTGCCTGGTATTGTATCAGCCTGGCTGATAAAAATAATGCTTGATGCTAATGCTATTAATAGGGAAGAAAGATAAAATAATATAGGAATGGTGGTACTTATTTCCAGAAAAGTTGTAAACCCTGTCCGACATCAATGATATAGGCAACATGCTGCATTAGCAGATACGTTTTTAATACTACCTGATTCTCAAATCAATCATTTCATATGATATTATTGGTATGTGTATGACCAGCTCTAGATTACCACAGTAACGGAACTAGGTGGGGGCGGGCCCTGGTGCAGGCCGTGCAGCCGCCCCCCCATCCTCATCCGTGCGCATTTACTTTGCGGCTGCAGCCGACTCCAGCCGGCTGCAGCGTGCGTGATCTGCCAGGGTGGCCCTGTGGGCGTGCGGGACCTGGCCCAGTTGCACCCCCTGCTCCCCCGGTAGTTACACCACTGGTCTACCACATCCATGCAGCAACATGGAGAGAGGAATGTTCAGCAAAGACAATTAGATATTGAAAATAAAAACTACACACCTGTTCACGCACATGTACACACACACGCATGCTGTATGACTGGTCTTATCTCAACATTTCCACTTGGCCCTTATCTATTCAATTCTACCAACAGTACAATGTATTGCAATGTGTCTGTTAGGTTTAGGACCTGTAACTTACAATCGTATTGTATCTATTTTAACAAGAATTTCTGTTGCTGGAAATATTTAGGCTCCCCAGTCTAAGAACTTAGCAAAATAATACAGGTATGGGACCTATTATTCAGACTTGGAGTTTTCCAAATAAGGTATCTTTCTGAAATTTGGATCTTCATACTAAAAAAATGAATTTAAACCTAAAATAAACCCAATAGAATTGTTTTGCCTCTAATAAGAATTAATTATATCTTAGTTGGGATCAAGTACAAAGCACTATTTTATTATTGCATAAAAGAAGAAAATCAAATGTAAAAATCTGAATTATTTGATAAAAAACGAAGTCTATGGGAAATGGCCTTTCGGATCTTTCTGGATAACGTGTTTCGGGATAATGAATTCCATACATGTCCTAAAGTTAATCTTCATCCCCTGGTGCATGTGCTAAAACATTGCCCTCTTGATGCAAGTTTACTCCTCTCTCCAATGCCCTACAGACATCAAACATATCTGTAAATGACCCTGGCCTAATTGGGGAATAAAAAATTCACAGGCTACACTCATCATCAATATATATTATATATATATATATATATATATTATATATATATATATATATATATATATATATATATATATATATATATATATGTACCTGTGTTTTTCCCCTGTTGCTATTAATGCTTTGGGCCACATAAACACCTCTATATTCATATAACTCAATGTTATTCATTTGGTTTTTTGTGATACATTTATTGGGTTACATTAATTTCCCCAAACTAGGCCCTGAATTTTGTGATTTGTTTGTATAGCCTTACATTACAACAGTGGAAAGCAGAATGGTAAAGAGTTTCTATAAAGAAAAGATTACCAGGCTCCATTGGAACAACAAAAGACAAATGAAAAGATGGTGATTTGGAAAAGGAGTTTGTTGGTTAGCATGTGTGTATGTTTGTGTATGAGGATTAAGAGTGAGAGATGTGGAAATGGAAGAGTTACATATAGGAACTGATTTTATCTGCTAGCATAAAATTATATCACACTATATAAATATTGTGCCCAGGGAAACCTTTATTACACCATAAAGCATGTCTAACACCTTTTTATTATATTATATTAGTGTCTAGATTTCTTCATGAGATCAGTGCTATATTTTGGGGCATACGGATATATGCCCCTTCAAAGAGGAGCTATAGGTCAACAGAAAATATGTCTAGACATACTACAGCTTATGTCTCAAGGCAACTACAGAAAGGCAAGAAATCACTGGCACAACTTGGGTTACTTCTAGCAGGGAAAACCCTTGCTCATTTATTGTGGATGCAACGTTTCGGGGCGTAACCCCTTTGTCAAGCAAACGTTGCATCCACAATAAATGAGCAAGGGTTTTCCCTGCTAGAAGTAACCCAAGTTGTGCCAGTGATTTCTTGCCTTTCACGTTGAATTTGAGGTTGCCAACACCTCCTTCACTGAGCAGCTGGGACTCGTACAGATCGGGAAGGCCAGAGTGTGCGAGGGTAATTTTTTCTCTATTTCTCAAGGCAACTACATCCCTTTTGAAGTGAAGATCTGTGCCTCTGAAGATGCCTCCAGTAGCTCCCCATCTTCTTTTCTACTGATTCACAACACATGCTCTGTGCTGCTACCAGTTACCTGAGCTTAGGGTCTCACTCACAGTATACTGTATATATACAAAAAAGCTTATTAGTACAGGTATGGGACCTGTTATCCAGAATGCTCAAGACCTGGATTTCCATACCCTTAAGTCTGCTAAAAAATATTTGGTCATTAATTAAATCTGATTGTTCACCCAATAAGGATTAATTATATCTTAGCTGGTACTGTTTTATTATCACAGAGAAAAAGGAAATAATTTGAGTTATTTGATTAAAATCGAGCCTATGGGAGATGCCTTCTCGAAATTCAAAACTGTCTGGATAATGGGTTTCCAGATAATGGATACCATACATATATTTTATTCTGATCATATGACAGCATCAAACACTGTGCATTTTGTATCCAAATAGATTAATACACATCCCTGTAGCATCAGATTATATGTCATACATAACCTAGAGCTTACAGTATATTTCTGATTTTCTGACACTCCCTAAAGATGGAGATCTGCTGAGGACAGCTTTGAAGGCATATATATTTACTTATTAGTTATTGGACTGCTGAACATCTTGTCTGCTAGTGCTGCAATACATTCAGTATATAAAATACAGTGTTTCTAGGTATACTGTTTTTAAGTTTGTACAAGACTGCCTATAACTCATTGCTTATAAATGCTGCACATTTTCTTGAAACAAAATTAAGGCCACTGAATTGGTTATGGGATACAACAAATTTGTCTTGATAACTGGTGTTATTTACCCACTCTTATTAATTACTTTTAGCATTATTTATTTTTATGAGCACGTTATTTTCCACATTTAGTTCAGCTGCATAATCTGCCTTAAATCTTGTAGATAATTTTGGCACTTCGGCAAATGGTTATATTAATTATCTTTGAAATCTGTGTGGGTAAGGTATCATTTTGATTAAGTTATTCCAATTCTCCTACAAGTAAAACAACTGATCTGCTGCCCATCTGTGACATATTGTTGGCATATTGAAAACAGTATCTCCGAGTTTATATTACAATTCAATAATTTTTCTATTGATGTGGCCTCGAAGAACATGATATTTAAATCCATTATAAGTCCCTTTTCAGTGTTAAGTTACTAAACAATCTCTTTTAACAAGAGTAATAACAGTCATTTATTCCAAAGTGCATTAGAATCAGAGTGAGCCAATGGATAGCTGCCTTCCTAATAAATGTATGCATGCTCAGTGGAAACCTTGTAATGGTAATCTATTTATATATTAGGCCACCATTACTAGGGCCACCATTACTGCCATGTCTGCATATCTCTCCTCAGTACATTGATTGATGTTCCCTCTTGTCTGGAAGGCACAGGGAGTTATAAGAACAAAGGAGATTTCAAGCTGATGCATACAGTCAAATGATAGTGGCATGGCGGAGTAAGCAAGCTGCTTGCATTGGCTTGAGATGCAGAGCTAAAAGGCAAACCCTGTGCTCTACTGTAGCACATAGCACATTCATAATACTTTTCTGTACTTATCCAGCATGCCATTCTTCTAACATTTAGAACAATATTGCAAAAAAGACAGAAGGCTTTTTTTCTATGGCTTGATTGGTGGACTCAATATCATGTTACAAAATATTGCTGCCTATCTTGACATACAAAGACTCATAAAGCTTAGGTATCCATTGGGAGGCCCCTTTGTTATTACAGCTGATACATGTTCTCTATAATACATGAAGTATGTTTCTACACTTTACTACTCTTTAAAGAGAAGTTACTTACTTGAGAGCTCATATAAAATCCTCTCATTTCAGGAGGTACACTTGAACCCGTACACCAGGGACTGTAAATATTTTGGTTTCATTTCCCAAGCTGAGGCTTGAAGTGACCGTAAATCTTGTGATGTTTGTACAAACCCACATTAGCCACTTGAATGAAAGACCATCAGAGCTTTTCTGCCCATGCTTCATCAGATTAGATCACAAGCACAGGGAAATGCACTTAACATAGTAACATAGCTTATAAAGGGTAATCGATCCTTTGTATTTCTGGAGAATGGTTACATATAAGTCCTATTTTTCCTTACTAATGCTCAAAATTATGCACTTGTGTTGTTTCTTCTAATTGCTCTATGCTAAGACCTATATCTATTACTTTGAATCCCCAAGTAAAGCAATCCCCATAGTTTAGGACTCTCTGTTCCCATATACTCATATTCTTTGTTATGTTCAGTTTCAGTCAACTGTGGTCAATTAAAACCATGATCCATTGGGGAGTATTTCATGGTCAAATGATTAGTTGTCCTGAAGGCCTGGTTGCTGCATGTGTAATCTGATCAGAACTTAATTACTCAGATTTTGACTGCAATTGACATCATTTAGGGTCAACATTCACTGCCAGGTGTGGATTTTTGGACAGGCCATAAAGGCACAGGCGTATGGCAGTAAAAATTGGGGGGCGGCAGAAATTGGGGCACTACATGCCTCACTCTGGCAACATCAAGAGATCTCAAAGAAGCAGAGCTGGCAGGGGAAACAGATTGGTTCAAGGACTGAGAGCAGTGGGGGAAGGTTAGGGTGGTGGGAGCGCGGGGGTCAGGTGCAATCGGTGGGGTGGTCATTTGTGACTAGTGGGGGCCTAGGGCACAGGCATCTTGAAATCTGGTCCTGTTTACTGCAACTAAATTGTTTAATAATATCTACCAGTGTGCGATCATGTTTACATTATGCTAGTAGTCCTATTTTAAATAGACTCCTAATTATCCAACTTATCTCTCTAGCCTAGTGATGGGATGAATTTACTTGCTGCAAATTTCCACAATTTGCCACCAGCAAAATTTTCACGAAACTGCTACAACAATTTGCAGCCAAAAAAAAAAATTGATGTTAATAAAAAAGCCGTGCACATAAAAATTGTCAATTGCCAAAATTATTTTTGACGCCCATTGACTTTAATGCATATGGACAAAAAAGTTGCACGAATAAAATCTGTCACCCATCAAAATGATTTTGACAGCCATTGACTTTTTTTGAAATTTTTTTGGCGAACCGAAATGGGCCAGATTCGCCCATCACTAGTTAAGACAGAGCGTCCTTTGCATCTCCTTTTACATCAAGAAGTACAATACAGTCACAGGTTGATATCTTGTAATAATCATGTAAGCACAACCCATATCCATAGTTGCGAGTTTAGTTCCATGAGAGCTGACCATGTCATCAAGTATGTCCTAGTGCTACAGCTCATACTCATAAGGTCAATAATATACTGATTGTATAGATTCTACAGGAAATCAACTCTCTCATCTATTAAATAGTTTAATTGTACAGGTATGGGACCTATTATCCAGAATGCTCAAGACCTGGGGATTTCCGGATAATTGATCTTTCTGTAATTTGAATCTTCATAGCTTAAAGGGATACTGTCATGGGAAAAATTTTTTTTTTCAAAATGAATCAGTTAATAGTGCTGCTCCAGCAGAATTCTGCACTGAAATCCATTTCTCAAAAGAGCAAACAGATTTTTTTATATTCAATTTTGAAATCTGATATGGGGCTAGACATATTGTCAATTTCCCAGTTGCCCCTAGTCATGAGATCTATCGGGCAGCTGTTATCTTGTGTTAGGGAGCTATCTGGTTACCTTCCCATTGTTCTTTTGTTTGGCTGCTGGGGGGGGGGGAGGAAGGCGGTTGATATCACTCCCACTTGCAGTACAGCAGTAAAGAGTTATTGAAGTTTATAAGAGCACAAGTCACATGACTTGGGGCAGCTGGGAAATTGACAATATGTCTAGCCCCATGTCAGAATTTGAAATTGAATATAAAAAAAATCTGTTTGCTCTTTTGAGAAATGGATTTCAGTGCAGAATTCTGCTGGAGCAGCACTATTAACTGATTCATTTTGAAAAAAAAATGTTTTTCCCATGACAGTATCCCTTTAAGTCTACTAGAAAGTCATTTAAACCCAATAAACCCTTAAGGCTGGTGTTGCCGTTAATAAGTATTAATTCTATCTTAGTTGGGATCAAGTACAAGGTACTGTTTTATTATTTTAGGAGAAAGGAAATCATTTTTAAAAATTTGGAATATTTGGATAAAATTGAGTCTATGCGAGATGGCCTTTCTATAATTTGGAACTTTCCGAATAATGGGTTTCCAGATATACATTATTTTATATTTTACTTACTAAGAGGCCTGTTTGTCCTGTGCTTCTCTAGCTGAAAAAAAATGCAAATCAGGAAACATTTAGCGGCATTGCTTTAACAGCCTAGTTAGAAACAGACAGCTGCCTATAAATGCAGTTGTTCTTTTGGCTGACAGCATTCAACTTATTCTTTCCCCTTTATAATGCACATCCTGGAAAAGAACATCAGACAGTGCTGTATCTGTCTGTTGACTCTTCTTTGCTCTTCCGTGGAGAAATTCAAAAGTGGAACAATTTTGCAATGAAAATATTCAGCAGCAAAAAATCTGGAGACATCAAAACAGATATATTTATATTTACATATATAAAATATATATACAGGTATTTCCGTGATTTGGATCTTTATATTTTAAGTCTTCTACAAAATCATTTAAACATTAAATAAACCCAACAGGCTGGTGTTGCTTCCAATAAGGATTACTTACTGTATACAGTATCTTAATTAGGATCAAGTACAATGTACTGTTTATTATTACAGAGAAAAAGGAAATTATTTTTAAAAAAATGGATTAAATGGAGTCTATGGGAGATGGCCTTTCTGTAATTCGGAGATTTCTGTACAACAGGTTTATATATATATATATATTTTTGACTTCACCCAGGCACTTTGATTTTATTTGTAACGCGAATGCTGGCTATATATGTATATATACATACACATATATAGAGAGAGAGATAGAGAGAGAGAGAGAGAGAGAGAGAGAGAGAGAGAGAGAGAGATAGAGAGGAAGAGGGAGTGTCATTTAGCCACTATAAAGTTAACATTATTTGACAATGTGTTTTTGGGTTTCTTTTTAGTTATATTGCAAACCAGCGATCATTGGCAAGTATCAATGATGATGATGTTAAGATTTACACTGGACTGAGAAATCTGTAAGTAAAACATTTTATAATATGTTTTTTAGTGCTGTTATTATCCTTGAGATTTTGTCTCCCATGCTCCCCTTCTCTTTGTGTGAAGGGTTCTACCTCATATTGTATCCATCTTTTTTTTTTATCCATGTAGTCCCACACCACTGCATCACTGCCTTTAACCTTGTGTCTGTCCCTATTGCATTCATCTTTTCATTTACTCTTTGCTCTCCTGCTGTATCAACCATGTATATAAGATATGCAATATAAGTTTATGATATGCAAAAGTCGCAAATGACCGATTAAATATATCTTTTTAATAACAGTGTGTTTGGTGATTTAATCAGCATAGTGGTGTTCCTTGTAGCACATGACTCCACGAGTTTCATGACCTGTATAAAATGACCATGTGTCTCTATATACCCATGAAACTCATCAATAGCTTCTAGCATCCTCCGACATTTGTGTGTTATTCCCTAAATTATATATTTTTAGGCCAATCTGCACATCACAAAAGTATAAGTTTAGCAAAAGTAGAATGCCTTAAAACAAAAATTTTGCCTAACATTTGTCATAACTCTTACACATTGTTTACAGTTTAACGAAGAATAAATACAATTTGCAATTCAGTGGCACCTACAAAAAAAACTGTATATATTTGCTTCAGTATATTTCACCTATAGTGCATTATAATTCTCCCACACATTGATAATTGTTTAGAACATGTTAAAGTGATACTGACACTAAAAAATGAATTTTAGCATATGAATGTACATTAAATGTTACCTATAGGTCATGTTGATCATTTTTTGCTGAGAGGTTTGTTTTTGTATATAATTGCTAGTTGAAGTTCCTAAGCCTGACTCTCTGACACTCTGACTTTGCCAACCTGACTGTCCCATCTCAGCCTGTTAGTTACAGTTTCTAATGCTAACGGACTCCTGCTGCACAAATATGGCAGCCCCCTCATACAGGAACATGGGGGATCAGACAGGTAATGTAAAAGCATCATGCAAATACTTTATGGCAAAGTTAGAAGTAGCTTGCAAAGCCAATATTATAATAGATGTAAAAAAAAATTTAATTTCAGGTGTCAGTATCTCTTTAAGAATAATTTTCATTTCATTCTCATACTATTCCCAGTGCAGTTAAAAAACTCTGATTTTTAAATACCGATATTATGATCACGTTTATGATGCAGAATTTACATAGCAAAAAAAAGACTATGCAAAGACATTTCAATCATTGTGAACACCGGTAAACAGAATATTTCCTTTGCAGAACTGTGGTGGACTCAGGTTTACAGATTGTATCACGGCAAGCATTCCGCAAGAACCTTAAACTTACATACATGTGAGTAAATTTGGTTGGGGGGTGGTGTTTTTTTTTAATTTACTCTTCAATCGAGCAGTAGTCTACAGCAATACTACATTATCACTTTAAAAAACTAGAATCTGCTAAATGATGAATGTCTTTTTAAATTGCTCACTCTAAATTAACTACACATTGCAGAATGGCATAATGTCAAAATGTAATCAACATGGAAAATCCAATAGTAATTCCACATTCTGTCTTCCCAACGTTTCACTAATAAAGTATAATGTAATCTCTAGATCTTATTCCCTAAAGCTGGCCACACCAAGCTTATTCTCATGTGATCTGACAGGTTAGCCTGTGTATTAAATAAGGATATTGTTATGGATACAGTAAACTGTGCACTGCTCACCATTTAGTGCTGCCCAACTGACTTGGCAATTGTTATCTGAATATATATATTAGTCATGCAAATATGATATATACAGTACAAGTACAAGGGAATTCAGTTATTTTGTTTCAGCACTAAGGGGGGATAGTAATATTGGTCGCTAACTCAAAATTTTTTCGCAATTCGTTCACAATGTGAATAAATGTTTGCAAAGTGAACAATTTTGTTTGCGATAGTGCACAGTGTATGTAATAAAACTTCTTATTTAAACGTTGTTATGTTTACTCCAAAAGTTTACACCACCTTCGAGCAGGTGTTAAAGGTTTGCAATGCACAATTATGTTTTGCAATGCAATAAAAGCCTAATGAAGAATATTACATTGCAACATGCACATTTTTATTCACAAATTTGTTCTCTTTGTGAATTTTATTACATTACCCCCTAAATGTCATGAACTATAATAACATATATCTTTTTTGCGACATTGCAGAAATTTCTCCAGAAATAAGCTAACATCTTTAACCAAGAAGATTTTTCGCCATCTGACCTTATCTCAGCTGTAAGTTATGATTATTTTCTCATTTTTTAATGTAATCTCATTTATTGCATACCATCATCGTAACATATATTCATCTGAAATTGTGATCATTTGAAGTGTTTGCTGTACAACTATTTTTTCATCTTTAAAGATTAAAAGATTTTTTGAGATGATGAAGATAGATATTTGGATGAAACGATTCCCCACACGAGGTTGATATCCGTAGAGAA
Organism: Xenopus petersii; assembly: GCA_038501925.1. Taxonomy (NCBI): domain Eukaryota; kingdom Metazoa; phylum Chordata; class Amphibia; order Anura; family Pipidae; genus Xenopus; species Xenopus petersii. Next base: position 149,939,728 of record CM076672.1, read on the forward strand.
ACGAAACTGCAAAGCTTAAATTCCATGTGCATTATTTTAAAGTTTTATAGACTAATCAATTCTGAGATATTTCTCTACTTGCACAATCTTTTCTTGTTCAATATTATTTTGTAGTTCATAGGAAATACAGCACATGATCAATTTCAATGTAAGGGATGTTTTTAAAAGGGGTGGTAGCATTTATAACTGTTATGAACAAAACACTCACCTGCTGGTGAGCAAGATAACCAGATGTCAAGTACCTAATCCATTCTGATTCATTATGTTTGCAGTTGAGGACTGCAAATAGATGCTATGCTAACATTTGTATTAACATTTGAATTCCCTATTGCTCTCTTGTGGCTTTCTTAATTTTTCAATTACTTGGAATTGTATATAGAAAGTCGTGTTTCTGTTTAACAGTTGACACTATATAGTGGGAATTATATTCATCAGAACAAGTGAATACACTAGAAAGTTGTACAGTCCTATTTATGATTGTCATGTAATGGCAACTTAGCTAACCACAAATGGGTTAAGTAGTATGGTGGTCAGCTGAAAATCTATTCATTTGGTGAGGTTGCCAAATGAGAGGATCTTTCCCTGATGTGGCCACCTTGATTGGATCATCATAGGCCCTATGCAGGCCCCTGGGAGAGGACCACAATGGTCCCCGTCCTAAGGGCTTCGCTGACATTGCAACACTTCGCCAGGCGTAGATCGCCAGGACAATGCTAATTCACAAAAATCCGAAATTGTGTCCAGGGTTCTGAACGTGTGCGAAGTTGCGCTAGCGATAATACGATAAACAGTTCGAAGTTACGCTAGTGATGCCTAATTAGCATACGGCGTGAAGTTAAAGTACAATGTGTGTAGTGTAACTACATTACACTACACAATAGAGTTGTTATATTGCCCTACACATGAGCCCAGTGTATAGTTTAGGTGCCATATGGTAGGAAATGTAGAGGGGAAGGAGGGAACCCAAAAGAAAATTTACGATCTTTTTTAGCCTATCACCCTGTAAAAAGTAAAAGATGCCAATCTTAGAAAAATTTACTCTATTGCACTTTGCCTGGTCTGAGGTGGCAAAGGCAAGTCTTGTGCATCGTTCAGTAAAATCCGCATCTTAGTGAATTTGCATAGTTACGCCCATTTGCCAGATCGAAAATTCGCATGGCGTTAGATTGCGAAGTAGTGCTAGAGTCTAACTCCTTTTCAAGTGAATTTATGCCTGCGCCCATTAGTAAATTGGCGAAGTTCTGAAATGACATCACACTGGCAAATTTTCACCAGCTTTAGTTACTTCGCCCTTTAGTAAATTTGCCCCATAGAGAGCAGAAACTAGTCAGATTGTTAGATGTTACAAATTGCTTAAAATCTTAGTTATGAAGGTGAAATAATAGTAAACAGGTGTCTGTTTCGGAGTATTGGATCGTTTTATTCAGACTGGCTTAAAGGTAGTTTAGGGTTAGCAATATAACATCATGAAGCTTCAGATTCTCTTTGGATAAAAACTACATACAAGGCAGTTCTGTTTATTATTGCTCCACATTTTACCTTTTTCTATTCATCCTGTGTGTCCTCTGACTGTGGAGAATAGTTGGTCAAAATATTCAATGTCTTTGTCAACAAAACATCTGCAGAAAAGTATTTTTGGTTGGTTAAGAGGAAGTGGTTGTATTATATAAAAAAAACCACAGCAGAGAGTTTTATTGAACCATGGCGATTGCATTTAACTGTAATAGCAGAAACAAAATGTGTTCTGTGAAAGATAGTGTTATATCAACTAAACACTTAAATATGTTGTGTCCTGGGGGAGTTTGCTATCTTAATATTACAAATTGCTTTGGAAAAAGCCAAATAGCCATTGCCTGCAATGTAAAACAGGTGAAAGACATTTATGATCTCTGCAATGTTTTTTCGGGAATAGAATAAATATACGCAACAATCCCCAGTATTTTTGAAGCTTTGCCTTAATAAAACATTGAAACATCTGCATGCTGGTCTTCCTGTTTTTAGCCATCCTCAGCACTGCATGATATTCTTAAGCAATAATGTATTGCTTTAACTCAGCGCAATGGGTATTGGATGTCCCAAAGCAAAATAAACCATAAGATATGCCAATTTCCATTTAGTATTATATTTCTTTTCTGTGGCTGAACTTGCTGAACTGATTACAGTGTTTGGGACACATTAGGCAATATATTTCCTGAATTCCCATTCCGTCATGACAGAATCTGTGTATTGTACAGGATGCTAGAACTGGATAGAGTATGTTAGCAGAAAAATCGTATTAATAAAACTAAATATGCATGTCACAAATAACAAATCATCCAAAAAATGAGACAATCTATAATCACTTAATGCATAGCAAATCATTTCCAATAATTCTGTTCTGTATAATAGTAATATTCATCATTGCAGTGGCTAAAGAACATAATTTGATATTTAAAATTCCTAGCATTGTGATGTGTGTTTTTAAACCCGTATTTATTGGCACAACCAAGATGAAGTATTGTATAATACAAAAATCTCCTTTTAAGAGGAAAAATGTGGTATTCTTTACATTTTGCACAAATTTTTTAAAAAATTATTGCCAGTGGCCATGACACAGCAGTACATTTAGGGGGTTGTTTAGTATAACTTGAATTTATCTAATATTTTTAATAAACCAAGCTCGACCAAACTCCCATCCACAATTGTATCTTATTTATCAATAACATAACTCTAAAAAGTTGGGTCGGGAAAAAACTCGATAAATTCGAGCATAAACTTGAATCGTACATTTTTCGGATTTGATGCCCAAAAACACTAAATTTTTCAGATTATCAGACTAAACCCAGTGCAGATCACGCTATCTTCAAATTGTTAAAGGGACATCTAACATTGACTTCTACATGACTTCGACAGGTTTCAGATGGTGGATTTTCGGATTCTGACTTTTTGCAGCCTCGGGGTATAATAAAACGTTAAAAATTCTAGTTTTTTCCCAAAAGACCTCGCCCCGAAATAAATTTAGGTTTAGTAAACGACCCCCTTAGTAATCTGTTACATGATCAAGTAACTTGCACCGGAATAAAAGTTTTCCTTAATTTATCATTTTCTATGATGTTTTTTTGGCACACAAAACTAATTTAGTTAAGTGTTATTTGTTCAGACCTGGCTCATGCAGCTGAGAGCAGTTTGCTCACCCTTCTCTTACTGGCCAGAATTTTGAATTTCTTTTTTCAAGCTGTTTTGTTTAAGGTCAGGCATTGTTTTTAGGCAAATTAGAGTAGCTATCAATTATTCAATTGTGCTGAGGGACTAAAATGGTCCCTAAAGTGTAATTTCCCATCTGGCAATTTTGCAAATGTAGAAAAACTCTGTTATTATTTTCTGTACTGAATTCATGAAGGAAGCTTCTGAACAATAGGTAACATATTCAGATGATTTACAGTTAAAGGTAAAATATGTACCAACCAACAAATATTTTTTGACTTGTCCATGTTTTCTTATAGGCTTCTTGGAGGCAATCCTTTCCAGTGCTCGTGTGATTTAATGTGGGTTAAAGTATTACTGGAGACTAATTCCCTGAACATGGAGAACCAAAACATACACTGCTTCAATGACAACAAAAAGAAGATTCCTCTCTTCAATATGCACATACCCAACTGTGGTAAGTATATGTTATATACTTCCAGTGAAATGTCATTTTTATCTTTTCGTTTGGGGATTTGCCTGACTAATATATATATATATTTTTCTCACTCGTGATCATTACGTGGTGATCAGCCTTCTTCTTTTGTGGATCTTTTGTTGAGGGGTACTGCCTAGGTTCTACTATAGTAAATTATGCTAGGAAATTTGACATGGCAGGATGCCTCAGGAGTTAATGTTCTATGCAAATGCCTGGGTCGTTCCAGGGACCTCAGACCTTGTCGAATTTGGTGTTTGATCCTCTGTTTTGGGAGGTCAATTTATATAGAGGGGTTATTTTGTTAACCAACTCCTTCCAGGCCTTTACCGTGGGATGTGTTGTACCCATCCAGTGCGTAGCCACTGTTTTTTTGCATAAAAGATATGTATTCTAAAAAGTGTTTTAAGGTGTCTCTGTAGAATGATGTCGTCTACTACCTCCAGAAGGCATGCTGCTGGTGCTACTACTCTGGGGAAAGCCAGATTGGTTGAGAGGAATTCTATTACTGCTGACCAATAGTGTAGTGTTTGAGGACAGGACCAGATCATGTGGAAGAAGCCTGCCGAGGGTGTACCACATCTTGGCCAGGAATCAGTTGGTACTCAAGCCATTTGGTGTAGTTTTATAGGAATTATGTATAGGTGGTGGAGAGTTTTATACTGGCCTGTCCTTTATCAAAATGAGAACAGTATAACAGTTCTCAGTTGCCTCTTCCCAGTTTTCTGAAGTTAGTTCGGGGATTTGGGTTGACCACCATTCTTCTGCTGATCGGAATGGTTTGGGACCTGTAAGCATGAGGTTTTGATAGATCTTAGATGTTAGTTTGACTGAGAATAATATATTTTTAATATATTGGATTTATATGCCCTTTATCCAATTTATATAGTGATTATTCTGGCATGTCTGGGGTGTGTAAAACGTTTGTGGCATGTAAAGGCATGGTCACCAAATAAGAGTGGTAAAAATCTTTTTGTCCCTCTTTCCCTTTCAGGGAGGTACAGTATTTACCAATAAAACACTGCTAAAAGACAGTTGTTCAGCAGTTTTACTTTAAACACATGTATTCTCTCCATCCCAAAAAAACAAAAAAAGTTTAAAACGTTTTACCTTCTCAGATTAAAAATTGTGTGTATGTGTACATGTGTGAAAATGGCAGCCTTATCTTGGAACCCTGCTGAATGATTGCTTCGGCCAAAAGCTCATAGTCCCAATTGTTTAAAGTAGAAGTCTGGCTGATGTCCAGTTCCTGGAAAAGGACATAGTGATATATTTTGATCTTGCAGGTGAACAAATAAAAAAGACACTTTACGAAAGGGCCTAATGGGAAATGTATGGTTATCTCCCGTTGAAACATCGTACAAGTAATCCTTATCCTCTAAATGACTATGCTGTTCATCTTCTCCTGTCTGCAGTGTTCTTTAATAAGGACTTGTAAAATGAATGTTAGACCTGTGTGGTGCAACAGGTTAGAGACTGTTTGTAATCTAAATATAAGAGTTGATAACAGGGGCTCTCAAGTACAGAAATGCAGAAATATGAATTTTTTTTATTTTAAAGGAAAATGTAATGTCCTGAGATTCAATACTTAGGTAAGGTTTTAACACTGTTAAAAATAGAAATGGGTTAAGTGCATTTATTCATATAGGAATATATTTTATGTACAAAAAATAATGCATTGCATTATCTACATGGTCTTTCACAGTACCAACAGGTGTTTTAGAAATGGCACCTATTTAAGTATAATTAAACAATAATTTAGTTCATAGTTATTATGTGTGTGTTAAGTTGAATACCTTTTTATGGAGAAGGAATGCTTATATGGCTCTGCCACTGTTTTGAAAGAAATGTTTTGCTTTATGAACTTTGGAGGGCAGGCGAGAGGTCTAATTGTTTTTTGACTGCCCTGTTAACATCTTGTTCTGCTACCATTTTTATGAACATACACAGTGGTGTAACAAGCTCTTGCCAAAAATCTTGGAAGGGGCCCAGAGTGCATACAAACACAGATCCGTCTGTCCTCCCCCTCCACCACCCCGTTGCTTGAGCGTACGCATCCGCTAGATACGGCGCACACACTAAATTTTCTTTTCAGAGAGTGCCAGAGGGAGGGTTTTAACACTGCAGACCAGCGGTCCTGGCCCCCCTTTGATTGCGGTTCTATTTCCTCTATAGTTACGTGAATATACATCTTCTCTTATTGTTGGTTAAATAATACAGAATGTTTCCTTTACATGCAGAGTGGAGGCCATTTTGATGAAGTGTTCCTGTGGCAGAGTCAACCTTCTTAATTAAATTCTTCTTCTATTCCCTAATCACTAATCTTTGTCTCTAAGCTCCTCTGATACACACTAGACCAAATATTTTCTCTAGGCTCTCCTGCCTCTAATCCCTTTCATTAATCTTGCCTATACTATGTATTGTTTTACTAGTCAGTGGGAAGGCAAGCCCAGCACATCCTTAATTATGTCCCAACAGAATTCATAATCTTTTGTCAAACCTTGTCAAGGGGGGGGGAAATGACTTGACATAATGACTGATTAACTCTTGTAGAAAATCTGTGATGGTCCATCAGAAAAGAAAGGTTATAACAATGAAAAGAGCAAGTTACCAGTACAAAAAGCTATACAATGAACCCATTCAAAAACTATAAGTATACATGGGAAATTGTTCCTATATTGTTAACTTTCTGAGCTAAAATATCCACTGTATTAATGCCCATATCTATGAATTGTCAAAGAAGGTCCAATACCGAATCACAATTTAGAAGCTCAGATCAGAGGTCCAGAGGAACAATGGTTATTTAAGGCTCTTAAGATGAAATCCATATTGTTCAGTGTTATTAATAATCAATACTTTTAATAATATATATGGCTCAATAAATCTGTAGATGTAATGATCCTAAAACTAATAAGATAAGTAGATATCGCTGAAACTAATGCCAGTGTACCTCAGTAATAGTGTACTGCTTAATTATACTGGTTTTAAAAAACATTATTGCACCATTCCCCAATATAAAATCAAGTGAAACAATGGTTCTCAAAAACATTCCTTGAAGTGTACATGTCCAGAATTTTCTTGAACAAGTACATGTGGGCTAATAAAGCTTTGGGTAATTCCAAAACAGTCAAACAGTGCCTCTCTAAGATTTTAAATCTTTCTCTCCTTTAAAACCTTACAAGGGAGCTATTGTGAAAACGAAAATATAATATAAGCTTCATCATTCTAAAATAAGACATTTTCTAAATATAATCAATTATAAATTCTGACTTATTTCTGAAATAATCAAGTTTCTCTACACTCTCCTCCTTTAGCATCTGTTTCTTTTTGTTTTTCATGCAGGAGGTGGGAGTCTGATTTTGAATGACAGTAAAGTCTAATACAGCCTTTGGGGAGGGGGGGCTTACGTTGCCTAGAAGATGTCTTAGAGCTTACTTGTTTAAAATCACCAGAAATCGTGTTTCCCTACAACCAGGGTTTGTGCCTAAGTTTGGTATTTTATTACATTTTGTGCTGGAGTTGGTTATTTGAGTGAGCTCTAATACATCTGCTAGGAAAGGAACCCCCCCTATAAGATATATTGGGTCTAACTTTCAATGACTATCTGACACCCAACTGCTGCATGAAGACAGAATGGGAAGAAACAAATGCAGAGAAAGGGATAGTGAAGATAAACTTGATTATTTGCTAAATGGTACAACATTTTTAATTGATTATATTTTGAAAGTTTTTCATTTCGGTATGATGAAGCTTATATTAATTAGGGGTTTTTTTTATCAAAGGTCGAGTTAGTGAGGTTTGTGAGATTTTTTCTAACTCCAATAAACTCACAAAACAAATGTTCGTTTATTTATGAAAAAACTTGAATGCAAAAAACCCAAATGAATGCAATCGGGGGAAAAACTGGAATACTTGGATTGATCAAATTGGTTTTTGAGCACAAACCACCAAAAAAACCCAAAAATCGCGAAGGCTAACAAAGTCATTGACTTCTACATGACCTCGACAGGTTTTAGCTGGAGGATATTCGATTCAAGCTTTTTGCAGCTTCAGGGCACAAAAAATCTTGAAAATTTTGAGTTTTCTTTTATCTCGAAATACCTAGAATTTTCATGAAAAACACAATTTGACCTTTGATAAATAACCTCCTAAATGGTCATTTTCACAATAATTTCCCTTTAAAGAAAAATTGATTTTGGTGGTAATGTAATAAAAGCCATAACATCTGAGCCAGCGAAACTATAGCAACCAATTAGATTCAAGTAAAGATTGCTTGCAATGGTTTAATTTGGTGCAAACCTTGTGACTTACATTTATGTTATGCCCAATGGCCAGTGCCCTTAGGGCAAGGCCAGACATGGCGTTTTTGCAGATTTTTTACGTTGCGTTTTTAAAAAAGAACAGCCAGGCGTAAATATGCATAAACTACACTACCACTGAAACTAATGGAAAACGCACTATGGCAATTCACACAGGGCGCTTGCAAGCTGAAATCCACCACAGGACGCCAATACGTCAAGAAACTACCAATTCAATAGACTCTATGGGATCTGCTAATTTGAAAACACAATTTACGTAAATACGCAGTGTATTTTAAATATGGCGTCCAAATTCAATGAGAACAATGAGAAGTGTATGTTGGGAAAAGAATCCTATGTGCTGAAAAACGCATGAAAAACGAATGTTGGCGGTCGCATGTGGTTTCAGTAGCGTACTTACGCCTGTCTGTTCTTTTTTAAAAATGTAACGTAAAAACGCTGCAAAAACGCCAAATCTGGCCTTGCCCTTACACTTGAATAAGTGCTTCTCTGTGCCTGAACTATGAATCACTGCGTTAGCCTGGGTGCAGGTACATGGAGCAGATTTTGGTACTAAAACACATAAGTACGCATTTTGGCACCAAAATCTGCTCCGTGTGCCTGGCTAATGCAATGATTCAGGGTGCAGGTGCAGAAAAGTGCTGATTTGAGTGTTGGGGCTGATTCTCTGCTTGTGTGTATCTGGAAATCAGCCCAGTGTGCCCTTGGCCTAAATTATGGATTTCAGCTCCAAAATCTGTATGTGACTGACAAACTAATGCTGAGTGTGCCACTGGACTAAATGTGAAGAACAACATTTACATACATACTGAAGCAACCCTGTATAAGGTTTTATTAGTCAGTATAGCTATTGTTGTCTTCTTTGAATAGAGTGATGGGAATTTTACCTTTATACATAGCTAGTATCACTCTAGCGATACTATTCAGACCGTGTAATCAGATTTTAGAATAAAAGGCTAAAAGTGTCACCAGAGCCAATAAAAGCCTTCTGAAGTAGGAGAGTTAGTGCATAGATTATGAAAGCCGCCAAACCCAAAAGCTTTGCTTAGTGACTTCTTATTTTCTATTTGATTTTAAAGTCTAAGGGGCCCATTTACTAACAAATGACTTTTCGATTTTCAATATGGTTTACCAGAATCCAATCAAACTTTGCACCTGTTTTTGCATTAGAATGTCTCTAGGCAACCTCCCAAATCAAGGCTAGATGTGATACTGAAAAGATACAGCACAGGGTAGAAACTTGCATTCGTAACTGGTTAAAATGACAAATGACAAGTTTAAATTGGTCATCTTAGCGTTTCATGTTGTGGTCTTGTTGTCCTGACCGTAAGATTATTTTAAAAGCTATTATTGACCAAAACCATAAGTTAATTATGCCTGAATTTCCCTTTGAGAACTTCTCCCTAACCATTCCTGCTCTTCTTAAAACACCCTACTGAGTAGGACCCATGTGACACTATCTGAGAAGTCCAAGATGGTGCTTATAATGATATCAAACTAAAAATGGCCTTCATTAAAAAAAAAGAGAGAGGAAATATATTCAAAAGGAAAATGTTAATAAGGCTGAATTTGAAACATATGAAAATATTTGTAACATTTGAAACATATATAAAGCATGACAATAGATGGTAACTTGTGTTTTTTTTTTTGTTTCAGCTGAATGTGTTGGTCCCTAAAATAGTACCACAGCCACAGTCTCCTAGTTTTAACTGCAGGCATCACTTTCTGCATTTTGCAAGGTGAAAAGGTTTTATTCAAAAAATATTTACCATGAAAGGACACCCATGGTTAGCAGTAGGAGGCTTTGTAAAAGTCTTTCTTTCATAAGCTCTTTCTTTTTGTTTAACTTGAAAAGAATGCATTTGCTCAGCAAATTCAATTAGTGTGTAGGAAGTAGGAATAGGTGCATAGCATTCTTCTTATTATAAGTAGGCCAGCTGCAGTGGTTTTGAGGAAATTACAATTTATTTTCACTTCTTACTAAAAAATTTTTTGCTGCCACTGGGGCAGTGGGCAAATATGCACAGGAGCAGTTACCCATAGAAACCAATCAAATTTTAACTTTCATTATTTTTCCTTCAGATGGCTGGAAACTTTTACTTCAGATAGCTGGAAAAAGCTAATCACGAATTGGTTACTATAGGTTACAGCCCAATGAGCTCCACTGGACAAGTGATTCCATTACCAATTGCTCTTAATTTATCATGTGCTTTGGCTGCTTTGGCTGCTGTTATCTGAGTTTTTTAATGCATACTGTACTGAGGATGCCATGCTTGTTTCTCTCTCTGATTCTGTAACATAAAGGGATGCCAGTAGTCCCTATTTTCACTATAAAGTGCTTGAATAGCACTAGTATTTTAATATGCCCATTGCTAATAGCTACCTTCCCTCTAGAGTAAATTAAGTTGTTACAATGCAGCTATGAGGCTGCTTTAAACTTTTCAACAATTTAGTAGCTCAAAAGACCACTTTGTGCCTACCCCCAAATAATGTCCCTTTCCAAAGAATTGACAGAGAGTGCAGCAGAATAATAAATATTTCATGCTATGTGTAAAAGGAGCATGGGACACATTCTTAAGAGTACATAAAGTAATTGCTGTAAAGCACAGTGAAAGGGTAAAACCGAGGTCAGCAGACATATGGTAGCTACATTTCTGCTGAGAAAATATTTTTTTGATACTAAAATACAGCTCCCAATATAGGTTTGTTTCTACCCTTTCTCATATTTTAAGCATTTTGTGTTTTGCTTTGCTTTTGCTTTTTTTGTGTTTTCACGAGACCTATTATGCAGCTTATTGGCCCTCTTTATGGGGTCCTCCAACTAATAACTTCCTGAAAATTTTAAAAACCCATTGGACGAGTTGTCCAGAGTGCTTGGGACTTAGGGTTTTCTAGATAAAAGGTCTTTCTGTAATTTGGGTGTCCATACCTTAAGGGGCATATTTATTAAGCCAAAACTTTTTCTGGTCAAGGGGAAAATCCAAAATTTTAGAGGGAAAAACTCCTCAAGATTTATTATGCTCCAAAATTGATAAAAATCCAAATCCAAAATTACTGCAGCTAAAACCTTTTAAAACCATGTAAAAGTTAATGCCAGGTGTGCCTTTTACAGTTGGAGGATGTTTCTTTGTCTTCATGATGTTCGAGGGTTCTGGGCTGTTTGACCCTAGTTTTTGTTCGAAAATCCAAAAAAATCTAGTAGGGTGACAACTCGAAAAAGTAGAGGTTTTCGAGCAGGAATTCAAAAAATGCACGATTCGAATTTTCGCATGATTTTGTCGATACTTTTTCCCACACTGAATTTCATTTATATTTTATAGTAAATGAAGCTGAACTGTGGCTTGGGGTTATGTCGAATTTTTATCTTTAAAATAATGAGATAAATTTGAGTTTTAATAAATACCCTCCTAAGTCCACTAAAACATAATTGAAACCCAACAGGATTGTTTTGCCTTCAGCAAGGATTAATAATATCTTAGTTGGGATCAAGTACAAGGTAATGTTTTATATTTTTAGAGAAAAAAAAGAAATAATTTTTAAATATCTGAATTATTTCGAGTCTATGGGAGATGGTCTTTCCGTAATTCCTGTATATGAAGTAGTGTACTATGAAAAACAGTGTCTCATACTTTGCACTCGGTAGTGTTATTCCTGATTGATTTATTTTATTTTTTATAAAATCTCCTTGATCAGTTAAAAAGCATTTGATTCACAATATAGTACATCCTAACAATGCAAATTAATTCATGGTATTGTACATCAATTAATTTAAGCTTATAAATAAATGCAATTAATTGGACATTATATATATATATATATATATATATATATATATATATATATATATATATATATATATATAGATATTATATATTTAATATCTGTCGGCTACCGGCACTCTCGACAAAGTCCTTATATGTGCCTGGGTGCAGAAACATCAAAAATTCTCCATACATGTCCCTGTCAGTGCAGATCCTTTTGGACATGTATGATATATATATATATATATATATATATATATATATATATATAGAATTGTTTGAATATAGGAATGCACACTGGGATTTGAGTAAAATCTTCTTTATTTATTCCAACATTAAACGGTATTGATAACGGTCCAAGCAGACCGAAACGTTGACCTGTTTCTTTTAATGTTGGAATAAATAAAGAAGATTTTACTCAAATCCCAGTGTGCATTCCTATATTCAAACAATTCTATACAACTGGCGAGGAATAGCACCTGGGTCTGATGGATATTCGCATGGGAGTGCTTAAACCTAAGGAATTTGTAATAGGTATGGTGTATATATCATATATTTTTTCAAAACCAAAAACATAGCAATTAACAACCTATGCAGACAATTATGTTATAAAACATTATATATATATATATATATATATATATATATATATATATATATATATATATATATATTATATATATATATATATATATATATTACAATGTTAGAATCTGCTGACACTTCTTAACAAGACACACTGTTACATGTACATGATGTGGGCAGGAAAATCCTACAATGCTAAATGTATATCAGTGGTTTGAAGAGTATGTTTTAGCAGGACACATACAGTTCAGTTAGGTAAGATATATATATATATATATATATATATATATATATATATATATATATATATAAAATAAGTTGAAACACCTTGAGAAAGAGACTAAGAAATATGTTATTTCCAGAAGGTGTCTTCCATAATAGATTGCATTTTCCAGGTGGATATATAGGGAGGTCAGTCTGTGGATAGTCTCTGTTACACGATGGCTCATTGACTTCTAAAATAACGTGGGTCCCTCATCCCTTTTGTAATGTTGCAACTTGTAGAAATACAAGTCGGTATTGAAAATGACAATACAGCTTTTGAGGGTGATATCTCAAAGTACACCACTGCATATGTTACAGGTGGCTTTCCTGCTGAACTGCTGCACAACATATTACCTTTAAGCAAGGCTCTTATATTTTATAATAATAACTGTTACAGCTAGGGGCACATTTACTTAGGGTCGAATATCGAGGGTTAATTAACTTTCGATATTTGACCGTCAAAGTTAAATACTTCGAATATCGAAGTCAAAGGATTTAGCGTTATTCGTTCGATCGAACGATTCGAAGGATTTTAATCCATCGATCGAACGATTTTCCTTCAATCAGAAATTGGCTAGAAAGCCTATGGGGACCTTAATACATTTAATTTTTCACTTTTAATATGTCTTATAATGAATAATTATTTTAGACATTATTTAAACTTTAGTTAAACCCAATAGAAGTGTTTTGTTTCCAATAAGGATTATATTATATCTTAGTTAGAATCAAGTACAAGGTACTGTTTTATTATTACAGAGAAAATGGAAATCAATTTTAAAATTTTGAATTATTTGATTAAAATGGAGTCTATGGGAGATGGCTGACCTGTAATTCAGAGCTTTCTGGATAATGGATCCTATGCTTGTACTGTATAACAGTGTTGTATCAGAAGATCTAAATGCACAGCAAATGATTCTGCTGATAGCCCTTTCCCCCAGTGTTCTATCCTTTACCTCGTGTTTTTCTTTCTCTCTGTTACCTCCCTCCATTCTCTCTACTTGTCACTGCAGAGATGGAAAGGCAGTTAAAATGTAATTCTAGTTCTTGCTTGTTTCTATGGAAACAGGATACAGAAATGAATAAACTAGTCATGTGGGGAAGTGTTCTCGATCATTTCCTTGTTCTTCTCTGCCACCACTAGCATTCAGTCTAATGATGTTCATGTTTCTCTGTAATTAAAATACACTACATTTAAAAATCAAGGTTAAAGCTGCAGGTGTAGTGGAAACAGAAATGTAATGGGATGGTAATGCAGCGAAATTACACTTTTTCTGAATAGTTAGAAAGTGAATGAAATTTAGAAGAGCTATTCCCTTGCCCCCTTACCTTCCATTTTCTACCACTCTCTCTCCTTCTCTCTCTTTTTTTTTTTTAAATATAAAGCTAAAATGGCTGTTGTGAGTTCTACAATACCTCCACCCGCACAGTGACTGCAGTATTAGCTACTGTACAACAAATGTACAGTTACAGATGATTGACTCAGGGACAGAATAGCATTATATGTTGCAGCGTTTAACAACTGCACACATGCTCTACTTTTTTTCTAATTCACCAGCACTACAATTACTACAAGTCTTCTGTATGCACTGAAGCCTCATATAATCCCTGTGCATAATGTCCTCCCCAAAAATGCCTTGCCAAACAACTACAGGTATGGGATCCATTATCCGAAAACCCGTTATCCAGAAAGCTCCGAATTACGGAATGGGTCACTCCTACAGACCACATTTTATCCAAATAATCCAAATTTTTAAAAATGATTTCCTTTTCTTTAATAATAAAACAGTAACTTGCACTTGATCTAAACTAAGATATAATTAATCATTATTGGAAGCAAAACCAGCCTAGTGGGGTTATTTAACGTTGATAGGATTTTCTAGTAGATTTAAGGTATGAAGATCCAAATTACGGAAAGATCTGTTATCCAGAAAACCCCAGGTACTGAGCATTCTGGATAGCAAGTCCCATACCTGTACAGAATTTCTGGTGCTTTTTTTTATAACTTTATTTTTGTTGTTTTATTATTTTGGCATGCTGTTGTTATGTATAGCTGAAATGAATTCCATTCTCCGTATTTCTTCCACTTTATCTTGGACTTCATTCATAGTAGGGGCCATTCTCTGCTTCCATTTTAAACTTATAAGTCTCCCAGCCGCTGTGAGTACGTGGTTCATTAACCTTTGGTCTGCTTTGGTGTTCCCAGTACATATACCCAGGGATCAATTGGTATGTTCTGGAAAAGTACTCTGCTCAAAAGTGCTGACATGCTTTCCCAGTATGGGACGATAATTGGGCAGTACCACATCAAGTGGGCTAATGTTCTTTGCAGCCTCTCCAACATCTGTTGTGTTTGGGTATATGGCAAGGAGTTTATCTGGGGTGTAGTACCAGTTAAGTAGGATTTTATGCACGTTTTCTCTATATTGAACACATGTAGAGGATTTTTATTGGTGTTCTCCCATATTTCCTCCCATTCTTCATACGGTAAGTTAGTTGATAGGCTCTCTTCCCAGCAACGCATATATGGGTGTTTCGGGAAGGGTTCTGTAGGCCAGTATATGGTATATGTTAGTGATCAATTTTCTTTGTGTGGGCCCATCTTTGGCAATTTTTTCAAAAGGTTGAAGTGATAAGTTAGTTTGTCTTTTAGTTACATTTCTGGTGCTTTAACAGTAGCTGTCAGATCTATATATTTTAAACATATTGGGGGTTATTTATCAAAGTCTGAAATATTTTCTGAAAAAAATTCTGACCAAATCTGCACAGGTATTTTGGGCTTATTTATTAATACACTTTCCCTAAAAGTTTGTGGGGAAAAAATCCAAAAAATCGTGAAAGCCAATTTTCATGATTTTTTCAGATCTTTCATCCGATTTTCATGAATTTGTCGAATTTTTCACCCAACAACTCAGAATTTTGCCTGAAAAGTCAGAAAGCTTCGGGATTTGGCCAATACCCCAGCGCACATCAAAAAATCATTGGGACTTCTCCCATTGACTTATATGCAACCTCAACAGGTCTGAGATGGCGGATTTTCAGATTTGGACTTTTCCATCCTCTGGGTTTAATAAATTCCGAAAAATTTGTGATTTTTTTAAAAGTTTGATTTAAAAAAAAATAAATAAAAATAACCCCACATAGTGTTGTATATTAAGATGTGAACAGATAGAAGGATTTTGGGGAAATATACTTCTGCATAGTTGTTACTTGCTCTACAGTTTATATGTTATGAATTTAAGGTAGTGATGCAGAGAAGCAACATGGCTTTAAGAAAAATACAAAGTTTTCCCCCTATGAATGAATGCGTACTTGGATAAACATGTTATTTGTGATTGCTTGGCCCCTATTTTTAAACGAAGGACAAGCAGGAGAAGAGGGGAAGGGAAATGAGCTCCTTGGGCACCAGTACTACTTGGCATGGCCCTGCTTAAAACTACTCATTACTGCACTTTGCTACATTTCCAATTCTAGTCAATGGGAGCAACTGAAGCAAAATGTTTTTTTTATTTTTATACAAAAACTTGAAGTTTTTGCAGAATTTGCACGATTGCTGTTCAGTAATGGTAGGAATTGTAGCACATTGAATCCCGTGTATTAATAAGGATGCATACCATTCAGTGTTTCATTTTGTGGTTGCACATTGATCTTAGATTACACATGAGACCTAAAGACAGGAATTTCCACAGCCGGAATGTGTGAACAAAGCATGGGCCCTGGTGGTTTTATCATTCAAATTGATCCTAACCTCACACAACCTTACCTAATCTTGTTGTTTCTGGTGTTGTATTTCTATATAAACATATGTTAAAGTGAATAAAAAATATTCTATAATTCCTGTTAATTAATGTGTAATTATATTAGTATATGTGTGGGGTCTAGAAACTAGGGTTTTGTGTTTTTATTAGATAGATAATGTCTGTGTCTACTAAAACATTTAAAATGCCTATAGAATTCTTTAGGCATCAGAATAAACATATTTCAGCAAAGTTTCCATAAAGTATAAAGGTACAGGTATGGGACCTCCATACATGTGGGGGCACATTTACTTAGGGTCGAATATCGAGGGTTAATTAACCCTCGATATTCGACTGTCAAAGTAAAATCCTTCGACTTTGAATATCGAAGTCGAAGGATTTATCGCATTTCCTCCGTTCGTACGATCGAAGGAAAAATCGTTGGATCGAACAATTAAATCCTTCGAATCGAACGATTCAAAATTATTTTAATCCATCGATCGAACGATTTTCCTTTGATCAAAAAAAGCTAGGAAAGCCTATGGGGACATTTCCCATAGGCTAACATTGATGCTCGGTAGGTTTAAGGTGGCGAAGTAGGTGGTCGAAATTTTTTTTAAAGAGGCAGTACTTTGACAATCGAATGGTCGAATAGTCGAACGATTTTTAGTTCGAATAGTTCAATTAGAAGTCAAAGTAGCCAATTCGATGGTCGAAGTAGCCAAAAATACTTCGAAATTCGAAGTAAATGTGCCCCGAAGTCTACTAAAAAAATTATTTAAACATTAAATAAATCCAGTAGGCTTGTTTTGCCTTCAATAAGGATTAAATATATATTGGTTTGGATCAAGTACAAGCTACTGTTTTATTATTACAGAGAAAAAAAAGGAAATCATTTAAAAATTTTAAATATTTATTTATAATGGAGTCTATGGGAGACGGCCATCCCGTAATTCGGAGCTTTCTAGATAATGGGTTTCCAAATGAATACTATACCTGCACTCTCTAATAATTATAATACAATAATAGTGATGTCTAGGGGTGCCATTTAGTAGCTGGGCTTGTGATGTGTTCAATGATTGGCTGTGTTATTCAAGGAGTCCTGTTGTGTCCTAATTTGGAAAACCAGTTTTGACATGGAAAGCCCTTACGAAAACCAGGTGGCTATCCTAGTGGTCATCACAAGTAACATGGCCATAATTTTGGTCCTTTTTCCCCACTTTCTGATATGTTGCTTTTGTTAAATGTTAAATTAAAAACTCATTTATTTTTGTCTGTCTTCTGCAGGGTTGCCTATAGCAAATGTGAGTACGGTAAATATCACAGTTCTGGAAGGTAATGAGACAACCCTGTACTGTGATGCCAACGGACTCCCAGACCCAAATGTCTCCTGGGATATCTCACAGATCATTTCAAAAAAACGGGTAAGCATCCACACTATGTATGGTCTACTTTGACATATAATATATTATTATACAGAATAAAATATTTTTCTCATGTTAACTACAGATGGAAATGGCAAAGCGTCCAGTCTTGCTTACCCTGAAAAATGTTACATCGCTGGATAACAAAAGAATCATTGTATGTGTTGCAGAAAACAGTGTTGGTGAAGATCATATCTCTGTGGAACTCAATGTACACTGTAAGTGTGATTCAAATGTAAATACATGTAATGTAAAAAAAATAGCTGACCAAATGCTGCCAATTGTTTAATACAGAGCTTCATACTTTGCATTGGGAGCCAATCTAAATAAAGATATCACTTTTTAGAACACGTTAACACTCCCCATCTCAGTGTAAGCCACCTGTTGAAGTCATGGAGGCTTGTTAATTAAAAGGTTGAATTTTAGTGGTTTTTGAAACCACAAATAAACTCACTTTCTCTAAATCAACTAATGTCATGACATTTATTAAAAAATCTGAATAAAAAAAAGTAAGAACGGAAAATTATGATGACCAATTGGAAAAAAATACGTATACCTCTAAAATTAGGTTCCTAATTGATTTAAAAGGTCCAAAAGGATCAGCACAGCTCCCACTGCCTTCTAAAGGAACTTGACAATTTTTACCTGGCACACTTTTGTAATAGAGGTTTTGTGGTTTCTACACTCCAATTTTTAGAGCTTTTAAAAAGATAGGAAAACCACAAATATTTAGAGTTCCATGGAAAAAATTGAAATTCAAAAGCAGAAAATCCATCCATCTCAGACCTGCCAAGATTGTGTCAGAGGCTGAGGTTTCTATCCTAATTGTAAGTTATCAGGGTCTGCGCTGGGTTTAGCCCAAAAATCCGATCATTTCGGTCTTTTCAGGCAAAAACCCCAAAAGATTGTACTATTCGGGGAGAAAAGCCCAAAATAATCGTATGATAAGATTTTTCGTAATTTTTTTCCCTGAACTAATCAATTTGAGCTTTTTAAAAAATAAAAAAGGTCATATTGGGTATGGGAATTTGGTCTTGGTCTTTTTATTAAAATAATGAGATAAATTCAGATTTTATTAAATAACCTTCCCCAAGAGTTAAGTTTCTCATTGAATTGCATCTGGGAAAATCTGGAATTGTATTAACAGATAAGCTTTTCTCATCAAATTAAATCTGGTCCTATATACATTGATAATACTAAAAGATATTTTTATCCTTTTTTTATTTTAATTCATGATGTTACAGGTGATGTTACAATTACACAATGGAGACCCTGTCTAACACTGACCTTTCTCTGCTGTGGGTAATAATCTCTGTTCCAGACCATACAGTATGTTGCATCCCTAGCATCCCACATCTCCCATCCTGGAGGCCTTTGGTCATGGAGGAGCACAATATTGGTGTATATAAATACAGAAATAAGTTTGCTGAAATATCTGCCTAATATTAAATTCACAAACATTTTACTTAAAAAGTGAGGGTGTTACCCAAACCTTACAGATGAGGTAATTCTAATGTTTTTATAGAATCCTGCATCAGGGGGAGCCAGTTTCATCAGGCATGGCTAAGACTCAATTTTAAAGGAATTGTTCAGTGTAAAAATAAAAACTGGTTAAATAGATAGGATGTGCAAAATAAAAAAAAAAATGTAATGTATAAAGGCTGGAGTGATTTGATGTATATTATGTCAGTCAGATCGCTACTTCCTGCTTTTCAGCTCTCTTGGTTTTCACTGACTGGTTACCCTGGCTACCAGGCAGTAACCAATCAGAGACTTGAGGGGGGGCCACATGGGTCATATCTGTTGCTTTTGAATCTGAGCTGAATGCTGAGGATCAATTACAAACTCACTGAACAGAAATGTACCATGTGGCCCCCCTTCAAGTCACTGACTAACTCAGAGTTATAGAGCTGAAAAGCAGGAAGTTGGATTCTGGCTGTTTTATTAGACATCTGTTCACTCCAGCCTTTATATATTACATTTTTGCCTAACTAACTATATTAGAAAACATTTTTTATTTTGCACAGCCTATCTATTTACACAGTTTTTATTTTCACACTGAACTATTCCTTTAAGTTCAATTCCCTTAGATTAAGTATGGTTACATTTCCCAGTACTCTCAGGAATATTCTATTATTCTAATTATATACTGTTATTTTTAAATGAACTGTTGTAATTAACACAGATTTCCATCTAAATTGCCAAATTCCTTAAGGAGCTGGGATTTGTCTTTCATTATTTCTCCTGGTTTTAAAGGGGAATGTGTTTAATAAGGAAGTCTTATCTTCTTATTTTCCCCTAATTTTCTCTTTTACAAGGATATCATTTATAGAATATTCAAGGATCTTGTGTATTATTTTATATATATATATATATATATATATATATATATATATATATATACTGTATAATGTATTTACTGTTATTCCAGTTCCCCCAGTGATCACTTTTATTGACCTGCCAACGCTGGACCATCATTGGTGCATACCTTTCAGTGTGAGGGGCAATCCAAAGCCTACATTGCAGTGGTTCCATGAAGGAAATATTCTTAGTGAGACAGATTTCATTTGGAGCAAGATTCATGAAACAAGTAACTATACAAGCGAGCACCATGGCTGTTTGCAACTGGACAGCCCAACACATTTGAACAATGGATTTTATACATTAAGGGCTGAGAACATATATGGAAGGGATGAAAGATCCATAAGTGCTCTTTTTATGAAAGGTCCAGATGACGGTAAGTGTCACTTTAACTATCATGCAAAACCTGGTTAATTAAGATTTTTCTTTTGAGAATGGGGCTGTGAGCTAACACCAAAGCTAACGGAAGTATAATGGTAATTCATATTTGGATTAATCCATATTGCCTGGTCCTTAATTTTATCAGTCAACTGAACAACATTCCATAAGGCATGTATCTTAAATAATCAAAACAAATGTAATTAGGAGTCCTACTTTTTTTCTGGCATTTTTCCAGGATTTTCACAATTTATTAATGCTTCTTGAATTTGGGAAAAGTCTACAATATGTTAAAATTAGAAATTTTAATGATTTTTCTGATTTATCAAATGATGTCCTTTCCTCTCACACTGTTGTTTTTTTGTGTCAAAAAGAGTTTACAATGTTAAAGCAGTCAAAAACCATCAATGAATATTGTGTTAATTTTAACTATTAAAACACTTTAAAGGAGCAGTAAAACCAAAAAATTAAAGTGTTTTAAAGTAATGAAAATATCATGGACTGTTGCCCTGCACGCGTAAAACTGATGTGTTTGATTCATAAATACTACTATAGTTCATATTAACAAGCTGCTGTATAGCAATGGCAGAAATTGAAAAACGCTATATGGCGCAGCATAAATAACAGATAACACCATTATGTTCTACAGACCTTATCTGCTGTGTAACCTGAGCCTTTTCTTCTTTGAAAGGCTGCCCCCATTGCTAGACAACAGCTTATTTCAAACACAGCAGTTTTACCAGTGCAAGCAACACTGCATTCTATTTTTATTACTTTAAGACACTTTTATTTTATGATGTTACTGTTCCTTTAAGTACATTTTTCCGCTTTATTTCTATTGCTAAATAATGCTGCCAAAGATTTGCATGGAACTTGAAATTCATACACTTGTTTTCTGGTATAATTTTGGTCAAGTTGTATGACAGTATCTCCAAATGTTCTGATGTATTGCAAAAGGAAATATTTTTGCATAATATCCAGCGATAGACTAGAAAAGAATCTAGACGCTTTTAATTGTCCCTTGGCAATAAGCCAAACAGATGTGGCTTTTGGCCTTGCAAGCTGAGTTTTAGTGATTTATGAGCAAATGAAATGCAGATTACAGTACATGTATTACAGTAAAATAAAATTATGCCACCAGCAGCTTAAAACATTGTATCATGTAATGGTATGTGTAAATAATCATGACAGTTGGTGGGTTACGGTAATAAAGCCATCAAGTAATTCAACTAATCACATTTGCATTACGGTAGCATTGCTCCGGTAGCACAAGGTCAGTGAGGTGACCCAGGTCACATAAATGCTTTAAAAACAATATTAGGTACACATTAGGGAGGAGAATATATAGAACTGTAGGCATTATAAGAAATGGTACCCCTCCAAAATAGCTCTGCTAAGTGCAGTCAAATATATTGTGTGATGCAGATCCAACTCAGTTGGAAATTTCCCACCAAAATTAAGACTCAATTTCCATATTCCTTTAAATTTCTTTTTGGCTGTATGCACAAAACTGAACTTTTGTGTAATTTTTTTGAAAAGGATGGTATGGGGACTGTATAAGCAGTATATTATCATATTTATTTACTTAATGTTGTTAAAATTGTCTATAAAACGTTGCTTGGTAAGAGCTAACTTTAGTGTTAATTATAGCTAGGTTCTGGGTTTTTTGTGGCTTTTTAGGGTAAGGTCACACAGGGGCGTTTTTACTTTGTGTTTCTAAAAACACATGATTGAGCGTAAATATGCCAATGAAACCACGCGCGCATGATAATATGCTTTTTTCAGCCTGTAGTTTTCTTTTCTCAACATGCATTTCTGTTTTTTCTCGTTCCCCACAATTTCACTTGATAGAATTTTAATAAACTTTTGTGAAAAAAAGCCAAGCAGAAAAGCAATTTACATGCAAAATTTACATGCAAAACTGATCATGCAAAACTGATCGTCCATATGCAACATAATTACACTACCAGCATACTACGTAACAAATACGTATATGCACAATCTATCTTACGAGAATTTGGACGCCATATTGAAAATATGCTGCGTATTTCAGCAAAGTGTATTTCCAAACCTGTGGATCTAATGGAGTTCAACAATATGGTGTTTCCTATGGCTTATTGGCTTTCTGCTAAAAAAAACGCAAATACAAGCGTGGTGGATGTTGGCTTGCAACACACAGTGGGAATTGCTATAGTGCGTATTACATTATTTTTAGGGCTTTATTTTGTGTGTATTTATGCCCGAAATATGCTTTTTTAAAAATGCAACGTAAAAGCGCCCCCATGTGAATTTTCGAATTACAATTTACACTTACATTTTTCTTTCTTTTTTTTTTTTTTCTTTTTTTAAATGGTGCACACTTTTTGTAACTTAAGAGCAACAGCATAAGTTACATTTTGGTTAATGTTTTATATTTCCTAAGGAATTCTCGGTAGTTGAATTAATGGAATTTTTTCCAGAATACTTTATGTTAAGGGAACAGGTAAGCCAATTTACCAAATAAAAAAAGTGAATTTATTCATATAATAAGTAACAGGCCACTAGAAAAGTAAACCATTGGAGTAGCTGCAGTTAGAACTGCATTAATATTGTGCTACCCACCCTAGTAATGTCCCCTTTGCCATTTGATTATCAGTGAGCCCGATTGCAGCAGCTTCTGCCTGTAAGCTTTGTGTCTCAGTGGTATGCCAGTTTATTTTAAAGAGTAAAGTTAGTATACCTGTTACCATACTTATTTATTATTTATTTTCTATAATATAAGTAACAATCTCGTCCATGAGGCAAACAGATCTGAAGATACAAATGTATTTTCAATTTCCCAAATCTTGTAGTTACTTGTTATGCTTTGTTTCTTACACAGTGAGTTCCTAAAATTAGCCATCGTTTACAGGAGTGACAAAAGGCATGCAAGTAAACGCACGTGGTTTAGTACTTAGTTTAGATACTGTTGTTTTTAAAAGCCTGGATTACACGTGTTATTGTACTTATGGCTATTACTCATAGTTTGCACTTTTGCCATTGCATAAGTTTCTCCTTATAGTAATATCTGACACAAAATGTCATGTACACTGAAAGTATATGATATACCTGTATTGGTCTTGTTTCTTTGCAAAAAATTTTGAAACTAAAAACTCTTACTAAGGGGCAGATTTATCATGGGAGTTTTTTTTAACTATTCCCTTGTTGAATTTCTCTTAAAAAAACATTGAATTCGAAATTTGAATTTTCACTTCAACCCTTGATAAATCGGTCCCTTAATTATTACTTTTTCATAAATTAAAGAAGGATTTTTTTTCTACTCCAGAAAGTTCTTTTGGAAGAAAAAAAACTACAGAAGTATATATGAACTGAATTTCTACAGGTATTATTTTAGTGATATACAATTACGGACAGATTTATCAAGGGTGAAATTAAAAATTCAAATTTCGAATTCCAATTTTGAAATTCAAATATTTTCAGACTCATATAACATTTCTAAAGGCCAGAAAGGGCATATTTGGAGGAACACTCCAGCAAGTATAAAGCTAAAATGGCCTGGGGGATCAAGGATTATCGTTAGTTGGTTGGCTAAAAGCATATGAAGAGGGGCCTTTCACTACCTGCTGTTCCTATCTCTTGGGTGGTTGATCTGAATGTACAATGCAAAGGTGACGACAACAAGTATGGCCCCTTTTATGGCATCTGTCCATTTGGCCCTCAGCTGGTGGATTCTGTGTGGGTCGGGCCTATATATGTATGGCCACCTTTAGGCAAAGAAAATGAACTTACAAATGAATTTAATGCTTGTTCGGTGTGTTGTTATACATTTATTATAATAATACATAATAATTTATATAAATGTACAGTATATAACAATTAAACTAGTACTGCAAAAAATAAAAGGGGTGGGCCACAAAATATAATTATATTATAATGAAATAAAATAGGATATATAATACCACACATTCATAAAGTTTGTATAAGTTATATTATTAACATGTATTTATATAGCGCCAACATATTGCGCAGCACTGTATATATGACAGTTCTTGAAATTCAATGGTATGTAGTCAAAACAGCACAAAACAACAGAGCAGATAATAGCTTATGGCCAGAGTGATACTGTGTTTTTACTAGCAATTATATTTAATGTGTTTTGGAAAAGTGTTTATGGAAAATGTAATATTTTGGTTTACAACCTCTTTGATCTCATTTGATTATGGATAACCATTAAACCAGCAATTTTAAAGTTCAAGAAGTTAGAAAGATACTGTAGCTAATATAGTGAATAAAGTACCCCCTCTTGTAAAATATAAGGATATTATAAGTTACTGAGGAGTTTCATGACCATATAAATGCACGGGGCCGAAGGAAACTCTGAAGCAACTAGGGGGTACCTTATTTATTATAATACACAAATTTCAGTGAGTCATGTGACAGAAATGACATCAGAACTCACTTTTATTACTGATGACATCAGAACTCACCGTTTATAAGGATATAATACACAAAAGCCATGAATATCTTGTAAATGATATCCTTATAAACGGTGAGTTCTGATGTCATCAGTTATAAATGGTGAGTTCTGATGTCATTTCTGATGTCTTTCGCCTCGTGTTTTTATATGGTCATGAAACTCCTCTGTAACTTATAATATCTTTATGTTTTACAAGGGGGGGTACTTTATTCACTATATAATTGACAAGATATTCATAGATTTTGTGTATTATAATGTTATATAATGTTAAATAAGATTGTGTAAAAACCTATATTATTGTTTATATATCCCAGTATAATGCACTTTTGTTAATAACGATTATATGTTGCTCTAAATCAATCTTGATTTCCATCAAACGCATCATTCAGCAGCATTATCATATATTTACAGGTATACGATCTGTTATCCTGAAACCTGTCATCCAGAAAGCTCCAAATTATGGGAGGGTCATATCACATAGACTCAATTTAAAAAAAAACAATTCACATTTTAAAATCAATGTTTCCGTTTTCTCTTTAATAATAAAATGATACCTTGTACTTGGTCCTAATGTATAATTACTCCTCATTGGATGCAAAACAAAGCCATTGTTTTTTGTTTAATGTTTAAATTATTTTTAGTGGACTTAAGCTATGGAGATCCAAATTACAGAAAGATCCCTAAACCCCAGGTCCTGAGCATTCCGGATAAAAGGTCCCATACCTGTATTATTTTGCTTAATTCTTAGACTAGGGGAGCCTAAATACTTCCAACTGCAAAAATTCTTGTTAAAATGGATACAATACAATTGTTCAGAAGTTATAGGTCGTAAACCTCACACACACATTACAATACATTGTATTCTGAAAATATGACCAAACTCGATAGACCCCAAAGATGCCTACATTTCCAAATTGTTCATTGATTTAGTTGAACACAACTTTTTTCTCTCTCAGAAGCCATTGCCTGTTTGGAGGTGTAGTCATGGCATGGTTTGGGCAATACTACAAAAGAGTTCATATAAAGCATCTTTTTCGGGGAATGTATTTATTGTATTTTCATTATGATTAATGAAACATTATCTAAAGATGGTACTTATGCAATACAGCATGTGACTGAAAACTTACTTGAAGAAAGTCCTTTGGGTTTTGCATTAAGCATTTCTTGGTGGTTTTCTTTAAAGGGTACAGAAGTTCTTAAATGTAGGTTTGTACATTAATTTAAGACTACAAATTTTGAAAACATAGCTTCTCTTGATACTTTATTATACCACAAATTAGCACATATTAAATTATATAATATTTTAGTGGTTATACTTACATTTATTTTTCTTTTTTGTTTTAATGTTTTAGGTAATCCGATTACTGACCCCGGATTTTATGGTATATCACACATTTTCTATTCTTGTATTGGGTGGGTGACTGGTAAGGGACAGAAGAGGGACACAAAACAAAATCACATTGTTTTGTATTAGTGGTAAACAAATGGCCTTACTTCAGTATCTTGACAACAGCAAGTCTCTAAAGGAGAGGTAGGTCTATAAAACCCCCTGTAACTTAAAGCAGGTAGGAATAGGATTCTGAAAAACCCCTCTAGTCAACTGAGGTAGTTAAACAACATTAAAATAATATTGCCTGCTAATTCACCCCTAATCCCCCCTTCTTCTCTCAGCAGCTTCAGAGCAATCCAACTCTTTCACAGCAATTAAACAGTTGAGCATTTTTGTATATTTATATATTCATGTTTTCCTTTTTGGCAGTCATAGAAAAGTTTTATAACAAAATACATTTTCACTGCTTTAACATTGTCCTCCTTCAGTCATTTTCTGCTGTAACTGTCTGTCATTATTGATAGCCAACCAACAAAAAAGAGTGGAGGAAATAATTCTTCATGCGATCAAAAATTATCAAAAATTATTCAAAATGTTAGTACTTTTAGGGGATGTTCAACTGGGAAGAGTAGTCTTTGCAATTGTTTTCTGCAACAGAAGTAATTGAGTGATGGTGATATCAAAAACTAGCATAACGGGAGCCTAGAAAGCTCGTTAGATACACCTATAGACTTACTGCTATTTAAAGTGTTTACTTGGTTAAGTAAAGGGTCCTAAATGATGATGGTATCAACTAAAAACTTGCGATATTCAATTTGATCAAACTCCTTGAAATTTGAAGCTACTTGTTTCCACTATTCTCAGGTAGAAGGGGGGACCCAACTAGGTGGTACAATTAAAGCTTGATAATAGGTGTGAGGTTTTATTTACCTCTCATTAACTATCCAGGCCATAAAGAAATCTTTACTTATGGATTATTGGATATTTTATTTACTCTCCTCAAGTGTAATACACCTCAACAACCTATTGGACCAATTTAAATGGCCCTTATAATAAAAAATGTGTGATTTTAATGAAGTAAATAGAGAAGTATTAAAACAAGTTAATAAAATATTGAAACAAAAATCAATAGGTTAAATCTGCGCTCAGTCCAAGGGTGATACGGAAATACAAGCTGCACCTATGTTCAGTGAATGGATCCACTTGTCCACGTGTCAAATGTTCAAAAAGGGATGAAAGGTGCGCTAGAAATAAAACAAAAATTCTTATAGGAAGAGAGGCTCTATGGTGTAATAACCTTTATACACAGATCTGCTAATTTACGTAGGATCTACTCACACTTGGGAAAAGTTCAAGTCGCAACTTTTTTTTTTTATTTGCGACTTGAACTTTTCCCAAGTGTGAGTAGATCCTACGTAAATTAGCAGATCTGTGTATAAAGGTTATTACACCATAGAGCCTCTGTTTTCTCTTCCTATAGGAACTTTCATTTTATTTCTAGCGCACCTTTCATCCCTTTTTGAACATAATAAAATATTGAATTTGCTTGTTAGATGTCGGAGCTATAAACAGAGCTACAGTATTATTCAGATGCTTTATATGGCCAATCTTCTTATGTAATTAATATAAAGATTAGGAGGTTATGTAATAAAAGGCGTTATGTTTGCCCAGGAGCAGTAACCCATAGTTACCAATCAGCAGGTAGAATTTACTGTTCACCTGTTCAAAAGCAAACATCTTATTGGTTATTGCAATTGGGCAAACTTAGTGCCTTTTATTACATAAGGGGGTTAACCTCCTATTTGTAAGTTTCAATATTCATTCAAAATATTGTAGGAATTTGCATCTGTGTCTACATGAAATGAGTTTAGACTAGAAAGGTATATAGTAAAATGTAATACCATGTGAACATAATTTTTTAAATTAAACTATCTTTTAATTTTTGAAGATTATGAAACCACTTCAAATGATATTGGGGGAACTAGTACAGATATTGGAACGGGAGTCACTTCCACAGATGTTTCCAATGGAGGAAATGAGGACAGTATCACTGTAAGTAAAAGTTTAGTAGCTTAAGCACTAATGTGTTACATATTACACTGCAGTAAGCTATTGTAGCCAAACATTTGTACTTGTTTTCTGACTATGGTAGACTTATAAAAACTAATGACTTATTGGGCGCATGGGCTTAATCCACTATGGCAAATGTTATTCAATAAACCTAAATTGCCTTTATTCAAAGCTTGTTCATTTTCGACATAATCTTCAGTGCAATGTTACAATATGTAAGCAATATTGGCAGCAGAATGTTGTTCATATAGTGGCAGACATAACAAATACTGCATTAAGCTTGTACTTATTTATTATAAAACTAAAACTTTTAAAAACTTGATTGCATAAAAATAAGTTGATGCAGCAAAATCACATTTTACACATCATTTAGAATCTACCAAATTTCAAAGTCATCTTTTTTTATATAAGCTTCAGCATACTGAAATAAGAAACTTTCTAAATACAATCAATTAAAAATTCTGTACAGTTTCTGAAATAATCAAGTTTATCTTCACTATCCCTCTCTCATCATCCGTTTCTCCTCATTCTGTCTTCATTCAGGAGTTGGATGTCAGATATTCATTGACAGTTAGATCCAATATATATTTTTTGTATTAGAGCTCACTCTATTAAAATCACCAGACATCATGCCTCTCTACATGCATGATTTGTGCAAAAATATTTTGTTAAATTTTGTTTGTACTGGAATTAGTTCTTTATGTTAGCTCTAGTTCTTCTGCTAGGAAAGGAAGCCCCCCTATAAGATATATTGGATCATTCATCTGACACAACTGCTGCATGAAGACAGAATGAAGAGAAACAGATGCTGAGAGAGGGATACTGAAGATAAACTTTAATTTTTAATGGATTGTATTTAGAACGTTTCTTATTTCAGTATGAGGAAGCTTATATTAAATTTTCAATAGTTCCCCTTTAATTTCTACTAATACTCAACTGCACTGAAATGAACTTAAAAGCCCTTGACAGTCAAAAAGATGTGGGTGCTCATATAGATATTTATACGGTATAATTAGAAAAATCTGTATATTGCTGTGTAACATGTTGGTGCTATAAACTGTTTCATTAGAAGAATCTTAGCATTCCAACACTCTATCAAAATGTATTAATTGCAACAGGGCAGTTACACAGGGAGGCACATTTATCCAGGGTCGAATTTCGAATTCATGTGAGTTTTTTTAAACTACCGTGAACTCCCATAAATTCAAAATTTGACTTCCTGAAATTTATTAATAAAATCTAGATTTTTAAACTCGGACGAATTGAAACGACCAGAAAAAACTTGAATGTCAGGAAGGCTGAAAACTTCTCCAAATTGATCCCTGGACCTCTCCCATTAACTCAAACAGTAATTCGTCAGGCTTTAGGTGGCAAATAGTCTAATTTGAATTCTTAAAGGGCCAGAATATGATAAATCTTGAAATTCTAATTTTTGAAAAAACTCAAATCAAACTTGGATAACCCCCTAGTCGAATTTGACAATTTTGACCATAAAAATAATTAGAAAATTAGAATTTTGAATTCGACCATTAATAAACCTGCCTCATAGGATTCTCTGTGTAGCTGGTCTTCATAGCATCCATATACTGTATTTGCTTTCATTGAAGCTAAGCTAAAGATAAGCAAATTACTTATTGGTTTCTAATGACAACTTTGTAAAAAATCACACAGCAAATATTGTAATGGCAGAGGCAAGGAGGGGAATCAAATAGCCTGTGATAAACAGAATTGTTTAGACTAGTGATAGGGACTGATTTGGTAACATACATGCTAAATTGCACTAGGTACACATAATTCTATGCTCTGTTGTGTTTTCTTCAGGTTTACGTTGTAGTGGGCATTGCAGCATTAGTTTGTACTGGCCTAGTAATAATGCTGATCATCCTAAAATTTGGAAGACACTCCAAGTTTGGTCTGAAGGGTAAGTTTGGCTTGGCCAACTTTGCTTGTTCTTCAGCCTTTGTTTTTTAGGATACTTTCTTTATACAAAAGCTGCATATTATCAATCTGTGCTTTATCTATATGAATGGATTTACTATATAATGCATTCTACATTGTATGTTAAATATTTATCATTACCTTAACATTCAAGTTTATATAATGCTGATCAAACTGTGCAAGACACCCTGAAAATATTTCCTTTTTTTTCATACTATATGAAGCATGAAAATTACATTTGTTTAAATTAGATGACATACATTCAAAGTATTAAACATATTTGTACTTTTTCATATTTGTGTTGTGTATTTATATAGTATAGATAGAGTCATTCTATTAGTTCTTTACTTAGAATAAATGAGTAAAATTGTGTTTGAAATTCAGGAGTTTCATCATTTTAGTGTTAGTGGCCAGCTTGTCACGATCAAACAAATTGCATTTTTAAACAGAGTAACAGACACCTGTATTCCCTTTCTTTCAGTGTGTTATTCTCAGAGCTAATTGTGGAATTTGATAAATGAAATTAGGATAATGTATGTCTGAAATAGTCACTTAACAACTCTCTCAGAGGAAGACTCAATCATATTATAATATTGCGTTCTCTTCGTTATGTCATTGTAAATGCACAGTAATGCACACTGGGAAACAGAGTGGAAGAATCCAGAATGGTGGGTTTTTAACTGTATCCGTTAACTCTCCCATAGCATAACCAGCTTGTTACTGAGTTCAGTGATTGCAGAGTTTGCACTTGCTCTGACAGAGCACAATTGTGAAATCAGTTTTTAGCAGAAAGCAAAAACCCCCCAAAATGTGGTGCTATAGTGAGGCTTTATATATAGGCCCGTCCATTATGAAATATGAACCTAGAGGCAAACGTATTTTCTTTCCTCTGTTCTCTGTTCTCTCATGTCATCTATTCTCTATGTACGTATTTGCTTTTTTTTACATTTCTAACTTTCTCTTTATATCTGTTTTAAGTTTTAAGCATCTCCTTCTATTGGCAATGCATGACATGGTTTATTTGTACCCAAGGTAATAAAGATAACATCCAACCATTTACAGTTTTGCACCTCCTACGCGCTGCAATATACAGTGCAGTACAAAAGTATTCAGACCCTTGAACATATAGCATATCCTACTTTATTTCACACCAGACAGTTTTTGATCTTTATAACCCAATGCCCAAACCTTCAGGTGAAAATTAGTCCTCTGCATGTGTTACTGTAGGTATGGATCAAATCTGATAAGACCTCAGTTATTTGTGTAAGAGGGTGGCACAAAAGTTATTACTCAAAGAAAATCTTGACTCAGTAGGTAGCACTGCCTTGCAGCAATGGGATCCTAATTCAGTTCGAGCATGGCCACTGTCTGCAAGGAATTTGTATGTTGTCTCTGGGTACAAATGTCGCCTTCCACACTCCAATTAATTGGATTACTTGACCTTAGTCTTAGCCGCCTTTTTTTTTTATGCATTTTCCTTATTAATAACATTGGGATCAAGCTTAATTGTTACTGGCCAGGCCCTGGGTGATAGGGAACTTAGACTGTAAGCTTCATTGGGGCAGGATCTGGTGTGAATGATGAACAATCCTTATAAATAACAGATAATTACCATGACAAAATACATTTGTATGGCCCAGCTGGCATATTGGAAAAGGTTTGTGATCAGATGAGGCCAAGAAAGATCTTTCTGGCCCAAAAGCAAAGTGATATTTTACACATTAGTACACACCATATTTCTAGTAATTACTATAAGTGGTAAAATAATGCTTTGGGCTGTGTTTAAATGATTGGTACAAATTGCAGGGAATTACTACAAGAAAACCTGTTTTTCTGCTTAAACTGAAGCTTGAGAGAAAGTTTATTTTCAGCAGGATGATTATTCCAAAGCCTAAGTAATACTGAAGTGGTTAATGAACTAAAAGGAAAAGCCCTAAATCAAACCATTCTTGTATAAGGGTAATAACACATGGTGCATTTTGTTGTTGTCACTGATACAAAATGCCAGAAAATACCTGGCCATTGGGGACTCATATCATGCAATTGATAAAATATATGCAATGTTAATGCTTTGCTAGTTACTCAAATCACCTCTGCTTAAACACTTCATTTTTTTGAAGCAAAATATTTAATGAAACTCCAAACTCCAAAGCAGGTGTTAACACTACTTTTGCTTAGCAATGTAATATTCACCAGCGAATGATTTTACATTGCAAGCAGCGCTAAACATTCACAAAAATGCCATTTTAACATTGTTGTGATTTTTAATTACATTCCCCCTTTAGGGGGCCTATTTAATAAACCTCATTTTTTTCTGGTCAAGTTTTTAAAGGAGAAATCAACCTATGGGGAAAAAACCCCGTACCCCCACACAGGTCGACCCCCGTTCGATTTTCTTTAGATTTTTTTAACTGATTATTCTGTATCAGTGAATAGGGCTTTTGCCAGTAAACACTTTGTCACACTTTGCACCACTTCGCCAGGCAAAAATTCATTATCACTACGCTAATTCGCTGGAATGCAAAGTTGAGTCCTGGGCGCCGAACACTGGCGAATTTTCATGGCGGTTTTGCGAATTTAGTCACCGGGGGCGAATCGCGGGAATTCACCGTAAATTCGCGCCTGGTGAATAAATTCGCAGATCCCTAGTGGGAGTCTCACTGGAAAATAATTTTTCATCTTAATTGCATCACTGATGCTGGGGAGCTGAGGAAAAAGTTTTATTGAGCAATTTTGCTTTAAAAATACAACTCTGATATTGCTGACTTTCAGTTCCCAACATATTTAAGCCCTTGATAATATGGTAAAATAAATTGAGATTTGTAGTGCAACAACAACTGAATAAAGTGTGGTTAAGAAAATTGTGTTTAGATCCTCTTTAAATACTGCAAATCATTCTGTGCAAACTGCCATATTAAGCCATGCTGCTGAAAATAGAAGTCTTCAGAAACTCTTGAAAACA
Organism: Xenopus petersii; assembly: GCA_038501925.1. Taxonomy (NCBI): domain Eukaryota; kingdom Metazoa; phylum Chordata; class Amphibia; order Anura; family Pipidae; genus Xenopus; species Xenopus petersii. Next base: position 149,972,968 of record CM076672.1, read on the forward strand.
TACATGTGTGAATAAAAGCATTCATAGATATACAGGCAGTGTTTTACTCTCTAGGGCACCTCTGGAATACTTTCTTGAAAATATTATTACTCCTAACTTTGTATACTTGGAAATTCTTGTACTTAATGCCTCTGGGGCACTAAACTCAATAGCCAATCCTTGCTGGAGGTTAAGGTTACTATCCTAGAGATCCTATGGGTTCCCTGTTATGACTACACCTCCAACCTCAATCATGAAAGGAATTACAGAAAGATCTTATTCATATTCTATTGTTCAATGAAGAGATAGAAATTTCTAGGCCCAGTGTTTTCTTGCCCCATTGAGGTTGCCATTTAACTTCTGGTGCCTAAAGCACAGCAGATTAAACAACAGGCCCAGGGTCACAAGGCACTGAACTCCTGCCTCCCACCATCAGAGTCCAATGGCAAAGATAATTAGTCAGTCCTTGTAACCCCTTTTTCTCATGGACAAAGCAATGACTTTTTGTTAGTGAGTTGCTTCTTAACTATTGGTTTGAACTTCATGCACACTTGCACAGGAAACATTAACGCTGCATTAAAAATCATGGCATTCGCTATACTTCAGGTCCATTTAGGTACCATGTGTTTGCCTGTGTTATGTTTCAGGCAATTGATCACAGGGGAAGCAAAAAAAAATGCTGTTAACTGCATCTCATTTTCAAAATGTACCGTTAATTAAACATTAACCATCAATTGAGCCTGGGTGAATTACAAATTCAATTTAGTTTATTGTGGAGCAGCTTAAGTGGTTATAAAGCTGGAGATGCAACAGTGTAGCATTGCAAGAGCCAGGATGATATTTTTAGTTGTAAGAAATAATCATGCTTAATTAAATAAGCTTCTCCTTACTCACAAAGGCTGCTTTTTACCCTTAAAATAGCAACATAAACCAATTTTCCTGCAGAGCCATGCATACCTGTACGTAACAATACATTTACTGCTAAGATAAGGTTTTTTAAATTAAACCATACAATAATAACTTGTTATATTATGTACAATATATTTATATTATTTAATAAATATTATTAATGCATGGACTCTTAATTATACTTCCTTGCATTAAAATCAATGTGTATTCATAACTGTTTAACTGCAAGGTTATGCACTTTGGCAAAAATAATATAAATGCAAGTTATACATTAAATGGCAGTGTGTTGGGAGTTTCCTTAAATGAGAAGGATCTAGGGGTTTTTGTAGATAACACGTTGTCTAATTCTGGGCAGTGTCATTCTGTGTCTACTAAAGCAAATAAAGTTCTGTCTTGCATAAAAAAGGGCATTAACGCAAGGGATGAAAACATAATTATGCCTCTTTATAGGTCCCTGGTAAGGCCTCATCTGGAGTATGCAGTGCAGTTTTGGACTCCAGTCCTTAAGAGGGATATAAATGAGCTGAAGAGAGTGCAGAGACGTGCAACTAAATTGGTTAGAGGGACAGAAGACTTGAATTATGAGGGTAGACTGTCATGGTTGGGGTTGTTTTCTCTGGAAAAAAGGCTCTTGCGAGGGGACATGATTACACTTTACAAGTACATTAGAGGACATTATAGACAAATAGCAGGGGACCTTTTTACCCATAAAGTGGATCACCGTACCAGAGGCCATCCCTTTAGACTAGAAGAAAAGAACTTTCATTTGAAGCAACGTAGGGGGTTCTTCACAGTCAGGACAGTGAGGTTGTGGAATGCACTGCCGGGTGATGTTGTGATGGCTGATTCAGTTAATGCCTTTAAGAATGGCTTGGATGATTTTTTGGACAGACATAATATCAAAGGCTATTGATATACTAAACTCTATAGTTAGTATAGATATGGGTATATAGAATTTATGTGAAAGTATGGAGAGGTGTATGTGGATGCTGGGTTTTCATTTGGAGGGGTTGAACTTGATGGTCTTTTTTCAACCCGATTTAACTGTGTAACTATGTAACTTATTGGTCGTTGAAGAAATAGTGGGTTAAGAACTGCTGGATTCGAAAGTAACTCATGGTAGTACTGCATGAGTGGTTTATTGGCTCAAAAGACATCAATTTATGGCTATATAAGTTACTTATAATCTCTCCACAGTGGAGTATGAACCAGCTCTCTCTTGAATTGAAGATCAGCTAAACAGGGAACCACATATTTTTGTACAAGAATCTAGTGGTCATAGACAAATATTGATATTTCCTCAAAATGTCCTTGCTTTAGTCTAAAATGAAACGTGAATATGAATGACTTACAATCAACTTTATAACAAAATGTTTATTTGCTCAAACACATTTCCTCTGCATGAAGGTATCCTTAATTTTATACCAATTGATTCAATGTATATTCTGTTCTCTTATATATATAGTATAGGAATAGATTTGTCTGGAGCTTACTTGCAAATGTCCAACAAACATTAAATGGGAAGTTTGCTGTTACATTTACATAGTGTGTTATCAATTGACTTATTTAAAGCAACTTTTCAATTAAGTTAGTTATTTGCCTTCATATTCTGCTTAGTTCAAATCAACACCTAAAAATTTGATTGTTATGGTCACTGACCCCTGCAACAAAAAACAGATCAACTGTGAGAGTTTAAATAGAAAATAAAATCTAAATGTTTCAAAAGACCAAGAAAGTATAACATTGAGTCTATTTGGTGTCTTACAATACTGCTGTCAACTTATATAAATATATACTGTGTATTGTGGGCATGGTGAGCTATGGGATTGCTTTTAGTGGGGGACTGTGTATTATGGGGCCACTTTTCGACCATTATGGACAGTGGAACAGTGGGCTATGCACTTTTTGGGAGCTGTGGATGTGGGGCACTTAAATCTACAGTATGTAAATGAGTTTAAAATGCTACTGTGGCTTTTGTAATATGTTTATACCCTCCAAGGGGTTGTCTATTTTTAGACTAAGCAGTAATTGTTAGGAAAGGATAATGAAGCTCTGAAACTTTTCTGTTTCATCTACAAATGCTTCATATAATCCCATAGTTTAATTCCAAACCTACCTTAGTGTGTTCTCTTTTATTTGATTGCATGCCTAGAAAGAAAGGGACTGATATGGGATCTAAACCTCTTATTAGTTTTGAACGTTCTTAACAAAAAATAAAAAACAAATACATATATATATATATATATATATATATATATATATATATATATATATATATATATATATATATATATAGTGCATTAAAGCAAAAATTGATTGTTATATGAGAGCTATAAGAGGTTATGAAATGTACGCATCATCACAAGGTTTGAGGCAGGTCCTTATTAATGATTTAGAGAGGCTGGTGTCACCTACTAGTTTTTGGTCCTGCAGCATACAGGTTGATCAATATTTCAATCTCAAGGTCACCGTAAATGGCTGCCATGCCAGCTTGTCGCATTTTCTTTTAAAGAACCTTGTTATTTTAGCTACTTTCTAGGCTCCAATTGAATCCCTACTGGTAACTGAATGTCTGATAGAAGACTATTCATTATTCATTTCCTATGGATTTATGGGTCTCCATTGTGACTGGTATATTGAAGGTAACTATGCACCAGTCAGTTCTTTCTCCTTAACCTTATTTGAATGGTACAGCAATCCATCCTCAAATAACTTCCATTATTGCCATTCCCTTGGTATTGTACCAGTGTGTCATTTGATGTGGCATGTGATGGTATTTATATTTTAATTTAATAATAATTTTAGATCTAATTTGACAAAGAAGATAACACTATTCCAATCCTTGAAAAAATAACATTAGTATAGGAAAATATAAGAAAACGCTAACTATTTCTGTATGATTTGATCCATACCCATCATCTATTAATACCAACAACAAACAAATGGATATTTTAAGGTGCAGGTATTCATGAATTCATGTATAACTGAGATAATCCATTCATATAAGAATAACTGATTTGCAGTCTACCATTTAATTGCCTCAACTCCCTTTCCTGTGGTCACTCCGGGGAGTGGGGACAAATGATGATTTAAATAGAAGCCAATAATGGAGAATCTATGTCACTTAAACTCTATAACTTTGCAGCCAGTTATGTAGATTTTAAGTGCTCATCCTGAAATTAATTGTACTGGGCTATCTAACAGCCCAGGGAAGTTTTGCAGAATTTGTAGCATCCTATAGCAGTGTTTTCTTTGTATGTTTAAGCAGCTATCTCTTACTTTAGAAACGTCTTGGAGATGGTGATATCCAGAACCTCGATTTCAAAGGTCCCATCACCTTACAGGAGTTGTTTAGCTTTAACTTAACTTTTAGTATGATGTAGAGAGTGATATTTTGAGACGATTTGCAGTTGATTTTATTTTGTACATATGGTTTTTGAGTTATTTAGCTTTTTATTCAGCAGCTCTACAATTTGCAATTTTAGCAATCTGGTTGCTAGGGTAAGAAACAACAGTGATTTGAGCTTCTCCTTTATATATAAAAAAACACTATGTGGGGCAGGAGATGGCCAGTACAATCCCATTTGCCATCACTGTTGCTACATCCCATGGAAGCACAGGTTTTACCCAGGGTTATAATTACACAGAGAGCACCAAAATCTGTTACAAATCCAATCTCCCGAACAAAAACCATGTTTTTCATATCATAAGCCATAGGTCTACGCTATTTTAAAATCTGCAGACAGAAAGGAGCTGATGGAAACAGATTAATGTTGCAGTGCAATGTGCGTTGCATATTAATATGCCATATCCATCATACATGTGCACTGAATGTTAATGTTAGAAACTTTTTTATTTTTTTGTTGGATTAACACTTCTTTGCTGGTTTTAGGAAATATTTTTATTCTGAGGATCTTTCTCAGGATTGTTGTGGAAAAATACTTTCCTTTTTCACTTTTTAATATTATGCAGTTAAAGCATCATTCATAGCGAAACAGTAAAACAAATCTTTATAAGTATCGGTGTTGTGTTCTATGCAGTCTGTGGAAGATGGTTCTCTTGACAATAGCAATGTGCTGCTCATCTCAGTGGGAGCTAATAAACACATAGTAGAAAATAAGATATCAGTGGGTGATAGCAATAGGTTTGTACTTATAGGGCAACTGTTGGTTTGCAACAGCAAGTCAGTTTGGATAAAGATTTCTGCACATAGGCAGGTTATGATCTGCTAGTTGTGTCTTTTTGTGCTGCTGAACTCAAGTAAATGACTATCACTGATCCCTATGGCTAGGAAGAATTAAACAGTTCTGCTCTAACATACTGCGGCCAGACCTCCCTAGGTAAAATGAAACCTAAGGAAGCATCTAATACAGGTATGGGACCTGTAATCTGGAATGCTCGGGACCTAGTCTTTCTGTAATTTGTATATATACCTTAAGTCTACTAAAAAAAATGTAAAAATTATTTATTATTTCTTAACTGGGTTCAAGTGCAAGGTACTGTTTTATTATTTAAGAAAAAAAGGAAATTGTTTTTTTCAAATGTGAATTATTTGATTAAAATGAAATCTTTTGAGATGGCCTTCCCATAATTTGGAGCTTTCTGGACAATGGGTTTCTGAATAATGGATCCCATACCTGTATAACTGCAAGATGGATCTATGCCTCAAACATAAGGAGGATGTAATATCACAGTACTTCAATTTCTCTCTCTGGTTCTCTTTTTTGTATTTCACACATTCCATGTTTCTGTTTTCCATTGTAAATGTGCCCAACAGAAGTAAACAAGTATATTTGTTCCTCCATTAATAATAGGGTTGTCTTACAAGGGACTGAGGCAACTTCTTTGCATCAAATGGATACACTACATATATTGCTTCCTAATGTTTTCTAAAGCACTGGGAGAGTTAAAGGCATTACAGTGTGAAGTGACAGCTCTGTTTAAGTTATATTCATTTCATCATCTGCTGCATAAAATGCTGACTTGACAAGATAGGCTTTAATACACAATCCTGTATGTCACAATCTTTCTTTATACGGTGTTTGGAACAAGGGATAAGTAATTTGCCTGACCTCTTCCTGTTTTTATGAACCTCCATCTCAATTAGTGATTCCAGTAGCTAATTGACTGAATAACCATTAGTGTTTTTGTAGACCAGGGGTGGCAGGGCCATGTATTGTATAGTCATAATAAAACAGTGGGAAGGAATTCTATTTCTTTTAAACTTATGTCCCCCCCCCCAAAAATGAATAAATAACATGGCTATATAATAGCCAGCCATTGAAGTGTGTTTATGCCTTGGGGAGTTGGATGCTCAGCCCACATAACTGGCATTTCATGTTGTCTGACACCACAGCACTTTGTAGCAGCAAGGGTGTATACACATAATGAATGTAGCACTAAATGCAGGGGTGCAATGACCATGGTACCTGCTACAGCTCAGTCTTTCTGTGTCTGGTAGTTCTCCAGTATCAAACTGTTCCTAGTGAGTCCACTAGTGGTACTAATGGGGACTACATTGTAAATTCCCTGTCAAAAATGTGCAGTTACAAGAAGTACTTTTATGTATGCAGATACAAGGGTATGTGTATAAGTTGTCACAATCGTTGTCTGTCCAGATTTCCCCCAGTACTAACCCTTATTAAACATAACAGTGTGTTTATACTTTTACCCATATACCTAAAGGCAGGGTCTGACTGGAGTTTGCAAGGCCCACCGAGGCTGCTACCCCAGGACCCCCACACCCCCTCTGGAGCCCCCACCACCGGCTGCTCACTCACTACCTTAACTTACTCACCCAGAATCTTAACTTACTTATTCCACGATTTGGAGAGGGAGGCAGCTGGGGAGCGACAGCAGAGGGCAGGTGAGGAAATGAAGGAAGAGGGCAGTGGAGCGATAGAAGAGGAAAGGTTGGGGAGCAACAGAGGAGGGCAGGCAGGGATTGGGTTTTGTTCAACGGGGCCCATCAGGTTTTTTCCATGTGGCCCTAGAAGTCCATCCCGGCCATGCTTAAAAGTGGCCATACACAGTTCCATAAAAGCTGCCAACTCAGCCCCTTCAAAAAGTCTTTCTGGACAGGTTTGAAAATCCCATCAGATGCACGTTGATGCAGGTCTTTGCAAGCTTCACATGTGATCCATTCCTTGGTACCGAGGTGGCAGAGATCTGCTCATTTGGCAACCTCTCCAAACAAGAAGAAGAAAGTGTACATACAGTATCCATACACAGGCAGATATAAGCTACAGACTGTGCCCCTCCACATTGTGTCGGCAGTTTATAGACCCTTGTATGAGGGATACCCGATGGCTCAAAAAATCATCCAGATATCTAATGGGCATATCTCATTGGATGACTGGCAATATATGGACAGCTTTACTCCATTAAAAGGAGCTTTCTTCCAAAATCCAGCAATGTCCAGAATTTTGAAACTATACATACATATATACATATATAGTCATCTGTGTTACTAAAGTTCATTAAAAACCATTATCTATTATAGATGAGAATTTTTTAAGTAGCAATATTAGTGCAGCACCCAGCAGCATGTTTGCTAAAATATGATGCACCTAATTAGTTCTGCAATAGCTGGCATTACTTCTATTGCAAGTCATTATTGTGCACTATTGCACTTAATACTGAAAGCTTTTAACTATTTTAAGTATCATACATTAGAATGAACAGTAAATTCTACACTAAGTATATTACTGAACTATTTTTTTTTTCAGTAAGAGCCAGACTCCAATAGATAATTAGCAGTCACATGGCCTTGAATAATGGATATGAATACTCTAATGAATAGTTACTCTCTCAGTAGTTAAATATTGAAACCATATTTAGTTGTGTTGGTAACACTGCAGTTGGCCTGGTTGGTAAAAAAGAACTGACATCTCTGTTGTCACTTGCTTAATCCCGGAATATGATTGTAGGCGCCACAACCCCTACCCAGGGGTAAAGTTGTCATTTTCTTAAGCTGTAAAACATTGAATCCATTGATGAATGCTGAAACTACCAACCACAGCAGATATCTGCAAAATATTTTAACCTGACTTGTTTAAATTGTTACTAATGCATATTCAACCCTAAAATCCTTACCTGTTGAGGTTGGAGATCCAGAGATAAGTAATGGGGGTACAGTGATGAACTTATAAAAACAAAAGTGGGATAAACCTTGAAAACTCAAGATTTGCTTTAATCTGATAACAGAGGAAATTCTCTGATACCATGTAAGCTATAATTATTATTGACGGAAATCCAACACACTCTCTAAAGCCTTGCTAATGTATCTTAAGTGTTGCAATCAGCTTTAAATCTTCTCTATTTTCAGTGATTAAGTGCATGGGTGTGTGGCAATTCTGAACTTGCAACATAAATAGTTGGAGTGGAATGTGATTTCTCTTCATTTTGATTAGCTAAAACTGATGTTGTTTTTATTGGCTTACCATTGTAAGCTACAGTTATTGTTTAGGAGTGAAAGAATTTTCCTCCACCCATTAAAGATTTTGTACCTAATACATGTGTAACGGGTTTAAGCTTCATAGGAGCAACTTTGCCTCAGGGTGATAGGAAGAAGCTTGATTTACAAGAAATGTCAAATAAACAACAAATAATGCCCCTGATCATTGATAGGGTTTACCTGGCATTTTACCTGGTGCGGTTTACCTGGCATTTTTTGATATAAAGGAAAATTATGTAGGAATTATTTTTATTTATTCAGAATTTTTCTATTTTGCTTATTATTATTATTCCTTCTCATATGAGCTGCAATATTACTTACTCCATTAGACCACTTGAAGTGCTCCACCTGTTTCTCCCTCTATATGGGGTAATTTGGGAAGAAGAACGTAGAGTGCAAAAAAAGGCCACCACCTGCCATTTTTTTGCACTTTGTTGTTTTAAAATGAGGAAACCTGCCTTTGCTTCTTGAATATAGCACTGCATGTGGTGGACAGTGCTTTATTCGAGAGGGCAGACAGAGGGAGGCAAAAAGGGAGGAATATAGGAATATAGTCATAGATAGGCTCATAGATAGGCACATAGGGTGGCACATAGTCATACAGAAGCACAAGTTAGGGAGCAGCAAGAGTTATAGACAGGGCTTTTCTGCACCTACTGAAACTGCTCTCTGGATGTTTAATCCAGCATTTGGTGCAGAGAGCAACATTTCCCAGGGCAAAAGTGCGATTTAATTCAGAAAAACTAATCTCACTGTTTATCATGTGAACTGAAAACTCTGTTGAAGTCTATGGGAGAAAACTGGAACTGAATCCTCTTGGGGGGGGGTGGTATCACTCCAACTTGCAGTACAGCAGTTAAGAAATCAGAGCACAATTCACATGAATGATGGCATCTGGGAAACTCACAATATGTTTAGCACCATGTCAGATTTCAAAATTAAATATAAAAAAACTGGTCTTTTGAGAAATGGATTTCAGTGCAGAATTCTGCTGGAGCAGCAGTATTAATGGATGCATTTTTTAATTAAAAAAAAAACAATTTTTACCACCACAGTATCCCTTTAAGAGGTGGCAGGATTCTGGTCACTATTAGGATTGACCCATCAGAGTAGTATTGCAGACTCCTAGACTGTACCAAGTATGCAAAGTACCTTGCAACTTGTCATGTTTTTCCCAGAATGCAGTTATTTTCATAATTCCATTGGAATTGAGCCATGAGGGGGAGGGTTGTGCTTGGTGCATCTGATGTGTCAAAATGCACATAATTGTGCTTGGGTGCTGTAACTGCAATACAAATGAATGTATTAAATACATATTACACAGTAGACTATAGCATTTTGCTGTTCATGAGATCTCGCATGGTTTGTCTGCAATTGTCCTTTGGTTAGTTGAGGGGTTTGTATATAATTGGTGGATATGTACTGTTTTTAGATGTGTTAGGTGTTCTCACATGTCCATGTGTTTTTTCTCTTGCTGTAATAATTATTTGAAGCATTTGAGTAAGGTCACTTGAACTGTGATGAACGCTGAGATCTTTTTTAAATCATTGCTGGTGAACTGCGTTGTGTGACCAGCTGTGCTGAAAACATCTATAGCTCCCCATAGACGCGACGATTCTTCTTGCCGAACGACCGATTTTAGGGAAGCCCGACCAATCCTTCGAAATTATCGTGTAGTTAGTGGTATTCAAACGATCGTACATCTTACGATTTTTCACCCGACATCTGTAGGGAAATTGATCGGCCAGGTCAAAAAATCTTTGTCGGTCCCAGTGCAATCTATCTATGTTTGCAGGGACAAGCAGGCAGCTCCCCTTTGTTTTCCTGGTAAATTGGTCTTTTTAGTTGATGGTAAATTTGTACGATCGTACGATCGTTCTGAGAAGATCGTGGTCTCACGATCAGGATCTAATCTGTTAAAAATCTCAACATCTATGGCCAGCTTAACACATTCATCAAACTGTAAGATCGCTATCTGAAAGCAGTATCTAACCAAAGAGGATTAGGTGGTGTTCGACTGTCAAGGCCACACGATTATAGAAAAAGCTGGTAAAGGAATTACTAGTTAATAGGGATGCACCGAATCCAGGATTCGCTTCGGGATTCGGCCAGGATTCGGCCTTTTTCAGCAGGATTCGGATTCGGCCGAATCCTTCTGCCTGGCCGAACCGAATCCGAATCCTAATTTGCATATGCAAATTAGGGGCAGGGAGGGAAATTATGTGACTTCTTGTCAGAAAACAAGGAAGTAAAAAATGTTTTCCCCTTCCCACCTCTAATTTGCATATGCAAATTAGGGTTCGGATTCGGTTCGGTATTCGGCCGAATCCTTCGTGAAGGATTCGGGGGTTCGGCCGAATCCAAAAAAGTGGATTCGGTGCATCCCTACTAGTTAATCTTTTGAATATTCACACTCAATCCAATGCCCAATCACACTGTCTTCTTTAACCATCATCCACTGCCTCTACAAATTTGCACGATTGCACGTCGACATTCCCATCTGAATAGTGTTATCAAATATGACCAAAGAACAAATGCAGAGATTGCAATGTAACCTTACACAATGCATTTTTTGCAGTCTCCCTTTTTAGGGGGAACATTAGCAAGTATTATTCAGCCTTTCAAACTTTATACAGGTTCATAACCACTGCCTTTTTGGTGTGTGCTTGATTCTGCAGAAAATAAATCATAAGATGGAATTCACATTTGCATTGCATTATCAAAGTACACCACTTTCATTTCATGCAAGTGTAGAAGATGCATGATGTTATGTTTTGGCTAGCCGAGCAGGGCCGGATTTACATAGTGTGTGCCCCTAGGCACGCTGCCATTTGTTGCCCCTGTCCCCTCCCCTTTATTAGTGCAAATTTTCATCATCATCTGGACCGGAGCAATGGGGATTTAAAAAATTATTATATCTCCAGCGCATCCCCAGTGTTTTTGAACCAATGTGGGTGTGGCTGGGCAGCTTGCCGCCCCCCTAAAATCCTGCCGCCCTAGGCCCGGGCCTAGGTGGCCTTTCCACAAATCCGGGCCTGTAGCTGAGGATGAGTTGAGTATAACAGTGCATTATTAGCAGGCTCTCATGCAGGCATTACACAACAGCAAGCTTTCACTTTCACTTTTAAGCTGTCAGAAAGTATGCACAGTATAAGTATGAGCACAGTAACATCTACAGGCCATTTGTATAAACACCACATATTCCCCCTATAGTAGGAAAGCATTTGGGTAAATGTAATAAACAACAACAATGCATCTTAAAGCAATAATATACATTCTTCACATAGTCCTAGGTTCATCAGGTTTTCTGATTCTCTCAGTTCACAGTTCACAGGCATATTGCAGTTGACATCAGGAGTAGGAAAATGTCCTTCATCAAATGAAGCTTCTCCAAAGTCATTCCTAACAGGAGCAAGACGACTTGCATTCCATATGCGTCCATCAGACAGTTCATATGTGCATGGTCCTCGCTGGCGTCTTACTTCAAGTGGTGTAGTAAATTTAGATTGTACTTGTTTCATTATTCCTGGTTTCTTAATTCTGACTAAAGCTCCAGGTTGAAAGTGCACTTCTCTGGCACCACGTTTTCTGTCAGTATAAGCCTTGTATTTGGCTTGTTGATGTTTCACAATGTCAGCAGTAGATGATTTTATAGGCACAGTATTTTGTGGAAGTTTGATGTCTGCAACATGTAACTTAGTGTGCATCTGTCTGCCATGTAAAAATTCAGCAGGAGATGATTGGGTCGTTGCATGGCACGTTGCTCTGTAGTTATGTAGGAACTCTGTTGTAAATACTTTCCAAGATTTCCCAGTAAGAATTGTTGTAGTGCTTCTTTCAGACTTCTGTTAAATCACTCGATTTCTTCATTTGCTTGTGGGTAATACACTGAAGATTTCCTATGCACAATATTCTTCTCTCGCAGAAAAGAATTCAAACTCATGTGAGACAAGCTGTGGTCCGTTGTCTGATATTCACTCCTTTGAATTAACATCTCTGTTGAAGACTGTAGACAGAAATGTTATTACTGTAGCTGATGTTATATGAGAAACAAATGCAATTTCTGTCCATAGTAGTCTATAACGGTTATAGCAAATCTGCAGTCTATAGGAACATCTGTAAAAGGACCGACAATATCAATAGCAAGTTTTTCCCATGCTGAATCAGGAAATGGTACTGGTTTTACATCTGGTCTCAACTTAACTTTTTGTACAAAGTTCTTTGCACAACCCAGTGAAGTGTTGCTTTGTGGTGAAATTTTAGACACTGGCTGTATGGCAGGCATTGGTGCTGTAGTAATGAGACCATCAACTAATTGTATGTTTAATGCACCTTCCAAGTATAGCAGTACCCTTATTCACCCTTATTCACCCTTATTAGTGACTTCATGAACATCTTTAGCAGAACTACGACAGATCTTAGCAAAATGTCGTACCTTTGTGCATTTGCAGCACCGTTTAGCTTTGCAGGACATGTAACATGATTTGCAGTGTGTTGTGTTGAACCACAGCGAAAGCAGTATTTTCTATTTGTATTTGCTGCACGGTTTTGCAGTGTAGGTGAATCCCTTTCCTTAGCACTGTATTTTGCCTGTGACTGTGCCTTATTAGGTCACAGTGCTGAATTCACAGTCTGTACATTCCCAGCAGTTCCCTGACTGAGAGTTTTAGCTTCTGCCACTGTTGTTTCAATTTGGCTAGAAACTGTAAGGGTTAAATCCTGCTTGAGGAATTCTCTGCCAGTATTTTGTGATTACTGTAAACTGGCAACATCTAAAAAATAAACAGATAAAAGGCATGTAGATTTGCAACTGCGGTTTCACTCATGATCTCAGTTATCTGATAGCATTTTATTAAACAGTATGTCCACACGTGGGAAGCATTATAACATGACTTTATAAAGGTAACGGGAGGTTTTGATATAGGTGATAGTCTTACTAATCATTAATTGATGAGTTAAAAATTGTTACTGGAAAATATCCTTTGGGGGCTTTTATTTTAAGCACAAGAATGTCTTTCTTCACTATTAAATGTATGTTAAATAATGCTTTTCCAGCATGTGTAAATGCTTAAGGAACCATTTTCAATGTGTGGTGTGTTACCTAGAGGTAGCGAGGCCTGATGCTGAGCATTATGTATATTATGTTCCAAAAGTGGATCATTCACACTTATATCCATTGAACAAATACCTGTATTTGTATATAAAGATGACAGATAAAAACATTTTTTAATATTTATGCATTTTGTAGAAATGGCCTGTTATTAGCAGCTGATTTGCAACCAGTATTAACAAAGTTAGAGTATAATATGCTATAATTCTTATACCATCTCCAATTTTCCTGGTAATCTAAAACATTTGTCATAAATTTATATATAGGGTCCTATTTATCATGATGTGTAAAAATTGTAAAACATCATAGGTGTTGTTGCCCACAGCAACCAATCAGCAACAGCCTATCACCTACTAGTTAGAAAACGAAGCAACAATCTGATTGGTTGCTGTGGGCAACAAAACTGCCTCATAGTTTATAAAGCTATCATTCACCAATAGTGAAGAGTGAATGTGACCTGTTAAACTTTGCGGAATATTGGCAAAATCACGAAAACATTAAGTGGCTATTTCTGTGCTGTTTTTTTGCACAAAATAAAGTCAGTGAGCTTTTTTGCAGTGTTTTATTCATTCAAAATGCACTAAAGTCAGTGGGAGTTTTTTTTGCAGCATTTTATGCACAGCAGAGTTTTTTTGCAGTGAAAATTTGTAGCACATTCTTGAAAAAATCCACCCATGGTATTTTGTGTGTCTGGCGATGCATTTTGCTTATTACTATTCAATTAGGTATGAAACATTTTTGCAAACAAAATTTGCTGTGAATGTCCATTTGTATAATAAGAGCAGTTGTTCATCGATTGTATAATCATCAAGAAACTTTTATCATGTCTGCAGTGAAAAATGAAATGATTATAACTTTATTTTGATTTCAATTTGCAGAACTCTTTTTGAAAGATAAAGCTGAATATGCTATGAAAACAGGTTTCTAAGATGTGCACTAGTTAGGCCAAGGCTGGCTTTTGATTTGCTTGAATAAGTGACAGTCAGATGACTGGTCATAATATTTGGCTGGACTCATTTTGTTTTGTTCATTTTCATGTCCCACCTACCATTTTGTTTATTTCATGTGTTTTGGTTTGATTTGTTTATAATATTTTGAAACACTACAAGGTATCTGCAACCTGTGTCCCTTTGAGAGCTAGATAAATTACCGTTCCCAGTACCCCTGGCCCTTGCAGCTCTCCCACTCACTCATCCAAAAATACTTGAGAACTTAGGTTGGACATACCTTGTCTGTGTTCTTATCCATTCTGAAATATTGCAAGTTATTTCCAACCTGCTCTCCAATTCACCTTATTTTTCTTTTCTTTCATTCTTTTTTTTATTGAATTTATGCATCCTTTTAATTTGTGTTGTTTTAAGCATGCATTCTCATCTGTTATTTTGTTTCTTTTAGGTTTTGTTTTGTTTCATTCGGTTCCTCTGAATGGGTAGGTGACATAAGCCCAGAGGCAGAAAGAGGCTCTGACAGGGAGCAGTAGCTTTCTGAACTAGTGCATCCTGGGAGTGGAATACAGTATCTATGTCTATGACCTATAATTTTTGTCGAATATAAGCTTCCTGGGACAACCTGTTATTGACCTGTATTTGGTACATATTAATGTACAGTTCATGGACATAACAGACTTATTTTAAAAACTAACTCCCACTTTGTGCCTTAATCCAATTCTGATGTGTCAAAAAATAAAATAAAACTTGAAAACATTTTGCAGGATATTACATACTACCAAACTTAACAAAACTAAACCATGCAAACTCATTTTATTTTAATGTATTTTTCTGTTTTGTGGTTCTAGTAAAGTTATTTATTGTTGTATTGTGCTTTAATAAATGATCTTTTACTTACAGTATTTTTTATCTGGTATAATTAAGATATTGACTAACTCCACCCATACCCAGTGCTAACTGTACATTCATTTTCAGATTTTTCGCTGAATTTTTTTTTTTACCTACGATTGCTGAAAGCGCTTCACATTCAACCATGGATTTGTTCTGATGGGTCATTTGCATGCGTTATTAACCAGACTGTAATGATTTTTTTCCTTTTATATAAGGAGGACAAAAATGGTAACAGACCTTTCCCAAATGATCTTCAATGTTCAAGTTTGTCAGAACTGGGATATTCTAATATCTGTTTAAAGTAATATAAAATAATTTTGGAGACAATTTAGGAGAATTACTTTGCCTCCTTAGGTTTCGTTGAAGAAGATACCTTTAAAAATAAGTATTTAGGTAACCTCTATGTGTGTGGAAATCTGTATACATGTAGAAATATAACAGGGGGTGTTTTAGGCCATGTTAAAAATGTGCATAAACATAGACATTTTAATAATTATGCAGAACAGTGCATACAAGGCTTCATCAGTTAGAACCATCTTGTAGACTGCTAGGTTTATTTACACAGCAACATACCGATGACTTTTACCTCAGGGTGAAGGAAAATCCTTTGAGAGATTCCTTCATTCTGGCATTTAGCTATGACCTGTGTGTCCTCTGTTTTTTAATACCTAGTCAAAAGTATGCTGGTGTATTATATCAAAGGTAGTAGTCAGAAAAAACAGCTGCATTAGACTTAGGTACACAGAAACAACACTGCATACAATCATAACACAAAAACAAGGATTTCTCTGAAAACTCAGGTGTAAACAGTACATTTTATATGAGTACGTCATATGTTACAGTGGTCGTAAGCTTAACCTGCTATGATCGACTAAAAATAAAAACTACCACTAAAAATAAATAAACAGAAATAAAAAAACAGCAACAGTTATGATTTGGCTGTTCTCTATTTCTGTTCACTTGTCTTTACTCAATACAAGGTGTAAAAGGTACTGCTAGTTGTATTTATTTGATAAATACACTAAAGAAATCCACAATTATCCATAGGGGTTTCCCTACAGAGCGAGATGTGATGTATTAGCCTGACAAAGCTTCCCTCTGTATAGTTAAAGGTTCCTATGACTATGGTAAAATACAGATTTATAGGATAATTAGGCCATTATGTGAGTCAGCCATTATGGAAGAATTGGAGAAGATAGTGAAACAAGAAAGGTGGAAACAAAAGTGAGGGATTGGTGTACTTCTTTATCATTAGCAGAGGACTGCAGAGTTATTGAAATGAAGATACATTAGAAAGAAATGAGAGTAGAGAAAGACTGAAAGGGACTTTGGGAGCAAAAGAGTATTCAGTACATAAAGGAAACAAGAAAGAATGATAGATAGATAATAAGGCTAAAACCGTTGCAGGGTGAAGGACGAAAATAAAATAAAATAAAAGCCATGACAGGCTACACATGGATCAGCTTAACTCTCTCCATGCAATGGATTCAGGAACAAATAGACGGCACTTCTGGAAAAGATTTATTGGGGTTGCTGCTGTGTATCCTAACGCGTTTCGGGAGTTAATCCCTTAGCAGTCGGATACTGCTTGACAGAGCACCTGGAAAAGTACCTGTGGGGAGTAGTAGCGGTCCTTTTACTGGTTTTCTATCCTTTAACTCTCTCCATGCACCACAAAAGGATTGTTGCATGACAGTCACTCTAGGTCAATGCTGTCCAACTCTATCCAAATAGTGGACCAAGCATTATGCTTAGGGATGCACGAATCCACTATTTTGGATTCCGCCAAACCCCCGAATCCTTCACGAGAGATTCACGCAAATACCGAACCGAATCCTAATTTGCATATGAAAATTAGGGGTGGGAAGGGGAAAACATTTTTTACTTCCTTGTTTTGTGACAAAAAGTTACTCAATTTCCCTCCCTGCCTCTAATATGCATATCAGGATTCGGTTCCGTTGGGCAGAAGGAATCGCCAAATCCGAATCCTGCTGAAAAAGGCCAAATCCTGGACGAATCCCGAACCTAATCCTGGATTTGGTGCATCCCTAATTATGCGACATGTTTTGGAGGGCCTTATCTCGCCCATGTTGGACAACTCTGTTTTCAAATTTCTCAAATTTTAGGTAAAGCTTTATCTTGAGAAATATCCATTATATATAATATGCTGTCTGCAACATATTGTGCAATTCAAAGGATCGAATAAATGCAACATTTTAAATACAAAAAAATCATAAATCATTTGAAAATTGGGAGCAAAAGAGTATACAGTATGTAAAGGAAACAAGAAACTAACTTGTAAAATACACTAAATAAATTAGTGTAGATACTTTTAATTGTATATAGGCCTATAGCAGAATGACTTAAGTCATGTATCAAAATTATCTAAAAATTCAGAGGATTAGGGAAATGGTACAGGGGTTAGATGTGCAGAGTGGGTGCTGTGTACTGGCCCACTTGATTATTTATTTCCTAGTATACAATATATATATATGTATATATATATATATATATATATATATATATATATATATATATATATATATAGATAGATATATATATATATATATATATATATATATATATATATATATATATATATATATATATAGATATATATATATAGATAGATTATACATCATTCCCTGCCAAAGTGGAGGCTACAATCTAAGGTCCACACATTCATGAGTCTCTGAGGTTGTCATATGGTATGAAAACGTTCACACCTGTTTATGTTCTAACATGCTCTGTAATCTTTGCAGCGACTTATATTACAGTGTTAGTACCCTTTTAACACCTTAAGGTGTATATAGTCATCATAGTTCCAGCCGCTTCACAGATGCCTTCTAGTCCACCCAAAGAAGTATCTTAGAGGTGGCCCGTTTCAGACTTTAAAGGAATGAACATATCTATTTGTAAGGATAGCTCTACTAATTACCAGTTGGATTAGTGACTCTTAAGGCAGGATATTATTACAGACCTACATGCCAACAGCCCTTTAGGATAGATGCTGACCTCCCCAACATTGAAATCTACCCCAGGTCTATTTGTGTTAATAATTTACTCTCAGTGATACCTCATCACTGACTAACCCCCCCCCCCCCAAGGCAGGCATAAACAATCCTACAAAAACAATTGAACATCAGTTAAATGTTAAATGAATTAGACATTCCAAGCCAAAAATGTTAACTATATACAATCACATTGTTCCCATTTCTTTAATTAGAGATATACATATTCCCAATTAGGATTAGAGCAAGCAACACTTTGGGGGCTATTTACTATAACTCAAATTTTTATGGTTAGGCTCTTTGTGACAAAAACTTGAATTGGTCATGGAAAAAAACCCCATATTTTTGAGATTTATTATACCCGATGCTGCAAAAAGCCAGAATCAGAAAACCCAGCACCTCAAATCTGTCAAGGTCATATATAAATCAATGGAAGATGGGAATATCTTCCCAATTTGAAGATATTGTGGTCTGCTTTGGGTTCAGCCCGATAATCTGAAAAATTCAAGCAATTTGGGAGTTTTCCGGGTTATTGTTCGATTTTATCGAGTATTTCTCAATCCGATTTATTCGAGTTATTTTAAACAAGGCAAAATCAGGGATGGGAGTTTGGTCGATATTTTTTTATCAAAATAATGAGATAAAATCGTATTTTAGTAAATAACCCCCTTTATGTCTCTAGGGATGTATTTTTATACATAATGTCACATGTATGTCCACTCTAGGCTGAAATTGCTTATAACCAGGGATCACTTCATCAGTGTGCATCTGTATCAACAGGGCCAAAGTCCAACCACTAAGGGGGTTATTTATCAATGTACGAATTTATCTCAATATTTTCTGCTACAAACTCAAATCCGCTTGGGTTTTTTTACACTTATTTATTATTACATTTTCCTGAAATTATGCTGTGCAGGAAAAAAAATCTGATTTTCACAAATTTTTGGACTTTTTAATCCGATTACACAATTTTCGAGATTTTTCATAATTTTCACCCGAAAACTCAGAACTTTGGGGCATTGCCTGAAACCCAGAGCACATCAAAAATCATTGGGACTTCTCCCATTGACTTATATGCAACCTCGAGAGGTCTGAGATGCGAATTTTCAGATTCCGACTTTTCCATCCTTTGGGTTTAATAAATTCTGAAAAAATCCTGATTTTTTTAAAAGTCAGATTTTATAAAAGAAAATCACAAATTTCTAGGGATTTTTGCATTCAGAGTTTAGTAAATAACCTCCTAAGTGTTCATGCACCCATGTTGGACAGCTCTGTGAGATGTTTTGTCCATGGTCATGGATTGCATTGCTGTAATCTGAAAATATCTTAGAAGCCTGCACTTTTGGGTATGTTCTAGGGCAGGGGTCACCAACCTTTTTTTTACTAGTGAACCACATTTAAATGTAAAAAGAGTTGAAGAGCAGCACAAGCATGAAAAAGTCCATGGGGATGTCAAATAAGGGCTGTGATTGGTTGTTTGGTAGCCTCTATATGTACTGTTAGCCTACAGGAGGTTCTGCTTGGAAGTACACCTGTTTTATTATGCAACTAATAGTTGCCTCCAAGCCAGGAATTCAAAAATAAGCACCTGCTTTGAGGCCACTGAGAGCAACATACAAGGGGCTGGTGAGCAACATGTTTCTCGCGAGCTACTGGTTGGGGATCACTGTTCTAGGGTTAGACATGGATATACAACCAAACAAAGGATTTGTATGCGTAGGGCTTTCTTACACAAACTGAAACCCCTCTGGGACTAGAATGCCACAGGGCATTATTCACTAACTAGTCTGTAGCAGTAATATGTTAAATGCACAGCTTTGCACTTACCAGATGGGAATACATGTGCTTCTACTGCTGAAAGACATGGAATTAAATTATATTTTTTTGTGGATACATTTTTCTCTGACCCTGCACCGGATGTGATATGAAGAACGTTCCTAGCCACATACTTATTTGGTGGGATACTTTTTTAATACAGGTCCAGAGTAGGATTTTAGGGAAAGTCCAATCAATTCTAAAAAGGAGCTGAAGGTTAAAACAAAGCATGATATTGTATTTACCTTAATACCAGCCATAAAAAAATATTCTATGCCTTAATGTAATTAAATATTTCATTGTCTATTTTTTATGTTACCCATGAGCAAATCAAAATGGTTTTAGCATTTATGAGTCACATACTATTCAGTATCAGTATTTATTCGGGGTTAAGCGCTGCAGGTAAGTTAGTCACACTAACTTGTTTTTTGCCTTGTCTTTATATTATTTTAACCTGGTATTGAGATGTCCCATGAAGTTTAAGACCTTACACCCTCCTGTATGACAAATGTATGGATACAATAAGACTACAACATTTAGGCTGGAACTCTTTGTGCTTAACATAAGGGAGGTCACATGACCTATTAACCTTTTACCTGGAGGTCACACATCACTCAGTGCACCATGTTGTAAAATGGATACTTTTCTCTTTCTTTGTCCATTATGCACATTCCCCACCAGGTGAGGATTTAAAAATGATAGACAGGTCTTTAATTAGCTGGCTTAAAATCTGAACTTGTATGTCAAGGAGATCCTTAAAAATGGATATGGTGTGCCCACTTAAGAGCGCACCTCTGAGATAACCTACATCTAAGAGTTTAAATGCTTTAACATAATGAATCGCTAATCTTTACATACACCGGCAGCGCACTTACTGAAACATCAGAAATGCCTTATTAATAGCTTTGGAAAGAGGCAAAGATCCAATAGATTTTCAATTAATAATGTGTGAAAGCATATTCTCCAGTATGCAGAGGGCAGCAAAGTGAATGCTAGCAATTACCTTTTTGGCAGCGTATGGAAAAAGGAGAATTTAGATCCATTTACTTTCTGTCATTTACCTACAAAAGGTTCTTTGTAATGCTGATATCTTATGTGCAACAATGAACACAGAATTAAGTGTGTTTTGAATTAATTTGTATTTATTTTGTCTATTTATAGAACACACCTAAAAACCTTTTGTTTCAAATGGCTCCATAAAGCACTTTAACAAAAAAATACAATAGTAAAAATACAGGTACTTTTTCTGCTCCTTCTTTGATTAGGGAATAATTCTATCTTACATGATATTATAGGCCATCTCTCAGGTTAGTGCTTCAAGCACTATCATATTAATTCACGGATTCCCTATATTCAATGCATGCACTTGTACATTGTTTGTAAGAGGAGACTGGGCTAGCATGTTGGTCCTCACTGCAAGTACTTACAAGTGGAAGAAGCTTGTATGGATGCAAGTACCTTTTATAAATGGCATTAATCCACATGCAACTTTGGGACCATTTTAGAGTGAAAATGTGCACATAATGCCAATCTTGCAGTTGTGTTTGTAAATGAGCCTTATGGTATCTTAGGGTAGAGACACATGCTCAGATTCAGGGAGATTAGTCGCCCGGCGACAAATCTCCTTTTCCACAGGGCGACTAATCTCCCTGAACTGCCTTCCCTTCGGCTAGAATGTAAATCGCTGGCGGGATAGCTCTCGGAGCGCTTCATTTTCCGAAGTCACCTGAAGTTTCCTGGTGAGGCAACTTCGGAAAATGAAGCGCTCTGAGTGCCATTCCGCCAGCGATTTACATTCTAGCCGAAGGGAAGGCAGTTCGGGGAGATTAGTTGCCCCGTAGAAAAGGAGATTTGTCGCCGGGCTACTAATCTCCCTGAATCTGAGCCTGTGTTTTTGCCCTTAATGACCATGACATCGGGAAAATAATTATTACTTTTCAAAATGTTTAAATACGAGAATTAAAGATGGTTATGTACCTGCACCACTAGTGCCAGTTACACATCAGCCTGTGGGTTGTTTTCAAATCTCAGTGCTCCATCTGTAGTTGTGAAAATTAAAGAAGAGTTAAATGAAAACTATACCCCCCAAACAATGTAGGTCTCTATAAAAAGATATTGCATAAAACAGCTCATATGTAAAATCCTGCTTCATGTAAATAAATCATTTTCATAATAATATACTTTTCTAGTAGTATGTGCCATTGGGTGATCATAAATAGAAAATTGCCATTTTAAAAAATAAGGGCCGCCCCCTGGGATCGTAGGATTCACTGTACTCACATACATACCAACAAACCATACATGTTAGGTCACATGAGCCAATTAACAGACAGAGTTGTGTCTTTTGCTTCCACACTTCTTCCTGTTACAGTTAGAGTTGTAGTATTTCTGGTCAGGTGATCTCTGAGGCAGCACACAGACCATCACAAAATGGTAGTTCAAGGCAAGAGATGTAAAAGGACAATATTTACTTAAATATATATTCCAGTTAGGTAAGATTCTTTAATATGCCACTAAATATGATATGAACTATCTGTTGCTTAAGTGTTCATTTTGGGGTTATAGTTTTCCTTTAAAAAATAATCAATGTAATGAAACCAATCTAAAATCTAATAGGATACTCTGGGTCATTAACAGTGTCAAAGTGCTATTGTTTACATTATCAATGTTTTAATCAGTTAAACGGCAACACATGACAATCACACTGAATGTCTTATCTCCCTCCATTACTCAAGTCTACTGATAATGTTTCCTGCAGTCTCTTTAATGTTTGTGTGAGTGAGCACATTCCTGTTTATGGCCTTGAGGCAGGGATGTAGAAGGCATTGTCTCTGCTGTCAGGTCACACTGCCTGCACTACTCTGGAGACTGGTGTATTGTGAAGAAGACAGGTACAGGGAAGAGTAATTGTAAAACTGTGAGAGGTTACATATGATGGCATCTTGATTAGATCTGTAAAGAGTAAGACAAGATTAAATGAATAAAGGCAATGCAATTTAAAATAACTATGATGGTTTCTCTATAACTACAAGGGTTACAGAGTCCCAACCTGTTTTTAGACCCTGGGACATGTGATCAGAAATAACTGAGACTTCCAAAAGAAGAAAATGGCAGTGTAACAAAAACACCTTAGCTCAAAATCTTTGCTGGGATTGAAGTAGTCCCTAATGATAATGTTACTGGAGAAAACCGAATAATGTTTGTATGTACGCTTTTATTTATATATCACTACGTGTATATGTAAAGTGTATTAGATTTCATTGTATACGTCAGCTTCTGATACAGGTATGTGACCTGTTATCCAGAATGTTCGGGACCTGGTGTTTTTCAGATAAAGAATCTTTCAGTAATTTGGATCTTCATACTCCAAGTCTGCTAAAAAATAATTTAAACATAAAATAAACCCAATTGGATTGGTTTGCCTCCAATAAGGATTAATTAAATACAAGTTACTACAAAGAAAAAAAATAATTATTTGATTAAAATGGAGTCTATGGGAGATGACATCCTGTAATTAAGAGCTTTCTGAATAACAGGTGTCTGGAGAACAGATCCCCTACTTGTAGTATGAATTAATAGAGCACTAGCACTAAGTAGGCATGTTTATTTTTACTACAGTTACCAACACTAAAGCCAAAACAATATAAATATATTTGCTAATGCAAATAATAATAATCAAGGGTATTGTGAATATTCAGGGTCATGGATGTTTATGGATTGTGCCTTCACTCCATCATCAATAGAATGTGCCAGACAGAAGACGATTAATGCTTAGAAATAGAAACAGTGAGACAGTACCCAGATAATATAATGACAGAAAATACTGACACAATCACCAATAGATATTTGGGGGTAAATTCACTAAAATTCGTAGTTGCGCCAGCGTCCACTTCGCCGCACTTCGCCAGGCGTATCTTCGGCAGCGTTACGCAAATTCACTAAAATCCGGAAAAAAAAAATCCTGGTTTGAGGTGGCGAAGGCAGTCTGGCGTAAAAGTTAGCGTTCAGAAAAATCCGCGCGTCAGTGAATTTGCGTAGTTACGTCCGTTGCGCAAATTCGCTAGGCATAAGGGTGAGAAGTAACACTAGGGAATTTACGCCAGCGTCCGTTAGTGAATCGGCGAATTAATGAAAATGCGCTACACTAGTGAATTAACGCTAGCATTAGGTGCTTCGTCCTTTAGTGAATTTGCCCCTTGGTCTTTGTGAGTTAAACCTTAATTAGGTGTACAGATGCAGCCACTTTGGTTTGTCTGTTTGACACAGAATAACTAAACACAGATATCCCATTTATCTCATTTAACACAGAAAACTGTGTCACAACATCCCATCTAATTAAAGCATTCACCATTGTGAACAATGGAGCTTTGGTATGCTAATGAAAAGGTTAAATGCATTAAATGAGTTAAGATGACTTAAGATAACACAGTTTCTTCAATTACCCCTGAGTCATGACGCATTTAACTCACAAATCCAAGTGGCTTCATCTGTATGCTGCCATGTCATACAATGTCGTTTTTCTGAGGAATATTTGCCTTACTAGAGTTTTGAAATTTTTGCTTTAAATTCCTACTTTAATGCCACTTATAAAATAGTGCATTGCTACCAAAGGCACCATATGAGGACCAAAAAAGTGTGGACTAACTTTATGAAAGGTAAGGTATGCTTTCTAAATGTGCATAAAATAACTCCAGCACACGTAGCATGCTCAAGGGATTGCTCCCGTTTTAATGTCAATCCAACAATACAACGTCCTCCTATACCCCAGGCACCGTACGTAATTATTGGGAGAGGCCAGGTGTGCATGTGCGACTCCTTTGCCTAATGCTTTCTAAATGTCCCATGTTTTCATAACCTAAAGGGTCATTCTACCCACTTTTTCAAAGTTTGAAAATACTGAAAATTACCTTTGCGGGAAAAGCTCTGATTTTCACAGTTTATTCGTAAATTTCCCTGAAAACTCCGGACTTTTCACCCGAAAGGTTCCGAAAACATAGTGAAATTGCCCAAAACCACCGACACAACCAAAAATCAATGGGGCTGTTCCCATTGACTTTTATGCAACCTCAACAGGTTTGAGATGCTGTGTTTTTATATTCAGGCTTTTTAGCCCTCGCTGTTTAATAAATTCCAAAAATTCGTGGTTTTTTTAAGCCTATTATAAAAAAAAATCACACATTTTTGGATTTTGGGGAATTTCGGGTATTCGGAGCTTAGTAAATAACCCCCTAAACATACTTTTTGACTGCTATTTTAATTTTGAAATTTTTATTTTTGATATTTCTTACGCTGAACAAGAAAACAAAAACACACTCTTTCTTCTTGTTAGAAAATAAACCACCTTATTCTATAGAGTTACTATTTAAAGAAGATAAGTTAATAAAGTGAGCTGGTCCTTATCTCAAAGCTTAACAGTGTTTCCTCGTGAGGCAACTTCGGAAAACAAAGCTCCGCGTGTGCCATGCCGCAGGCATTTTTTCATTATAGTCGGCTAGAAGACAGGGGGAAGCCGTTCGGGGAGATTAGTCGCCTCAAAGAAGAGAATTAGTTGAAATCTCCCCAAATCGCCAGGTGTGCCCTTACCCTTAGGAAGACTGGGGCTTGTTTATCACCAAGGGGAAAAAATGATTAGTGTTTTATAATTGCAAAAAATAGGAAATTACATTATGTTTAAATTAAAAGAATAGACAGAATATATTTTCAACTAAAGTTTGATCGTGCATATGTTAAGAAAATTGTGAGTAGAGGTGTATGTAGAGGTGTATGCCCAAATGGTTTAAACACAAATGTATTCTAATAAAAAGTAATTAATCAATTCTTAGTTTAACATACAGTATGTTAGTAGTTATTTTATGCACTTTAAATATATATCAGTGCTCCTATAATTCCTTCA
Organism: Xenopus petersii; assembly: GCA_038501925.1. Classification (NCBI taxonomy): domain Eukaryota; kingdom Metazoa; phylum Chordata; class Amphibia; order Anura; family Pipidae; genus Xenopus; species Xenopus petersii. The sequence goes on from CM076672.1 coordinate 149,998,979, forward strand.
GGTACCTGAGCAGTTCCATATAGTCAAGATGATGCTCCCTTCTTCTTAACAATGAACTTAATCCTGTAGATGCTGAGTCACGGCCATAATCCCCTTGTATATGTCCCTTGCACTTTACTGGCATTTACAGGGTTAAGGCAACCTCCAAACTGCAATTGTTCAAAAAATATACAGCTATTTAACAAGTCTGCTTGTCTTTAACACTGGAATAATATTTGGCAAAAGATTCCTTTCATGGACAGAGATCCAGTTCTGTCAATCAGAAAAAAAAGCTTCAACTACTATTTGACAGTGTTTTGACAAAAGGTTTCACTTTGCTTCTTTAGTACATAAACATCTCTACATGGGCTGTGCTAGTGAAGAAGGGTTTATGTATGAGCATTTCCTGTTGTTCTGTCATTAAACGTTCAACACCATTTAATAACAAGACGGGAAATGTGAGGAATTCACTGTGCTCTGTCCAATGTGCTGAAAAGTCAAAGCTGCTCAAATGCTGATTCAAACTTTCTGCAAGACAGAAGAACTCACTTATGTGCTCCAGTATAGTGTGCAAAGTGCAATTTCGGATGTAAGTTGACCCTTTGCCTTACAATTCCAGCATAATTGCAGCCCATGTACTAAAATGCACTCAATTGCGTGTGTGCGCTTTGATGTGAATTGAAAACAACTGAGCTGAAAATCATTAGTATTGGGATATAATTATTTCTAGCGTTCAGCATCAAAATGACATTTGCACACCTTAGGCGTAAGTACACTGCATCGATCAACACAAGTCCACTGTGGGAACCCTGGAGCCACCACTATTGTGACAACTGTAGCTCCAGAGTTACCCTGCATTTTTTTCCAGTCTGGCGGGGCACCAAAATGTGCAAGTATCAGAAGCTGCTTTAGAATCAAGTACAGGTAGGGGATCCGTTATTCGAAAACCCGTTATCCAGAAAGCTTCGCATTATGGAAAGGCTATGGGAATCTCCCATAGACTCTATTTTAAACAAATAATCACATTTTTAAAAAACAATTTCCTTTTTCTCTGTATTAATAAAACAGTAGCTTGTACTTGATCCAAACTAATATATAATTTATCCTTATTGGAAGCAAAACCAGCCTATTTGGTTTATTTAGTTTACATGATTTTCTAGTAGACTTAAGGTATGAAGATCCAAATTACAGAAAGATCTTTAAAACCCCAGGTCCTGAGCATTCTAGATAACAGGTCCCATACCTGTACCAGTAATGAATGGCACCAAGTTGCATAACCGCAACTGCAGTTGACCTTAATAAATAACCTCTAGTAACCTCTAGTAACTATAACTGGTTAACTATACATGCATTCAACTGTGACACATATGGTAGCTTTGAAAAACTAAAAAATGTAGTTCCATGCATTTTAGAATGTATTATTTGTGATACTTAAATTTACATGTAGTTTTAATAACCAGGGTTTTAACACACATGACTACAGTAAGTATGCTGCTTCATAACGGCACAGCCTGCCTCCATTCACTTCTATTACTTGTCAAACACATATGTTACATACATGAAATACAGTATATCCTTAATTTGGATGATCTGAATTTGTAGAAAACTACAACGATCTGTCAATTTATGTGATAGTGATATTCATAGCATCAGTAGTGATGGGCGAATTTGCGAAACGGCGCCTGTTTTTTCGGAAAAAAAATTTTGACGCCGCAAATTTTTTCCGCGAATGTTCGCGGGCATTTTGCAAATGTATTCGCTGATGGCGAATCGCGCAAATTCACCGCGAATTCGCGCCTGGCAAATAAATTGGCCCATCACTAAGCATCAGCAGTTGTACACACTAATATTCATAAATTATAATGTAACAGGACATTTCTTATAAAGGATTTACTGTTTCTCACTAATGAATTCTCAGCTTGGAAATTAGCTCCATCGTCTTCGTAAAAAATAGTTTCTCTTCTTGCCCTGATTTAACATTTTGGAGTTTATAAGGTTAAGGGTAATATGCATTTGCCAAAATCTTTTTTTTTGCCATCTCAGCAACTGAAAGAGGAGGTTAATGGTGCCATCATGATAGAGTCAACTTCACTAGTACATTTTTTTTATAACATAAAATATACTAAAAGTAAATATGCTCAATTCACTATCCATATGCGGCCATAGGTATTCGTCATGGTTGTATAGTGGAAATAAAGTGACCTTGTTGATTAAGGCTTCACTTGATTGGCTAAGTCTAGTCCTAGCTTTACCAAATTGGGGCATGCATTGACACCAGAAACTGTGCCTAATTAAGCAAAGCAGCCTCTGGTTCTTAGAGAAAATGATACATATTAAGTAAAATACACAACATAGCGTGAACAATAGATATGATAAACCTTACAATAGTATGCATTTCTTCTGAATGTCTATTGAAAGGTATGCAAAGTGGAAAAACACAAAGCAGCAGTCCAGCATTCCAGCAAATTAAGCACCAGATACCACAAAGTACAGTACAAAGGAAACCTGGTTCTTACTGACTCTTCAGGCCAGTTATTATGAACTAAACTCGCATGCTATGTCATGCACCTAATGCACAAAGTAGGTGCAACTGACAAATTGGAGCACTGTTCTAGTATAAATGTAGGTGCAAGTGTTGAGTCTTAGGTCTGCACTTATTTTTGGACCTGTCATAAGTATATGAGCTCTACTGTCCCTGTCCTAAGGTTCAATTTTGATTAGCAGGGGCCATCATTATTTAAATCTACAAACAAGAACATGTATAAGCACAAAGTCTTGTATTTAAAGGGAATGGCCCTTTGGAGAAGGTAAAAAAACACAACTAAGCAATCTGAAGTAGAATAAATCCAACACATGAATGACAGAGGAAAATAAATATGGGAAAATAAATATGGGAAAACCTCACACTAGCAAAGAATATAATAACATAAAAATACATTCCAGGTGTAAAGTACAACACAAATTGCCCTCTGTTAGTGAGAATGGGAGGCAGAAGGGGAGGGCTCAAGAGACAGAACTTAAAAGTGAAATGAGTTAAGGTCCACTGGCATATATCCATGTAGAAAAGCATGCCACCAGGAATACTTGGCCTTGAGGCTCTTTGGATAAATTCCCTGAGAATGAATATATCCCCCACAGATGCAAATTCTAATACTCTAAGCAATGCAGCCATCCCCTAAAAATCACTGCTTCTGTCATCTTGTCAAGTGATGATTAAATCCCTCTGCCTTATTTTACAAAAGACCATTTTGTTCTTATTTAAAAGAGCTCAGACTCGTGTAAAAGGATATATTTTCAATATAGGCTACGAGATACAGGAATGAAATGTGATGCTGCCAACGTATTAAAACAATAAATCATTTCTTCTTCCATTCTACATTTTTTTCACCTTCCCAGGACAACTGTCTGAAATTCATTGATCTCTGAGGAATAATGATATCTGCTCTTACACTTTAATATCTAATCTGATTCTTCCATCTGCCAATACTGATAGCATATAAATGTATCACTTATAATCTGATGCCATTTTAGCCTTCATGTTACCGGCATAAACAGTTCCATCAAGAACTAACTGTCTTACTTTATGACTGTCATTAAAACTGTCATTAAAACTTTACCTAAATGAACATAATGGCTTTTGCTGACATAGTTATGAGTGAGTCTAATAACCCTAACATAAGTTCAGTAGTTAAAATCATTCAATTCATTAAATTAAAAAGAATAAGAAATATTTTTGTTGCCTTTTGTTTTAATTTTAAACTCTTACCTAAAGTTTGGTAAAACTTGAATATGACAGGCCAAAGTAATTCTACTAGACATATCTGTGACACTTTTCTAAATTCAGTTGCAACATGGTACTTTAAGGTTTTTCAGTATCTCTTGAACTCTTCCCACAAGCCCTACCTATACCTTCTACTCAGTAATATTTTGATGTCTACAAGGTCATAATGAATTGACTGATGTAAAAAATATGGCTTCATTTACTAATTTGGGAACAACACGAGGCGCCTAAACATGTACAAACCTGTGTCTCTTAAAACACCAAACACAAAGCACAGGGATCCTAGTTTTAGTTTGCCTCAATACCTTTTTCACCTATTACTTGTAACTTAGATGTAGATGTAAGGTGTACACTTAGGTGTAAAATGCAGTTCTTTAAGGCAAAAGTAACATCACATTTTATACCTGTTATTGACTAAGTGGCCGATTAACTAAGATTTGGATTTCCTTTTTTTCTTATGAATGGTGTTTTTTCTCTTAATATTTGTGTGATTTTTTTTATTCCTCCAAAACTCAAAAAATTTTAGATTCATTAAGGGGCAAATTCATCAAGGGTCGAATATCAAGGGTTAATTATCCCTCGATATTCGACTGGGAAAGAAAATCCTTCGACTTCGAATATCGAAGTGGAAGGATTTTGCGCAAATAGTTCGATCGTACGATCGAAGTAATAAACGAACGATTCGAAGGATTTTAATCCAACGATCGAAGGATTATCCTTCGACCAAAAAAACTTAGCCAAGCCTATGGGGACCTTCCCCATAGGCTAACATTGGGTTCGGTAGCTTTTAGGTGACGAACTAGGGGGATGAAGTTTTTTCTTAAAGAGACAGTACTTCGACTATCGAATGGTCGAATAGTCGAATGATTTTTAGTTCGAATCCTTCGATTCAAAGTCGTAGTCGAAGGTCGAAGGTCGAAGTAGCCCATTCGATGGTTGAAGTAGCCAAAAAAACACTTCGAAATTTGAAGTATTTCTTCTTCTCTTCCTTCACTCGAAGTTAATGAATTGGCCCCTAAATATAAATACCATGAAAAGCTTTAACACAAGAAGTCAATGGGAGCTGTGCTGATCCTATTGGACTTTTTTTAAGCCATTCAGACTTTTAGATTTTCTTTTTATAGCTAATTGTCCGGAAAAATGAAAACCTTTAGAGGTTTTAGAGATGTTCATATTTTTTAGCGCATCCTTGAGTGTTTTTTCCATTTATACTGTTTATATTGGGATCTTTTAATAACCTTCATAGCATTCATGGTTTTTGAGAAAATTAGTTTAATCGTGGTTTCAAAAAACTCTAATACCACTGAAATTCGACATTTAATAAATGTGCCTCTGGTTGAATGGCATGAGATATACTTAGAGGCTAATTTATCAAAAGTCGTTTTAGAGGTTTTTGAAATCACGAGTAAACGAATGAATGTCATCAAATTTATTAAAAGAGCAAAACTGAAAAAGCATAAACAGGAAAAGTCACAGAAAAGTTGTGAAACCCGAACTTTTTTGTTGCACAATAACTACTACTTTTTTGTATTGTCACACAAAAGCCAGCGTAAAAAAAAACACCAGGAAACCGCTAAAACAAAGATCTTTCAGTTATAAAAGGGACATCTTCCATTGGCTTCTATATAATTTTGACAGGTTTTATCTGGAGTATTTTCAGATTGGGGATTGTTGCAGTTTTGTCAACATAATAAATCCCTCAAAAGTCCCCCTTTTTTGCGACTTTTTGGATATTTGGCATCAAAAAACATAGACACAAAAGAGTTGCAGTTTAATAAATCGGCCCCTTAGTATACTACATTCAAATTCATTTTATAACCTGTGAAACTGCATTCACTTGGAAGGCTTACAATATAGCCATACAGCATTCAGTAAAAAAGTCTTTGTATGGCACAAAAAGTGTTTGTGCTGGACTAACAAACATTATCCATATACAGTAGCCGGCATCATGTTAACGTATTCAGTAACGGTGTAATACTTAAGTAAATAGCTTCCCCCATCTGTGTTAGAGGTGCATTTGTAAAACATCTGACATTAAAAGGCTTTCTACATATTCAGAAACAGCAGTGCAGTGCTCCGGGAAGCAAAGTCAATAATAGGTGTCAAAAATGGCTTCTCGGATCATTGTGACAAGTAATTAGGTGACCCCATTTAATCAGGATAAAGCAAGTCTAAGGCACTCTTTACAATATTAACCTATGATTCATGTTCTGCCTAAATGATTCATGAGAGGGCAAGCCACAGTTTCTTGTCAGCAGAATGCTGTTTTTTTTTTTTAAATTGCATTTCAGAAGATTGTTTTCACATTTGTGATTCCTGTGTCTTTTCATCTACAAGTGTCAGCTGCATGTCTATGGCTGTAATGTGATTTAGTCAGTGCATTAAGGGAATAGAATTTAGGCAGTTTAATGTAAAACAACTCATTTGTCAAATATGAAACTATTTAGCAGCGTGTGCCATGAAGTGCTACATGTTTCAGTTTGCTGAAACCTGATGTGGTTATGGCCGCTACTGAGCTGCGTGGTAGAGCCAGCCAGTTGGTAACAGTGCAACATCTGCCTATCATTCTCTGTATCTGCCAAAAGTATCTTTAGCTACATTGCAGAACAGCAATAAATAAAATAGTATATCGATAAATATTATATAGGACATTTTGAGTTTAGGTGTAGCTAATAATTTGGTTGTTAAATTTTAACAATTAAATATTTAAAGATATACACAGTACATGTATATTACAGGTATGGGTTCCATTATCTGGAAACCCGTTAACCAGAAAGCTCCAAATTACAGGAATGCCATCTCCCATAGACACTATTTTATCCAAATAATCTTTAAATTATTTCCCTTTTCTCTGCAACAATAACATAGTACCTTGTACTTGATTCCAACTAATTATTAAAGGGATACTGTCATGGGAAAAAACATTGAGCTGGGAAATTGAGAAAATGTCTAGCCCCATGTGAGATTTCAAAATTGAATATAAAAAAATCTGTTTGCTCGTTTGAGAAATGGATTTCAGTGCAGAATTCTGCTGGAGCAGCACTATTAACTGATTAATTTTGAAAAAAAAAAAAAAATTCCCATGACAGTATCCCTTTAAGTGATAATTAATCCTTATTGGAGGCAAAATCAGCCTATTGGGTTTATTCCTAGTTGACTTAAGGTACAAAGATCCAAATTACAGAAAGAACCATTATCTGGAAAAATCCAGGCCCAGAGCATTCTGGAATACAGATCCTGTACCTGCATATGTCTTTAATACACAAGAGCCCTTAGTGATGTCATCTGCTATAGTTGCTCACAGATGTAATTTGTCACATGACGCACTAAAACGTGTGTGTTATAATAAGTAATGTACTTCCTGTTGTAAATTATGAGGATAAAAGTCACCTTGGAGCTCCATGACCATAAAAAAGCACAAGCCTAATATTTTACAACAGGGGCTACATTATTTCCTACAAAATAGACAATACAAGTGTGAAACATATTCCTATAAACTTCAGTCACTGGAGTTATGCAACAACTACTGCAGCCAGTTGGTCCATTTGAAGCCATAGCAGAACAGCATGCCTACATTTTCCAGGACTGTTGCCATCTTCCTCAGTGCACTGCTTCTTTTTACTTTTTTATTTTTTGAGGACACTCAGAATTTTTTGTTATGGTTTAACTCGGTCTCCCATATGACTCTATTTTAATGAAATTATTAACATTTTTAGAATGTATCTTCTTTTTCTCTGTAATAATAAAACAGCACCTTATACTTGATCCCAACTAAGATAAAATTAATCCTTATTGGAAGCAAAACCAGCCAATTAAGTATAGAGATCCCTTATCCAGTGTTGGATTGGGCCGGTGGGACATCGGGAAAATCCCGGTGGGCCCAGACCTGCTCCCCCATAAAGAAATAAACCTGTGCTGCAGCGCAACGTGTTTGTTCATGCTCGCAGCATTTGTTCATGTATGCATACGGTGGGCCCGGGAATTGGAGGTCAGGAGGGGTCCCCGGGACTGCCAGGAGGTCCCTTCGTTTGCAGCCCCAGTGGGCCCCCAAGGGTCCAGTCCAACCCTGCCCTTATCCAGAAAACCCCGGGCCCCTATCATTCTGGATAACAGGTCCCATACCTGTACTGTTCTCAATGAAGTCATCATTTATGCATAGTGATGTCAGTTGTTATATAACACAACAAAACCTGTAATTTACCCTTAATGTGAGGATAATTTGAAGTATAAAATTGCTTGACCTGCAGCCTCATTCCATTATATTTTTATTCAACTCCTCAGTGACTAATATAATTACATTTCCTTATATTTTATTATTTTTCTGATACAGTACATTAATATAATCCACTTTGTTTCTTGTTTTTTTAGGTCCATCTTCGGTGATAAGCAATGATGATGACTCAGCCAGTCCCCTCCATCATATTTCCAATGGGAGCAATACTCCATCATCATCAGAAGGTGGTCCTGATACAGTAATAATTGGCATGACCAAAATCCCTGTCATTGAAAACCCACAGTACTTTGGAATTACAAACAGCCATCTTAAGTCTGATACCTGTGAGTACACAATTTATAATTTTCTAAAATACAAAAGTTTTACTTTTTAACTATTTACTGTTTTCCAAGTGTTTCATAACAATATAGTGGGGGAAAGGTGATTTATTATTAATGCTCAATCCATTCACCTTATCTTAGAATTACAGGAAGGCAATTAATCACAGAATTCATTTTAAGCTATTCATTTTTATTCTTTATTTGGTTATTTTAATTTAATAATTTATTTATTTCTCTCTCTAATCCTAACTAAAATAGAATAAATCCATAGCATTAGCCTTTAGGTACAGTGATCTAGATTATTAAAAAAAAGCCTTATTTGGAAAACCCCAAGTCCCAAGGATTATAAATAATTGATCACATATAGCAGTAAGATCATTTTACTGGTAAAATTTGCTCTAAAATGGCAAGGTTGGCAAATGCATGAGAAAATAGAGGTATTTCGCCAGCTTAGAATACAAATAGCAAATATTGCTTCCCCTTTCTCTGTGCTTATGTACCACCACATGTGCAGATGGAGGGGACAACTGGAAACCAGCAAAAAATGAAACTTTTTCAAAACATTTTTTAAAATGGTACAAATGCTGGAAAATCCATTATATTGGACCACATTTTGCTGTGAATGTGTTTCCCTCCTGGCATGGAGAAGTCTCTGTATGCAGGATTAGGGCATGAAGTGAATGCCCTTAACTTATGGTATACCCAGGGCATGTGCTAAGTACTGGACTGGCATTTGAGTAGTGCATCTTCTTGTGCAGCTCTCCAGTTTGCACTTCAAATGGTTTGTTATTGTTGTTACCCTATAAAGCTGCTTGAATGGCAGACTGGAAGATGAATAAGAGATAAAGTGGATGGAATATGTCACAAGGTTACAGCTTGTTCTGGTTGCCAGGTAGAGTGAACCTAGTAACCACATAAAATGTTACATTTACAGTGGGAATGTAAAAGTAATTAAGACCATAGTTACATAGTTAAATCAGGTTGAAAAAAGACAAAGTCCATCAAGTTCAACCCCTCCAAATGAAAACCCAGCATCCATACACACACCCCTCCCTACTTTCACATAAATTATATATACCCATACCTATACAAACTATAGAGTTTAGTATCACAATAGCCTTTGATATTAAGTCTGTCCAAAAAAATCATCCAAGCCATTTAGAATACAACTGTCTACATTATACCGTTTTTTATTTTATGGTTGGTTGCGCCTTAAAACACTGATGTATTTCATAAGTAATATTTGAACTAGGTACAAAAATAAACAAAAACTACAAAGAAAAATAGAGTTGGCTTATATATCCAGGTTATTAAGTAGTTTATAAAAAAGCACACTTAGTCTGTTTATAGTTAAGTAATTAAGTGCGTAAGAGTTAATAATCTGCCATAATAAAGGTTCAATTTAGCCTTTTTTTGGAAGCAATTAATTTTAGTAATATTACCAAGCACATTGGAATCCTCATGTTTCTAGTTACAGCAGAAGCTTGTGATTAAAGGTATTCTAAATTGCTTTTCACCCAGACAATTTGCTCTTTTCTGTCTCGCCTTCACTGGATTTAATTCTGACAGCCATATGATTGAGTGTTCTGGTTTGGATTCTGAATGGGGATTCTAACCACAATTCTACTGAGAAAGATTTCTGGCCACAATTAAGGGAGCTGCAGGTCAAAGACCCAGTATACTGAGTGCACTTCTTTAGATTCCAGGCTGAAACCATTGCAGTGTGTTTAAAATCATGATTATTGTCTAGAGACCAGAAAAGTGGAAATAGGTGGTCCTCTTGAACTTTTGACAGAACGCAATTGCGGTGAAGACTATAAAATAGATGTGGGCTATGAAGACAGGTGCAATAAAATGATGAACAAAGGCAAAATACCACAACTCAGGAACTAGTAGGTCAATAAACATTTACTTCAACCATATACAGATGTGTGCAGTATTTCATGTGCTCTGTCAATAAATGGCAATGCAGGGGTCTACTGCTGAGAGCTATTTAGCTGAGAACTTTATCATTGCTTTTTATAGTTACTCTATTTTGAATCTTTCACCATTATACAACATAATAATAATTAATAAAAAAAAGTAGTTCATTATTATATAATTCATTATTATGCCCATTATGCTCATTCAATTTAAAGCTATATGAAAACTGAAAATAATTAATATTGTAAAGTAATGATTGGATAAATTTTAAGAAATTAATATTGATTTAAGAATGACTTTTTTGTAGCATTTCTTTTCATGTATAGAATGGAGATTTCTATGGCACGTCTGCTTTGATGCCATTGCTACAACCTGTAACCATTTTAAGGCCTTAATGCTAAGTATTAATCTTTATGTTCACTGTTTCCCAAGCAGGAGAAAAAACATTGGTGAAATTTATGGAAAATACACTGGTTGTTCCCATCATCGGAACTCTGTGCAATTTGTGTAACCATTTGACATTTCTCTCTCTGAATGTTTCAGTATTTAACACATTGCAGTAACACAATAAATTTGTGGGTGAAATGGACCAGTAATTGGCTTACATAATTAACTAATATGCAGAACTACTGTATATCATTCTCCAGTTTGGAGATGACTTGAAAGAGCAAATACAAAGGCATGGTGTAAGGACTACACAACTCTTTAACATAAACTTAATAACATAATAAAAAAGTCCTATCTAAACTGCATGAATGATTTATTCATTTTTTGGTTTATAGATATAATTGATTCCTCTCTCTAAGAAGAGATAATATGTGGGTGGGAAGGGCTGCCCTCTGACGTGAGTGAATATTTTACTCTCTCTAGCAAGCATGCAGAAATATTTAACCCCTCCGCAATCCATTTTCCGGCAACTTGTAATCAGTTATGTGACTTGTCCTGTGAGTGACCATCACTTCCTCTTCCACAACTTATACAGAAACATAGTACCACACCATATCCTACTGTTGCATCTAGTAAGAGCAAAATCTGGGTTTAAATGAGAGTGGTTCAATCATCTGCAGAACTTGGTATCCCACTACTGATCCCTCTACTAGTATTGGCAAGTAGTGAAGGACTATGACCAATCCAAACCATGTGATAACAGCCAATTGTAGCACTTAGAGGGTTGAAGTGACCAAAATCACAATAACCAGCAGAAAAACAGTTGCTGAAATTGATAGCCAGTTTATTGGTGTCTGTGTATAGTCATATTGGTGTCTATGTATAATCCTTCCATTAAGGATTAACACTTAATTCCAGTCACTGGATAATCATTATTATGCTTTATTAGTAGTCCACCACTTTACAGAGACCATTTATTCCTTTAAACAATCCTGACCGCTGTGGATGTTCGTCTAAAGTTTCTAAATAGGCACATGAACACCATGGTCAGTTTTATAAGAGGAAACTGGGGCACAGGGACAAAGCTAACAAAGACAAGGGAACATGCTGTATATGCAATTCCTTGATCTGAATCAAACCCCACCAAATCCAGATAACTATGGAAACCACTTCATCACTTTGCTCTGCTAATGGAAGATCTGAGAAGCCCACCATTGTCATAGTCTATCTTGGTCATGGTGATTACTTAATGCACCAGTTATTCAACCATGGTCAGGCTGCTGTGCCCTTCCTATACGAAGGTCACCAAGTCCTAATCTCTTAAATTCTAATCTGCGCCAGGGCTCTTTAATCTTTTTTATATGTGCTTTTTTTTTTTTTTTTCTGCTGTTTCAAGCCTTACCTTCAAGGAGGGCTTGCTGGTATGCAAAACTGCCAAGAGCTGAGTTATTATGCAGTTGATAACAAAGATGCTGGTGCCTACACTAGATTCTATAGAATAGCACAGGGTTAGGATAAACTGTCTGATGGAATACAATCCAGATGGGCATGTTTGTGTTTGAAATGTTTCAGTGATGATTTACTTATTTATTTATGTTCATCGATTTGAAAAAAATATTTAAATTATATTGTAAACCAAGACAAACTATAAAACAAATTGAAATTATTTATAGTTTTGACCACTCACAAGTCATAAATATTTTGGATTGATGATAAGTCAGTAGGGCTCATATACTTCCGCAGACACAGTGGGCAACTTACTCTTTTCCCCACAGTGAATTACATCTAAAACCACTTTCATTAAAGGAACCTGTACCCAAATGCTCTCTTCATACTTTCATATAGTAGCACTCAGTTGTACTCAGTCCATCTTGCTCCCATTTTGAATCAAGCAGTGTCATGTCTTTTGGCCAGTGCTATAAGAACCCGGGACTACCATCTCTGTACCCTGTGTCAGTCGGCACAGTACAGTCACACCTAAAGAATTGAGCACAGACATCACTTGCATGCCAAACAGTTGCTTCCAATTCAACAATCACATTTCATCCACAAGAACATATGAATTCTGGGGAAAAAAGGTGCATTGTGGGGGAAAACATGTTGATTGCATCTGAAATTGCACTTTGCTTACTGTGTCCGGCTAAGTGAATGAGTCCTAATATTTGTATTCGAAATGGCACTTCTACAGGAATTAAATCTGACACTGTGTGTTGATAGTTCCACAGTTCTTTTCTTGAGTAAAAAATATATACTGTAAGTAACTGAGGTTAGTGTGATTTACTGTGACATCTATTATGCTTTTATAGAACATAATATGTATGTTCGCCCCACTTGCCATAAAATTAATTGTTATCAATTAGTCAACTGTGCCAACTTCCAAGCTTCTATTCTGTCAGCTGTGTTTGATCAAGCTGTACTCTAAAAAGGGATTTAGGAGTTATATTAATTGAAATAATTGCACTGGCACTGAAAAAGGCCAAAGTAGTGGCTCTAAAGTAATCAGAGTTACTATAGTATGACAATGATTACCTTTACATACCATATGTAGTGCTTTGATATTATAAAAGAGCATGGAATAAAGTATTTTCTTCCACCTGAGAAATGTACACCACTTCTATGGCAGGAGATGCAAAGTGAAAGAAGTCTAAAGATGGATGATACAATATATAGCATAGTTATGAACCTACTGCTCATCTTGATTTAAACTCCTGACTCACTATTCACCATATTCACATCATGTAGATCTCAGCATATTTTGCATCTGTTTACTATTACTTTACTCTTTGTAGCTGTGCCCAGTGTGATTTATGTGGATACTACTTATACTATCTTTGTTTTGGCAGTCTGATTCAAACTGGACCACAAAAAAATAACTTGCCCAAGCCCATTTTACCTAATAAAATAGTTCAGCTAAGGACCTGGTGGGTAAAGATGAGGATATTTAACATATGATTGCCAGATTACCCCAATTCACGGTATAGTTATTAAAAAATGAAGAGCAAAAAGTATTGGAACGGTAGGGATGTCTCTTACAGCTTGTGAACTGGCAGGACTTTGACATCTGTTTCTTTAAAAGTAGAGTATGTTGTAGAGGCCATTATGATATGTGTGCTCAAGGGATAAAGACCACATAGTTTTAACTAGAGATGACAGCCATCTCGTTAAAGATATTGGGAGTTCACATCATCTGGAGGAAGTGATTTGTTATTCTACAAATCTTCCTGTTTGATTCCAACACTTTAGGCCTTGAAATACTGTTAGCCAAACAGTCTGCTCCTTTGCACAATCCTCTGCAATCTGGTTCAGTCATAAGGAAACAAATGAAGGCGAGACCTAAGACAGCACTGGGTGCCCTCAGGCCTCCATTCCTTGTCATCTACATATCTAAATGAATATGGCTAGAAGTGCTCTGTAACACACAAAAATAGTGTTTCAGATTAACAGATTATACATTTCTACTCTGAATTTTTATATGCTTGTGCTAAAATAAAAGCTTAAATTCAGTCTACAGCTATTTTTTCTCTTTATAATTTGTTTCTGCACTAGTTAGAAAATTCTTGCATGCTTGCCAGAGTCTGAGCCACATGATAACAAATCTATGTTTGCTAAACATGATAAAGAATTCTGCTTGATTAAAACTTGGTATTGTTAGAAACAATTTGTTGTGATTGATAAGAATGCTTATTAAATTGCACTGTCAGAGATGTCTTTGGACTTCTTCTTAATTAAACAATGATCCTTAATATACATTTAGTCTAATTCATCAGTTTACTTCTAAATCGGGCTCTCTGTAAACAGAACAGGCATCTACAACTTTCCACTGCACTCAGATTAGTTTATTTATAAAGCAATCTGGTTAAATTAAGAAGAGTGAAAGTCGGACCCTTGTTTTATAAAAAGCATGGGTACAAATCCTTGGCTGCATGTACTTGGCATACCAAACTATTAACTCTGTATTAGATGAATAGTAATGGATAATGAAAACTCCCTGCATCTTCAGCCAAACACTGGTTGCGTCTTAAACATAGTCAGATTTGTAGTTCAGCAACTAGATTATGTCTAAGATTTTTTTTTTTTACTAACATGGTTATTGTAAACTATTCAAAAAGAATTCAATAACTATATTAAAAACTATTCTCTTTTCATGCAATACACTTTGAGACTTTGAGAATCACTTTGATGGTTTGTCAGGTTCAATGTTAAATAAACTTAATCTGAAAATAACAAAAGGATATTTAAGCGACCTACTTTTTCCTCCATTAAATGACAAGTATATCCTGTGCCTTTGCAGATTGCACCCATTAGTGGTTTGCACTCTCTTTGCTCATTGACAGCAATACTCTAATGATGAATATGCTTTTCTGTTAGCCCTGCTCTCTTGCTAAGAACTGACTACCTGTATAGCACAATCAACTTAAAGTCAATACTCAGGATCCTTTTCTTCCATTTCCTTTCAAATAATAAGACACTACGGTAGCTAGATGTTTCACCTTGTGTGTATGATACTCTATGCATGTTCAGTAGGTAAAAAATTAAACAGGTTTTAAACAGATGTTTGTGTATCAGCAACTGTTGTTTTTTTACATTTTCTATTCTGGTGAAAAATAAAATGAAACATTTCATAGTGAGTTATTTACATGAACCAGAGCAAACCTTTTAACCAAGGAACTTACTGGCATAAACAGACCTTTCTGATGAAGATCTGACTGATTCCAAATGGAGTTAAATCGCTTTGGGCCCAAAGTTTTTAAAAAAAATCAACATTTTGCCAAAGAGCTTTCCCTCTGATGACAACACGAAGCTCAAACTATATTACTTTGAATTTGATCATTGAGGGAAATTTATCTTCTTCCATGTGTACGGATATGGAATTAGAAAACTTAATGGCCTATAAGTTGTTTTTTGCTTTCTGTAATCATGTTTTTAAAGGTATATTTCAATCTGGAAATAATTTCCCTTAAAATAGTTTCCTGTGCTTATGTAACGACTTTCACTTGTAATCTTTCACAGTTGTCCAGCACATAAAGAGACACAACATAGTGCTGAAGAGAGAGCTGGGAGAAGGAGCCTTTGGCAAAGTTTTCCTTGCAGAATGCTACAACCTCTACCCAGAGCAAGACAAAATACTGGTTGCAGTAAAGGTAAATCTACACAATGTGGAAGGGCTGTAGAAATTGAAGAATTCACTATGCATACGTAGAATTTGATGGACTGTATAAAATTTGCCCCCATTAATCTAGCTCCAACATTAGCCAACATCTTGAACATCATTTGTTCATGCATCCAGTTTGTGCTTTTATCACTGTTGATAGCTAAAGAATGAATGCACAGTATTTTAAATGTAATAATAATTATACATTGCTTCCTTTGTGTGCCTCTTTATTACACATTTTTGCATCTGTAAGCTCATGGGGCTTTGTTTAATTTTGCACAACCTTGAGTAAAAGTATTCAACATAGTATTTTTAGAACAACTTAGTATCTGCAGTTTTGACACCTGCCCCATAATTATCAACAGAGAGACATTTCATAGGCTAAACCTATTTTCAGAATATGTTTTGAGACAGTATGGAGAGGGTCCATTCATTGAATGTTAACAACAAAAGGACCGTAAATAGAAAATATAGAGAGCACTGATGACTGATGGGAACTTGGGTTAAAATTATACAGATATAAGGCCCATCTTAAAATAAAATTATTTAGTGAGAATCATGGTACACATTATGGATTATTCAGTGTATATGTAAATAAAGTAGTACAGTTATGTATTTATTGCCTTGGGGTTCATATGATACATATATCATATGGAACATAATATATGTGTGATGTTACATACAAATAGCAGCACATGTCACAACAGCTCCACCGGCAGTATGGGCTGACAATTTCCTTCCTTTCTCCAAAACCACCTGCTTAAATGGAGGAAAGTATACAAGGCACTACTATAGATCTTATTTCTTTTAAGAATAATGTTACAAACTTTTGTGCCTTCCTTGGAAGGAAACGGTGAATAGCAGACCTAGGGGCAAATTTACTCGAATATCGAGGGTTAATTAACCCTCGATATTCGACTGCCGAATTGAAATCCTTTGACTTCGAATATCGAAGTTGAATGATTTACTGCAATTCGTTCGATTCAAAGGATTTTAATCCATCGATCGAACGATTTTTCTTCGACCTAAAAAAGCTAGCAAAGCCTATGGGGACCTTCCCCATAGGCTAACATTGACTTCGGTAGGTTTAAGGTGGCGAACAAGGGGGTTGAAGGTTTTTTTAAAGAGACAGTACTTTGACTATCCAATGGTCGAATAGTAGAACGATTTTTAGTTTGAATCGTTCGATTCAAAGTCATAGTCAAAGGTCGAAGTAGCCCATTCGATGGTCGAACTAGCCAAAAAAAACATTCAAAGTTTTTTTTCTTCTATTCTTTCACTCGAGCTAAGTAAATGGGCCCCCTAGTATTGCTCTCAACATTGAAAAAACTAACATGGTGATGCAGATCAATTTCTGCAATCTTTTGGGGAATGGGGGTTTAGCCACTTCTCTCTTTTGTCCAATGTTCTTCCTAATTTTAACCATGTTCGCAAAAATTATCATCTGAGGCACATTTAAAAAGCTGTGTTTGCAAAGGCTTTCGACAATGTGTTTCTACATAAAAACACTTGCCTAAACATTCTTGTGTATGGATTAGAAGGAACATAGACTGTGTCCTTACTGTAAATCCTTGTAGATGAAGTTTAGTTAAAGTTCCTATGCCTCTTACTGATGGATCCTTGCCATGTTTGGTGTCGGCAGCCTAGAGTTTTTATGCTGCTCCCTTTGACACATTATTTTGCCATTTCTTTGACTTCTTTCATAATTCATTACTTTTATGACATAATCTTTAGAAATTCAACATAAGTTGATTCCTTCATTTTCCAGATTCCTTAATTTATCAGAAGCTTTGAAATGCAGGTTTTTGTTATGTGTTTGTATTATTTGCCTCCAATCTTCCATTAAAAGTGATTTTTAGATAGGTAAAAAGTTACACATGAAAAATATAAATATCACTTTATCCATCATTTTAACTGAAAGCAGTAAAGAAAGAAAATGAGCTGAGTGGGAGGTATCATGTTATTTTCTACATGTAATTATCCACACAGCCTCTATTCTCCCCACGTTTCAGCCTTTCTGTCTATGTTACTTGCAGTTTCTGGTTGCCTAGCAACACGAGCAGCCTCTAGGGCCTACTTAATAGCCAGAAATCACATTTGTTTTTGAAAAGACTGGCGGATAGACGGATGGACGGATGGATGGACAGATGATAGATAAATATTTATTTTTATTAGTACAAATGTCTAATTTTATATGTAAAACTGTCAATCTAGAAATTTTATATGTAAAACTATCAATATAGAAAGGTTAGGGGTTAATTTTCACTTGAACCGCCTGTAAGAGCTTTGCTAAAACAGCTTGCCATGCAGTTCTAAACAATGTTTCCATAATTCTATTTTTGCAGACATTAAAAGATGCCAGTGACAATGCCCGAAAAGACTTTCACCGGGAAGCAGAGTTACTCACAAATTTGCAACATGAGCATATTGTGAAGTTTTATGGTGTTTGTGTGGAAGGTGACCCACTCATCATGGTCTTTGAATATATGAAGCATGGCGATCTTAACAAATTCCTTAGGTAAGCTTTTTATTACACTTTATTAATATAGCACTGACAGGATTATGCTGCGCTTTACAGAGATTTTTCTTCATATTCATCATTCCCTACTTTCCACTGGCAAAACTACCAATTCAACTTCACAGGGATTGCTCCCTGGATCAATTACTACCAGTAACTATTTAATATATCATAATTGCATACCGTATATCTTTTTACACTAATCAGAACTCTAACTGATACCAGTCCATAATGAACACTGCCGTCAGGCTTATAAACCTCAGCAACGCTCCTCCTCTTTCATGACTCTGCCAATCACTGCACTGGCTTCCGCTACCTTTCAAAATAAAATTCAAACTAATGACCCTGACATTCAAAGCACTTCATAACTCTGCCCCTCCCTACATCTCTGAACTCTCTGAACTGATCTCTTTATACTCTCCCAACCGCTCACTATGCTCCTCTACTGACCTGCTCCTCAACTCTTCTCTCATTACCTTCTCACATGCTCGCATTCAAGACTTTGCAAGGGCTGCACCCCTCCTCTGGAATTCTCTCTCATGGTCTGTCTGGCTTTCTCCCAACCTTTCTGCTTTCAAAAGATCTCTTAAAACAAACTTATTTAGAAAAACCTACCCTCACTCTGTTTAGCTACCAAATTCAATACCATATGCTACATCTTTCACCTGCATATTTCGATTTTGCCCACTCCCGCGCCTTGTGTTTCATTCCCATCCCCTTTAGTTTGTAAGCTCTTTTGAACAGGGCCTTCCTAGCCTTTTGTATCTGTACTGGTTGTTATGTATGTACATTAACTCTGTATGTTATATGTATGTAATTCATGTAATTTCTTTGCATAAGCACATTCATTTACAGCACTGCGCAATATGTTGGCACTCTAAAAATACATGTTAATAATAATAATAATAATAATACATCTAAGAGCAGGTCCGGACTGAGAATTAAAATAGGCCGTGGCATTTCAGGTACACAGAGGCCCAATCAGCCCACATAGAGGCCCAAACAGCCCCACCAGCCCACTAAATACTGACATTCTATGGCACTTTATAGCAGCCCCTCTGGCATTTGCCAGAACCCACAGATTGCCAGTCCAGGCCTGCTTTGGTGGCCTTGGCTCATATTGTGATGTCAGAAAGAACCATACCTGTAATAAATGCTGATTGTCTGGTTGACCAGGCAATCTGTGAACATCATAATACCAGCAATGATATATTTAACTGACAAAGAAGGCTAGGGAACTGCATTGTACTGTATATAAGTATATAAGAAAGAAAGAAATTTAATTGGCCAGATATCATTCTATTAAATTAGCAAATAAATAAAGTGCGTGTCTTAGAGAATATATAGGGAAGATAAAGAGAATTATATCTTAAAGAAGAGCTGTGTTCAGTATGGAGTTCCCTTGTGTGAGACTTTGTGTTGTTGTTGTTGTTGTTTCAGCTGTCTTAAAACAAATATGGCTCACTGATCAATTGCACATACAGTATTTATTACTCAGTACAGTCCTTCACTGTATTTTTTAGAGAAAATAACCCATCCAACTTTTACTATGCAAAAAATGGCATATTACTTATAGTGCTTTATTCTAATACATGATTATATTAGATTAATAAATGTGAACAGATATGTGCTAACATATTTATAATTAAGTTGTTTTTGGAAACAAATCACTCAATTCTAAACAGGAATGTATTTTGCAACTGTAAAGCTGATTTTCTAATAACCCTTACATACTATTCCTTACCCTACAGTGCCCCTACAGGCCGTTAAGTCAAAATTTCCTAAAGACAGTTCCATTACTATGCTCGAAAGGAAAATGTGTGGGTTTACTGCAGAGCACATAGATAAAGACATAGTATAGAGAACTGAGTTCATCCTAGGCAGAATATTTCGGGGGAGTTCACAAACCAAATTGAAAATTTTAAATTGTTGTGGCTTACTTACAGCTGTAAGCTGTGGGAGACGTGGATTTTGTGACTCCACATGAAAAGTGCAGGGGAAAAAAATCTGGATGGCACATTGGAAAGTGAAATGGGAGCTCCAATTATCAAAGAGTAATCTCCTGTGTTATGGCATAAACAGAGGTCTATATAAAAGGGGATTATTAAACAAAAGGGCTCTTTGAAAATAAATGTCATGATTATAAGATCCATATAATTCCTCTTACCGTAATGCTTTTCTTATGCGCATGTAATGGTTTGAGGGTGCATTTGTTTCATAAAACGTAATTTCACTACTAAGCCTGTCTGGCACTAGAAGTTCTTTTGTACACCCCCGAACAATAAAAAGCAAGTTTGAAAATGCCAATGTACAGGCTATGCTATAATATTTTAAAAAAAATTGTTGTTTAAATAATCACCTTAACAAAAATCATAATCAGTCTATAATTAAGTGCTTTAGGCAGAAAAACAAAGGCTTTCTGCAAATTATAACAATAAAAAATTGTACTTTATACTTTGCGTTTTATGCTGGAGTTTTTGGGAGTGACAGGCCTAATTTATGTTTTCTTTTGTCATGATTATTATTATATACATTCAAGAAAAATATACAGTAAAAGGTATGAATGTAATTGGAATTACTGAGGTTACCGAGAAGTAGAGTGGAGAAAGAACTGCTAACATTGCATTTAGCAATTTCAATATATTGTTTGGTGCTGTCACTGTCGCTATCATGCAGGAGGTCCACTAGGAATCTTTCTTCCCTGGACCCACACAAAATACCCACAAAAAATGTATGAGCCACAAGAGGAGGCATGACGTGAGTGCACAGATAGCGGGTGAAACGAGGTGGGAAAAGAATACCAAAAGCGCTTATAGCTGCAAGGTGCCTTTATTTACAGTCACATGACATGTTTCGAGCTAGGTAGCTCTTTTTCAAGTGTATAGATAGCGGGTGCACTAGCTGGGTTTACAGTCACAAAGGACCATATAAATGCAGCACCTGGCCCACAATGGTGCAGCACACATATCTGGCTATTTAAAGAGTACATGACACATTTTTACTGCTAACAATATTTGCAATAAGGCTTTTCTGTGTCGTGCACAGGGCCCATGGACCAGATGCAGTCCTCATGGCAGAAGGAAACCGTCCTGCTGAATTAACTCAGTCCCAGATGCTTCATATAGCGCAACAGATTGCTGCGGGAATGGTGTACCTGGCTTCCCAACACTTTGTACATCGAGACCTTGCAACACGGAACTGTCTAGTTGGAGAGAACCTCTTGGTGAAGATCGGAGATTTTGGCATGTCGAGAGATGTGTACAGCACGGATTACTACAGGGTAAGTTAACTGCTATTATTATGGTTGCCAAATTTGTTTACACGTAGTAAAAGTTATTGCAATTCAGATACATCTGCAAGTTATCTGTGATCTTTTGATCTTTACAATTTAACATTCCTTCAACAGAAAGGCACATTAAACAGAATGTTTCTTCACATAACAATGCCCTGGCAAAAGCAGTGCTATGAACAAAGCCCTAATGTAGTTTGCAATAGTTAGTGCAATAGTTAGTACATTTTGGAATTTAATGTTTCCTAGTTTTTCTATACTGGGGATCCTTTGAGAATGTAGTAAAAGGCTCAAATCTGAAAAAGTTCTTGTAACATCTAGTAAACAATCAGATGTTTGCCTGCAGACTGGTGACTGGTAAATGCTACTTGCTGAATGGTTGCTTTGTGTTTATAGACATTGTGCAAGCTTTGTGTTTTATTTTTGTTATAATACAATAACTTGGATATTACCATTGTAGTTTCCCAAAATCCCATGGCTTGTGATAGGATGATTTGTAAGCTGCAGTTATATTCAGTAAAACAATGGATGGATGCTAGTATTATTTCACTAGCTATTTATTTTCTGCTAAGGCCTGTTGTTTCTACTTTTTGTGAATTTAATCAGCCTTTGAACCCTTGGGGTTTTTAATATTTAGGCCCTATATGGGGAATTTTACCTTTTTTAGCAGTGTATTAAATTATGAGCAGTGAAATATTACAGTACTGCATGTTACACTGAATACAGGTCTCACTTAACACAACTAGACGTTTCTATCTAAATACTGCTTTGTGCTGATCAGCATATGAGAAGATCAGCATATCAGACAGCAGACAAGATTCTTATAACCCAAAAAGTATATAGAAGGCAAAGCCGGAAACTGCTTTATGCACATAATATGCCTCCAATTGCAGTGAATTCAGTTATAATTGAGCAGCAGGCACAACGGAGCTGAAAACAAGTTGTCCCTAAATTTGTATAATTACTGCCATGTGTTAGATTGGTACTTGGCACAATAAAGTACCCAAGCCTTGCCTGGCAGTAAAGGCGGGAACAGAACAGAAGCACAAATGAGCTACACGTGTGGGGGTGCTTGACACTGAATAATACATGGAAAATGTATAGTTCTTGGTGTAAGGGCAGAGCTGTTCTGAGACAGATGCAAGGAAAAGTGTCAGTGTTAACCACAGAATGACATTTTGGGCTGGTTGCAAAAACTGCCCCGCTGAGGCATTTAAAATGGTGCCACCTCCACTCCACCACGGCATTGATAATTACACGTTCAGAATAAAAGCAGCTTTTCTAGAGACATCATTTGCATGCAGAGCAGCAGGAACCAGTGAGTGAAAATCACTGCAGCATTTCACTTGTGCCTTCTGCAATGACAAGCTCAGAGGAGCAATCTGTTATATAATTACTACTAACACATCTGTACATATGCAGTCTTTTGTGCAGTACATTCATTTAGGGAGAGCATGGATGTGGATACATGCATATGTACACATAGTGTACGTGCATTTTATGGATTAATGCAAGATTTCAGTTGAAAGCTTCATCAGTAGGGAAATTATCTGCAGAAAACAGTTCTCAGAAGGAATTTTGCACTGCATTCAAATACAGAGACGGTGAACACAGATGGACTACTGTAAGATGCCATAGACAGTAACTATTATTGTGTGGAAGGGGGATGTTTGGAGTTCTGTGTATACCTGAAATGCCAGGACCTATTTTGAATCTGAGCCTGACCTGACTGATTATATCATAATGGTACTTCTTATCTTATTGTTGTTCAAAATTCTGACAATGTGCTGTCGGTGCATCCACTTTGCTAGTGTGCTGGAACTGGTACAGGGCACAGATAGGGTTGTCACCTTTTGTAGAAAAAAATACCTATATTTTTATGCAGTTTCCCTATTACTGGTATTGGATCTGTTATCTAGAAACTTGCTATCCAAAAAGCTCCAACGTATGGGTACCTTGTTCTTGATACTAAGATATAATCAATTCTTATTGAAGGCAAACCCAGCCTATTGTGCTTAAATAATGTATAAATTATTTTTTTAGTAAACTTAACGTATGGAGAAAATTACAGAAAGATCCATGATCAGAAAAACCCAAGCTCCCATGCATTCTGTATAATAGGTCCTATACCCGTAATAACATTGTCATTGAGCATAATTTTTATGAACCAAGCTGGTAAAATACTGGTCAGGTGTCAACCCTAAGCACAGAGGGGATATACTAGTGTTTGAAATCAGAGACACGGCAGCCTCATTTAAGTGCAATATACTGCATTGACCTTCCCCCTTAATATTCCCCTTTCAGCCTAGAATAGTACACACAAAAATTATTATGATCTAGCAAAATTAGGAATTCTATCACAATTTGTGCTTATATTTGTAGAGAATAATAATTTGCTTTTGTTACATCTTAACAAAAAAATAAACAGATTAGGTATGTCAACAGTGTTTCATGCTGAGGCAAACACGCACAGATTTAGGGGGTTATTACTAAACCTTGATTTAGTCAATACCCCAGAAAAAGCACTCAATAATATATCATATAGAATAACTTAAGGGAAATGTAGTTGGGTATACTAAATGAGGAGATTGTGCATGTATGTGTGTGTGTGGGGGGGGGATTTGAATGTACATGAAGCTCCATAGACTAAAAGGTTTATATTGTGAATAGAAATAGTTATAAGCTAAGGAAATGGTTTGGGAAACATTAAACAGAGCAAACAAAAAAGAAAGAAGAGAACTTGGAACTGGAGAAATAACAACAGGAAATTGCATAAAACCTACCAAATGATCCATAGCCTAAATTTAATCATTCTCAATAATGGAACAGATTGTGGCATATCTCCAGGTCTAAAACTGGTTCTTCTTGGCAAAAAGTCAGCTTCATTTTTAGATACTTTAGAAATGTTTTTAGCTGACTTGAAACCTGCAAAAATAATTTTAAACAATACCATGTAGCAGTGTATTAATGTTTATTAAGCAGTTTTATCACACTGAAATTTTTTTCACATGTTTTTTGCTAAAAATAAAAGGAATTTCATTGAGATATTTTAATACATACCCTGTGCACTGTCGCAAGAGAAAAAGAGTTCAGTCTTTTTTTTTCTGCTGACAGCAAAACCTTACCTATGCACCAAGGGAAAAATGATATGGGCACAGAAAAACAATTTGTAGTGGGCATATTTCTCCTCTTACATATATGGATTTGTGTTCTGGTGAAGCTTATTTATATATATATATATATATATATATATATATATATATATATATATATATATATATATATATATATGTTTGATAAATATAGCAAACATCCCTTATTATTCAAGCAATTTAGCAAATATTTCAATTCTACACTATTATTTTATTAAAGCAAAGTGTATATATATATATATATATATATATATATATATATTGTATATATATATATATATATATATATATATATATATATATATATATATATATATACATTTACTAAAATTAAGCATTCTTGTAGCATAAAGTGTTTTTGCTGTTACCTTAGCAACTTTTGCACAGAATTCCTGGCTGTCATAGAAGTGTCTGAAAAAGCAGAGTAGTTTGCATTAAAATAGTTGTCTTAAACTTGTGACTTTTGGCATTGCCACATGAATCAAAAGTGTGAGAAAGTATAAAATAGGAGTTCTCTTAATCCCAGAGGTAGGGAGTTGAGACAATTTGTGTTTGGTGTGGGTGACATGTCCCTCTGTGTTTTACAAGATGAAATACAACTTCTTTTAAACAGTGATTTTTCTTTTTTTTTAATGATTGCAACATACTTTATTTAATGTTGTTGTTGCAATACATGCATAATTAGAATCATCATTATTAGTAATTTATGGAGTGAGTAAAGCAGTCTAGCAAGTTAAATTTTTTAATAAGCTAAATCAGATAAAGGAATAAATAAGTCTAAGGCTAGTGTAACAGGCAGATTTTTGGGCTGTGAATAAACCCAGACTAAGTGGGACATTCACTAAGATTCGTAGTTAACATGAGTTAGGAAATGTAGGGGGGAAGGAGGGGAGCCCCAGCCTATCAACCATAATATAGAAAAAACGCCAGCGTTTTTTGGGAGTTAGAAAAAATCTGAACTTTTTTTGAAGCAATCCCAATCTACTCTATTGCGCTTCGCCTGGTCTGAGGTGGCGAAGGAAGTCTAGTGTAAAAGGTAGCGTTCAGTACAATGCGCGCGTTAGTGAATTTGCGTAGTTAAGTCCGTTGCGCAAATTCATCAGGCGTAAGGGTGCGAAGTAACACTAGCGAATTTATGCCAGTGTTCGTTAATGAATTAGCGAAGTAACGAAAATGCCCGACGCTAGAGTATTGGCGCTAGCGTTAGGCGCTTTGGCGCATAGTGAATTTGCCCCTAAGAATCAGACCCTGTGCTCCTATCAGCTACGTATCTGATGTGCCTGCACGTGGAGCCACTGTGTCACACCAGTGTGTGTCCACAGCCAGATAATCTGACTGGTATAACAGTAACCTAAACTCAATTTCAAAATTGGCACATCAATACATGTGCATGCATGTATTTCATCAGAACATACCTGAGAAGACACTGGCGCTGCTGCAGGTTGTTAGGGGCATCAATGAACACTCAATATGTGCCCATTTGGACTATCCATTATGGCTTAATGGATGTTTGGATGTTGGATGTTTTAGTATGCCTAAACATCTTTCTTATATTAATGTTTTATATGTACAAAACCCACAGTTACTATCTTACATTTAGCATATATTCATGTGAATATATTTGAATTATCATCCGTTTTTTAGGAATTTCTTTTGTTATTAAAACTAAAGCTTGTTTGCTTCTATGTTTCCCTCCCGATAATCTGTTTACTCACATGTGTACAATGATATAATTAATCAGATTCAATGTCATGCATGCTAGCAGACAAACATAGCATATCTCTCTAAAGATTGTCCAAAGAGTCCTTCACCAATAACTAATATCTATAGAAAATATAAAAGACCTTCATTAACAAAATAATATTACTGTTGATACTGTAGATACTGTATATAGCTCCAACTTTCCATTGAATCAGGGGATAATATACTTTAATGATTTTTCAAGAGTCACAAAGGTAGTAGAATCCACAAAGTTATTTTTACCAATTCCAGTATAAACATGCCACATAATGGCATTACTTAATGATTGTTGACAACTTGAAGGGAAGAAAATACATGGAATGGCTTTCATTATAAAACTAGTTACAAATACTTAAGCACTTATATACAAAGTTACTGCCAAGCATTTAATCTTTACTTCCAGTTTAGGAAGGGGTTGGATATAATGTGAGCAACTGATTGCCAGGCTCCTACTCAAACATCATATCAAATATTCCACAAAGGGGCAGACTATTTGTTTTGCTATTTTCAAGAACTTACTTTAGAATAATCCTATTTAAAAGTGTCACCTACAATTTCTGTATCAAAATATTTCAAGAACATGTCCCTTTCCTGTGTATTATACCATAATAAGATCGGGCTGATAACCAAGCCACATTATAGAAGGCTGCCAATGTTTTGAGACTGAAATTATCTATAAGGTATTTGGCTGTGCTATGTAATATAGGTTGGCTTCCTTATTTCCATTCCCTTAATGTCCTCCTGAGATTCATTTGGTCTATTTTCTCACTAGACTTAAATGGGGGAATGTAATAAAAGTCGGTAATGGAAAAACTATTCGCAAGGCGAAAAGTTATGTCTTTGCGCAAACAAATTTTGCTTTGCGCAAATTTAATAAAGCTTTTTGGAACTTCTTAAAAGTGAGCAATGCGCAATTAAAATTTGCAATGCAATAACAGTTTAAGGAAGAGAATTACAATTTTTATTTGTGCAAATTGTTTTGCTCTTTGCGACTTTTATTGCATTCCACCAAAAATATATTATGTATTGCTCTGCTACATTGCAATTATACCATCTTTCAAACTATTTTTTTTGTCATTGGATTCTAAAAGTGCTATATAGTGAAAATGACGTATTACTTGAATAGATATATACAGTATATTGTGCAGCAGCCATTTCAAATATTTAATAATGTCCCATAATAAAGAACGGTACAAGTTTATTTGAATAAGTGGTTTATAGCTAACGGTTCAAGTGTTATATTTTAAATATAAAGAAATAAAATGTTTCCCTGTATAGGCAGATGAGATGGACCAGAATATTGGTCAATGCCTTCTGTGGGTCATAGGGATTATATATAACTGAAATATAAAAATAAGGTCATGAAATATAAAGGTCACAAAAAGAATCTCTGGAATTTAGTATGTGGGAAAATACTCACGTCACAAACATGCAGCATTGGGACTGACTATAGATGGCTGATGGGGTGTGTCAGGAGAGATTCTTGCTAATTGTAGAATTTTTTTTTTTTTTTCTTTTTGAATTATTTGCCTTCCTTTTCTAACTGTTTCCAGCTTATATATATGGAGGGTGATGCAGATCATCCCAACTTTCTAGTTTAGTGAGTCCTTTCTGTGGGACCAACTAATTGTTAGTTATAGAACTGCCTCACATATTTTATGTGTTGTTCTGTGGGTTACTCTGGGAACCCTCTCTTAGGTATATGTTATCTATATTTTAAATATAGTGAGAGATAAAATAAAGTGTAATATGTGTCTGTATCCAGTCCATTCTCTGTGCCAACGTACATTTACTTGTCAATGTTTCTTCATCAATGGTCTTAGGAAATACATTGCCCTAACTGGATAGAAATGCACCAGGTTCCCCCAAGAGTGAATAATTAATGAAATAATTTAGTAGGTAAGTTTCAGGCTGAACCCCCACCATTTACCATTAATACTGATGCATTATTAAAGATGCCGTTTTTATTTTTGTTGGCATGACTACCTCACTGCATCATCCATATATGATACTGCTGTATTTGGGAAAGAATTACATTTGTCAGTTTGTGTCTAAATGATTTACAATACAGAATAATGACACGTCTGTTCTGTTTGGGATATCAGCGGAGTGAATCTATTTGCTGCAGAAAAAGGGTTAATTCCAACTTTGACATCTCATAGCAGTTGTTGATATTACTGGTCCTGCGCATTCCAGGGCTTGGTTGCCATGGCAGCCGGCTTGTTCTGCAAGAAATAGGCAATTCAGAACAGGGAAGATGGAGCCTAGAAATAGTCATTAGCGCTTCAGTTAGTATGCATTGCCATTATTTCACTCAGCTTTAACCATTCAAGATGAATTATTTATTTGTATATAAGCAGGTGAAAGTCTGTAGAATATGTGCATATGTCTGTGCACACGAGACAGTCATATATATTATTTACCCATTATATATTAGACAGGTTGTGTGTGCATGCTACTTCTGCATATGGTTTAGCAATAAAAATATAATACCTTCTGTATTACAGTGGTACAGTGCTTGCTTGCTTCTGATTGATGACTTGTGCTTTATGTACAAGCCTTCGTTTTAACTGGAATCATTTCTGTCAGATTCCCCACCCTGCAATAGTGATCAGCTTTTGCACACCTAGTAAATGGTGCGTGTGCATGTGTGCCCACACACAATCACACACAAAGGACTAATTAATACAACATACGAGTGTGAAAAATGTAGGATTCTTTAGCAAACAAATTGTTTGTAACTGTAGTATAGAAGCCGGGACTACCTTGTTTATGGCTGCTCTAGAGTCGCAGCGCCCTCCGTAATGTCTCAAAAAATGAGGGTCCTAGCCTTTTTGGTTTGCGTTGACAACACCAAAACAATGGAGACTGTACTTCATATGTTACATATGACCCTCCTTTACAGCTGTGCCCTTGCTAAAGTTTGGGACAAAAGGGCCATGCAGTTCAACTATAACTGTCTGTAAAAAAGGTCATCATACCATTTCCACTAATGTTCAGCATAGAGAATTCACATAGCATTATTCTGATCATTAATCCCGTCCGAAAAACAGAAGTATTAGATAATGGCTCATTGACTATGGATTTAGTCTCTAAACTGTTGATTCTACATTATTACCCAATCATAAAAAATGGTACATGCATATCTTAATCAAGGTCCAGTGACATGTTTGGCTAATAAACATAATGAAAATATATCGATGCTATTTGTTTAAGGGTATAAAATCATAAGCTGTAATGTAAGCAGCAAGACAATTGTCTGTAGCTGCTGAATGTTTTGCTGATATTCTGAGCTTCTTTTTTTGAGTAAGCATTACAAGGGTCTCCAGGTGGGGTTGATTTCCCAGGAATTCAATCATCAGACTTCTCACTATAAAATTACATTTAAAATAAGAGAAATGCCACTTAAATCATTATAAACGAGTGGGTTTCAACATGTTAACGTCTGCATGTATTCCTTGAAGCAGAATCGGTAGGATATTAATATGTTATCCCCCCCTTGTGGTCACATCTGAGAACTAGATGTAAATTTTCCATAAAACCAACTAATAAACTTCTGTCTAAATATAAATTCCCTATTTTCCAGCTTTCTTTATATTTTTATGTGTGATACCAACATGTACTACTACTCTTTTAAAAAAAATTACAATTTATATTCCCTACTTGGAACAATTCCATCCAGCGTGGACAGTGATTGTCCAAATCGTTAGTCATCATGGGATTTGTGTTGTGGTTTAAATTTACATGGGCGATAGTGCTCAATGCTGCTGCTGCTGCTGATCTGTGAGGAAATTAATCCCTTTGTCAGCTCTGATCAATGCATCAATTCATTTAGAACTTTACTGACTATAAGAAAAGGTCTGATAAAACCTACAAATGACAAAAACTGCTAGTAATCGTTCTAGATTCCCCTTTAAAACCATGGTTTAAAAACCATAGAACACAATTATTTTCAGATGAAGCATGTTTTGATATGCCTGTAATCCTTGACTGTGTTTTTTTCTACCAAACTTTGGATCGGTATTGGTACTCAGGGCTGCTTCTGATTTATGCTGAGTACTAACACTGAATTGGGATTAATTATAGGCATTTACTAAGTACTACGTTCCAATACCCCTACAGAAAATTAATGTGTTTGACTGCTGCTCTAAGCAATCCAGCACATTCTGACACATTTATTAGCTTTGATGCATGTGTCAGTTGGTTAAAGGGTTCCCTGACTAGTAGGTTTAATTCCAGCTAGGGCACTATTTGCAAGAAGTCTATGTCTCCCCCCCCCCCCCTTGTCTGCCTTGGTTCCAGGTACTCCAATTTTCTACCACACTCCAAAAAAACACAGGCAGGTTTATTGGCCCCTGATAATTGACCATAGTGCGTGTGAATGTGATATGGTTGGACAAATGTCAATATGATCAATCTCTGTAGAGCACTGTGGAATATGTTGGTGGGATGCAAATAAAGAATAAATATAACAAAAAAAGATCCTTATGGATCCCCCAGTGTGAACTTTCATATATCGACCCTCTAGTTTATTTAAAAATCACTTTTTAAATGTTATCAAGTAGGGATCTTTATAGTTCTGTAGTCCTTGAATGTGTTTTTACCACAGTTTTCCCCTTACATATCCATTTTTAATGAACCAGTTCAAGTTTCTAAACCAATGTCAGCCACCCAACTCTCAGACTTTACCGGCACTCAATGCAGGAAGTGTTTCCTATCAAAATGTAACAAGATCCTTTGATTTCGCATAGAGACCATCATCAATGGCATGAGGCCTTGTCAAGGGCAATACATTAAACCAAAGGACACATAACTTATATTGATACCAAAGCCTGCAACTGCATGTTCTTAGCCACACTATTAAATGTGTTTAAAAGTTAACAAACTTAGATTTTTTTTTAAATTCACTCCATAATTCAGGCATGTATAAAGGACTGTGGCCTCTGCACCATTGGCTTATCCGTCAGTTTTACTGTATACAAGTGTTTTCTCCTGATATGATTTCTGGTAGGTATAAATGTGTGCCCAGAATCCTTTTTATTCAATTAAAAGTATATATATATAATATATATATATATATATATATATATATATATATATATATAATGCAGATGATACCCGCACTCCTTCACAATATGCACTCCTTTTCCAAAACTCAAAAATTTATTTTAGTCTCACAGTGTTTATTTTTAGCTAGCTATACTTCTTCAGTTCAAGCATTTCATAGCGAAGATTTGCTAGCGTTTGTTTGTGCCTAGTGAAAATTCGCCAGTAAACTTACGCTTAGGTCAATTTGAATAGGGGAGGCACATAACAGTCATATACATGTATTTTTAAGAGATGTTGGTGTAAATGGCTACTTTTTATTACAAATGCCCAAGGGAGCTAAATAAAGACATAAAAGCTCCTCTAATGCCCTAGACATGAGCCCACCCTAAAATATATGTGGCAGGCCCATAAAAAAACAAAAATGTTCACACAAAAATCTTTAATAGTTCAGACTTTTGAAGGCAATGTTGCTTTAAAAATAGAAAAGTCACCTGCATTTTTTACACTTTTTATGACTTTCCAGGTACAGGATATGATGTCACTGACATCCGATTGAGGAAGATGTAGCTTCATCAGCAGTTCGCCTGGTTTGAGGTGGCGAAGAAAAGTTGCCTGGCGATACAGTGCGAAAGAACGCTAGTGACTAGTCTCTTTCGCTAGCAAATTGCCGTCTGCACTTGTTATTGAATTAGCTATGTCCCTGTGGATGGGATTTCTGGTGAAAAGTCGCTAGCGTCAGCCAGTTCACCATTTAGTAAATCTGCCCCAAAGAGATAGCATTGATTTTATTTGTGTTATATTTTAATTAATATATTACTTTGCTCTTATACTCTTATAATTTTGTGGGCACGGTGACAAGCAAAAGCCTTGGAATTTCTAAAAATGTATTTAATTTGACCCCAAAATGTATTCAGGTGTATTAATTACAATATAAAATATAACTTTAGGTGCTGCTTTAAATGATGCTTGGAAAGTACTGAAAACAAAACATTGTAGGGACCATAATGATTTTTTAACTAGTATTGATATATAAATCGCAATTCAGCACAATTATATGGAACCAACATCATTTGTTGCTCAAAGATATCAGTATTAGAATAATGACTTAACCAGCACTGTTTAAGTAAAGCAAAATAACTCTACTTTGACTATTGCAATGTGCTTATGCTTCCAGGAAGAAAGCATAAACATTCCCTTTGTAAAGTATGAATCTGAACTATACACCAATAAAAAGCCTTGACAGAGGCAAGGTCGGTACCTGTGTTAGCCCTTACCAGCTAACCAACAGCCCCCTTTCCTCCAGCCCCCCTTTAATAAAATACAACACATGTTATTTTGGATGAAAAGGCCGCAGAACAATTTTATTATAACAAGTAGTATTTTAGTGCAAAACACACTACGACAAATGATAACATATCATTAACATAGCATAAGATAACAATAGTATTTGTATAACAAACAATCAACCTGAATACCTATGTACTGTAGTAAAACTTTATAACTGCACAATGCAACAGCGCTGCCAGCTGCCATAGTAGCCTGTAATAGTGATGGCCGAATTTACGGCGAATTCCCGTGATTCGGCGCCAGCGAATAAATCTGCAAAACCGCGGCATTTTCACCGGCGTCCAAAAACCGGACGCCATCGCCGGCGTTGAAACAGACGCCAGCGTCAAAAATGGGACACGGCGTCATTTCGCGAATTTTGCCGTGAAGGGAAACGCCCCAAATTCGCTCATCGGTAGCCTGTAACACACCTGCTACCAAACCAAATGCTATTCCTGTGGTGTTTTGTTACCCCTGAGATGACAGGCCTTCCAGCTACCCATTAACCCTGCAACGCCCGTGCTCACACACCTATTGGTTCCTGGACTCCATGATCCCGCCTTTATCAAATATCTATAGGGGAGGGTGGGTGGGAGATTTTTGTTGCTGCTACAAAATGGAGTGAGGGGGCAGCAACTTCAGTCCCCCCCGTTTTATCCTGCCCTTCGTGACTTTGCCCGCTCCTTCAGTTGCCCAATCCCCTACAAACAACTAGGAGGGGCTTCTGCACCTCCGGCTCTGTCATGCCCCTGCTTCCCTAGGCTGTGCCCTGTATCATTGGGTTGCTTTCCTTCATTTCTCATCTCCTGTTTTCTATTAACACACCTCTCTCCTTTTCCTTTTCTGTTCTCCCCTCATGTAAAGTTTTAGCCTTCTTCCCTCTTTCTCCTTTTTTTCCTCCTTCTGTAAAATGTCTGTTAATTTCTCTTTTCTCCTTATATTGTGAGTATAGTATTTTTACCCCTTTTCTTTAATTCTTTCCAGCACAGAACTGTTCAGGCAGGAGCTCCACCCTAAGTAGGCATGTATTAAAATTTATTGCACACAGTTGCTATCTTGCTAGCAAGCCAGAACTATGACAAAGCACCAAAGCTAAATATTGCTGTATGACCCCCATATACTTTTTGTTCTTTCTTTCTCTGCTTCTCTAACCTACATATGAATACATACCTCTAATGCCTTTTTCTTGTTTCTTTTTATTTATTTTAGTGTGGTTTTTAAACCCCTTATGGTAGTTTTCAGATTATTTAGTCACTGGACATTTTGTTCCAACAAATATCACCACATAAAACCACAAATATAATATTAAAAGTATCACTTATTCATGGAATGATTTTCTCAGTTGTGGTTTGGTTGGTGGTGTAGAAGGGTCTTGTGCATGTGGTTTTCTGTAAATTGGCTTGTCACCATAATGCATTAGAGTGAGTTAAGCTTTATTGAACAGAATATGTTAACATGTCAGGAAACAGTATTGATAAGCATAACTTATATAGATAGACAAGGGGATATATATTGAGTATGACAGGCTTTTAAGTCGAACTGTTAAGGTTTTTCTGCATGTCATCCTTAAACTTCTTTTTAAATGGGTTACAGGAAAAAAGGATTGCTTTTATATGTCCTTAATAATGCATATGTAAAATGAAATAAAGACACGATTAGTAGCATACAACCTTTGGAACTCACTTACAGGGCTGGACTGAGAGTCAAAATAGGCCCTGGCATTTCAGGTACAAAGAGGCCCAATCAGCCTACACAGAGGCCCAAACTGACCCCACCAGCCCACTAAATAATGACTTTCTGTGGCACTTTATAGCAGCCCCTCTGGCATTATTAAAGGTTGAGTTTTAAAAATTTTAGTTTTCGAAGGTATTTTTCAGTCAAAACTACATTTTTATTTATTTTTTTAAAAAAAATAGCTTTAATCCAAAAACACAGCATCTATATCCTGTCGAGGTTGTGTAGAAGTCAAAGGCAGAGATCCCTTGAACTATTTGAACATGTTGTAGCCTTCATGATGTTTGAGTTTTTTTCAGTGGGTTTCGTTCAAAAACTTTTTTGTCAATCCCCATGATTCGTAAAGATGATACATTGTGCCTGTATTCTATACAATGTTGAACTAACGGGGTCGTAGCTTGACCTATTTTAATCACACATTTATGTTTGATAAATCTGTCTTTTAATTTCTGTATCGTTTTACCTATATAATATAGACCACAAGGACAAACCAAAGCATATACCACATATGTTGACTGGCAAGTGATTCTTTGTTTTATCTGAAACCTTTGTGAAGTCCTAGGAATCATATTATTACAGATAGAACAATTAAAGCAATTATAATTACCCGGCTTTGGGTTCTGTAGAAAATGTGGAATTGAATAATGTGCTTTATTGTTCGCCTTCACTAGCATATCCTTTAAATTCCTATACAAAGATTCTGTGCGATTCTGTGCCTGTAATTGTGCAATCCATATATTTATTTATTCATATGATACTTATCAGGAGGCTATGATTGGGCAGCCCCCCTTGGATTAGCACCTCAGCATGCCAATGGGTGTGCGCCTTCCAAATTCAAATGGTCCATAATTTACTAATGCTAATACTATTAGGTTTAAAAATGATGATCTGCACGTGTTTCCGATTTAAGACCTGAATATTTGGTATATTAGGTATATTATACATTTAGTATTTTGGAGTCTGGTCCTTATTATTAAGAATTGCAATGTTCCAATGGGGTTGTGTTATTACCTGGCTTGTTTAGGGCAGTCAACTATGGTGTGATCACTGTATATGCTTTATTTTTTCAAGGAATATAGACAGCAAAATTTAGATGGGTGGGGTTTGGCATACTTACCTTTTAAATTGTCTTGTGGCATGTTTATTACAGCTCTGTTTGTCCCAGAAAATGAGTGGCCGTACTACAGCAAAACTGCATCCAGTTAAACATTACTTAAATAATGAGAGACCTGTCACAACTGAGCAATAATGATAGGTTCCATTACTTCATCTGGAATGTGTCTGCAAGGTTGTAGGTGTATTTATTCTTTGATTTTTCAGGGATAAGTCAACCTAGCCCACAGTGTGCTGATGATCCAGGTGTGATGGCTAGCATGGCAACAACCGTATCTGCCTGCATCCTGCACTTTTATCCTTGTTACAGTATGAACAGATATAATTGGTGGTGGGCAGCTGGAAGAAGGCATAGGGATTTTATGATGCTATACTTGATAATATAACTAACAGATTATAGCTTTGAAATTGGATATTAATTATATTTATAATTAATTATATTTATATTTGTTTTTTTTCCCCAATCTTGTATGCATGTTCGACAAATGGAAACATGAACATAAAATAGTTCAAATAGTTATATATTTTAGAAACTCAATACTTAAGTCTACAGCTCAATTTCAGATCTATATTAAATATGTGAGTACCATTGTCAAATTTCAAACCTCTATTTGATGGCGCCCAAGCCCCTTTTCATCCACCTGACATCACTGTAAGTTGACCTGATCCTGGGTAAATTTGTTATGTTATGTATACTGTAATTCCCACCCCTGAATATACATTTCTTTCTTTCTAAATGAAATAGCAATGATCATTTTTCAGCTAAAAATAAATTATGCAAAATAGACCAAGCAATTACACTTCTCAGATTAATAAGCATAACATCCCCTTTTCATATTTTATGAACAGTAAACACAAAAATAATTAAGCATCACCTAATTGTCCCTGCTCTGTTGCTTTGTTTATTTCAGCTGTGGCTGCTATTTGGCTGCTATTGAAGTTACTGGCACTCATACATTTTAACATGTACATAAATTACAAAAAAAAAAAAAAAAAAGTAGAAGAGTATTATTTCACAAATGATTTGTATTCCTGGTTGGAAGAAATTGAAACAATTTGTTTGTATTGTAATGTATCTAATATTACATGCTGTGGTCAGATATCTCTAGAGTATACCACTTAAATGCATTTTTTCCTGAGCAAGATGATAGGTACTGTAATGTGATTGGCTCAGCCTTGCTATTATTATTGACCATAGGGTTTATTGAGTTGCTGCTGTCATATGTGCCTTTTTTCAGCCTGTCACTTAACATATTGATATTTGCTAAACATCTATCATGCTGAACATACTCTCTACTAAACTTTCAGAGATCTGTATAAAATGTCCTGCCTATGGCTTGTACTTTTGTAAATTGTCCAATAGATATTTACTCCTTGTAACAGATATCAGGTCTTTCAGAAAACAAAAATACTATTTACTATTTACTTACTGCATATAATTAATGTCAGAAGTTGTGGATTTTGGGATCACCCCTAGGCCATTTGTTTGTCTTCATATGATTTAGAATGGCAAATTTAGGGGAGAAACAGACATTACTGAACCTCATTTACTAACAGTTGCTTTTAATACTCTTAAAATGTAGATTCATTGTGCCAACTGTTTCTTCATTTTAGGTTGGTGGGCACACAATGCTGCCAATCCGCTGGATGCCCCCTGAAAGTATCATGTACAGGAAATTCACAACAGAAAGTGATGTTTGGAGTTTGGGAGTTGTATTATGGGAAATATTCACTTATGGAAAACAGCCTTGGTATCAGCTTTCAAACAATGAGGTTTGTATATACAACACCCCTTGTCTTAATATAAAACAAATGCTAGAGAAAGTAGAGTGCAATGTTCTTTTTTTGACATCTTCTTTAATTAGATAAGCACAGTTCATTATTTCAGCATAAGGCCTTCTGCATTAGATTGGAAACTGTAGATGTATTTATATACATTTGTCTTCTGTGCTTTATAAAGAAATCCTTATCATCATCCTTTTAAGGGAGCTGTTTGTAGAGTCACAGATAATCGAATAAAACATGTATAATTTGATTTTACCTTAAACTGCATCTTTTGGCTGAAAATATTTTACTCCAGTTGGGGTGTAATAGTATTTTTTTAAAAAAAATTCCCCCTGCCAGCGGGCATGTTGGGGCATACACATGCACATAATGAGCAAATGCCGCAACTTGATCATTATGTGCATGCACATGACGTCAGAAGCTCATTATGCGCATGTACTCTGCACTACATGGCCAATCTATTTTTTTCCCAACTGGAATGCGGCCTCTATTAGCCCTCACCTTTGGATGGGGAAAAATTTTTTTTGCCAACAGGTGCCCTTTAACTTTATTATACAATAAATAAATATAATGAGACATTAGGGATTATCCACTCTGACCCCAGAAAGAAGTGCTATAGCAATAATTGTCATAAGGCATGGGAGTCTTCTGAATTATTAGCATTAGGGAGAACATTTTATGTTATTTTGTTATTTTATTAACATAGCATAATTATCCTGTTTTAGGTAATAGAGTGCATAACCCAAGGGAGAGTTCTCCAGCGTCCTCGCACATGCCCGAAGGAAGTCTATGACCTCATGCTGGGTTGTTGGCAGAGGGAGCCTCATATGAGGCTTAATATCAAGGAAATACACAGCCTCCTTCAGAACTTGTCAAAAGCATCTCCTGTATATCTTGATATCCTTGGCTAAGAGATCAACGTGTTAGTTGTTCATGCTTGATAAATGAATGTGGTGAACTACTGCAGAACTCCATGAAATGTGTTATAACCTCTGACAGTGTTATTGACAAAGATTCTGAGAAGCTTTCAAAGGGCAAGCTACATAAACGACTCCATCTCTACAATGCACAGTATTGACTATTTACCATGTTGTATATTTTTTCTCCCAAGCTTATGTCTTCTTTAGCATTGTCCCTACTCTCCTTCAGTTTTTCTTTGGTTTTCTCTTATATTACCTACCACTGTATGCTTCTGCCCTTACGTAATGCAGACTAATTAGACAAAGGCCTTAAAACCTCCTCTGTTAATCAGCAGGCAAGCATGTCTGTTTACCACATCTAACAATGCCTTGTATTTCCTGCCTTCGATGTGGATAAAAAAGGGAAAAAAATGACATAAACTTTACCAGTGATGTACATATATTTAGAGTTTCTACTGACTCTTAGTAACCTCTGCGTTTGGTTTTTGTGCACTTATGGCAATTGATGGACAAGATGTGTACTTGATTGCAGGAAAAATTAAACCAACAATAACCCGAAGAAACACACTCAATGCATTTTACTCCGAAAATTCTCCCTTATTTGTGCTTGGCTATTCCTTTATCATCACATACAAAGTACATGGTAAAAAGATATATGTTGCCTGTTTGCCATGCCTTGTCATATCTATGATCACCTCTATCCTACATGCGGTAAAACTAGTACTATAATAATGCATTAAACAGAACAACTTATTTTAAGAGACTAAGATCATCACAATGTGATGCTGTGTTTAAGTAATACTGCACCCAAAAGACAATCTCTATTGACCATTTCAGTCTCCTTATGTGTAGCTCAAGGAAGTTGTGGTCACTTCTTTCTGGCCTGAAAGATGTTTTTTTACTATTGAAAAAGTAATGGCCTGATCCAAAATTTGAACTTGCTTTGTCTTCTGGTAAATAAACATATACACATCTCCAGGCAAGACAAGTCTGAAATGGCTGGGTTTTGATCATTATTTCTGTTGGCACTGGCCTGAAGTTCATATGACTCTATGTAAGATTGTTAAAAAAATGATACTTTCTAAACTGTGTGTGATGTTAAACTCAGAGGCAGCGCATGCATATATATGTTACTGGCATGATGTGTCCAAATCAAAGGTATTAAAATATGCTCCCAATACATACTTAAAACATGAAAAACCCGATATCACGGATGCTTCCTACATTGATGGAAATGACCATAGTTTATCCTTCAGATAACCCAGAAGCATGTAATACATTACAATTAATTTTTTTGCTCATAAGAAACATAGTGGCTTCATTTAATCCTCTGAAAAGCTAGGCCCACGTCAAAAAAATTACATGGTGTGGAGCCATCCACTCCAGTAATCGCTTACCTGGGAGACTAACCTTTGCATTGTCATTGACATGACTCAGATAATCATGATAGGTAAATGTAAATAAGTAAACAAGTATATGAAAGGGACTATCACAATATGCACTTGCTTTAATAAAACAACAAATTACTCAATTTGCCCCAGTGGAAAGGGGTCTAACACAGGAAACTGCCTCATTCTGGACATGATACATACTGTATTGTTGTCAGTCTTTTGAAGGTGCAAGTTCTACATGTG
Organism: Xenopus petersii; assembly: GCA_038501925.1. Taxonomy (NCBI): domain Eukaryota; kingdom Metazoa; phylum Chordata; class Amphibia; order Anura; family Pipidae; genus Xenopus; species Xenopus petersii. Next base: position 150,039,015 of record CM076672.1, read on the forward strand.
CAGATATTCGTGTGTTGTTAAGTTGTCTGACTTTATATCTACTTGGTAGAAACTCTGCAAGACTTTTATTTCAATCACAGTATTTCAATGTCTTTCGTGCCCTAGCTTGCAGAAAAATGCCCAACCTTTTCCTATTCTACTTAAGTAGGTTAGTGATATATATACGTGATACTGAAATGAACAAATACTGTTAGAATATCTGGAATGTAGTCTATGTGGAACTCTGACTAAACATTCTTTCGGTGGCGCCTAATGGCAATAGACATCTCTTGGTTTCTTCACAGACCAAATAAGAGTATATTTCTGCATTGCTGGATTCTAATTATCACTGTACAGCAGTTACAATACTAGAACTCTCAGTATTTTGCTCTCCAGGGTGGTTTTTAGGTCAACAGCCAGTGGAGGACAATATGCTGGGCTTATTTGCCATAATAAACTGTCAAATGATCACTTTAACAAGGGCAGGCAGTCTTGAGTTATTCAGCTGTGGGTGTATAAGGGACACTGTCAGACAGTATCTGGTAGTTATAGTTTAACAACAGCTGAAAAAAACACTCATTTTGTATTTGAGCTAAAAAGTGTCAGAATCCATTTGTTTTCTGAAAACAGTAAAGTATTGGGCCAAACATTTTATATATACAGTATATATATATATATATATATATATATATATATATATATATATATATATATATATATCACTTCTAAATTATACCAATAATTATAGAACTAAAACTGGTTTCTGGCTTTATCCATGCAAAAACTTCACACGTTATTACGTGCAATAAATTTTACTAGAATTCCAAGGGAGGCTCACTTGGCATACTTTGCTTGTGATGCAGATCTTACTTTTTATTAGTTTTGCTTAAACTTTCACTTTGTCATCTGTTTATCCTGGGACACAAAACTAGATTTTATTTTCTGTTTCCCCCCCCTTCTTTTACTGTATTTCTTTTCATAATTTCCAACACTTAATAATATGATTGCAAAGTTGTACTTTGTGTTTATGAATTATATCTTGTTTTTTACTAGTCAAAGGGAATATAATAAAAGTTGCAAATAGAACATTTGCAGAAATATGAATACAATTTGCATTTCACAATTTTTTTTTGTCAACAACTTTTATTACACTACCCCCATATGTAATAGAACACTCATAGTTAAGTGTGAGATATGGCCCCCCTGCCATATTGCCCTGACCCAATTCAGTTTACTACCACCCACCCTTTGCCCTTTGAGTCTGTCCTCTGAACCCACCATCTGTACATATATATATATTTACTGAACCTCATGTGCTGCTGTGTTCATATGAAGAAAATAAGCTGGCAGGATTCTGAAAAACAATAGCACAGTGAATGACCCATTATAGGACTAATTATTCAATGGCAGTGAATCATAACAGTATAAAAGTTTGCTGCCCATCCATGTTCTAACTATTTGGAACAAGGCTCTAAATGTGCCCATATCAGTTACCTATACATGTAATATGGACACAAGCAGATTACTGGTTACTGGGTGTTAAATTCTGAATAAAATATTCATTGCTGTGATACAGAATTTCATCATTACATTGGTATGCACTTGTTTGTATTGTCTATGTCTCATCTTTCACAACCTGTACTTTTACTGAAGAGCATTCATAACTCAGTTTTTATTAAAACAAGAAACATTTTATTGATTAAAGTTGCACTATAATATGATTTCATATTTATATTTTAGGATGTTCTTATTTGCTTTTTTTGTTTATGGGAATCATGATTCCATTATTTACAGCAATGACCAGCACCATGTTTGCATTGGTTAAAGCAAAACAAATTAGCCCTGGTGTCCTTGTGTGGCGCTATCAACCACAACTAAACAGAGATTATGAAAAAAAAGGCTATTAAAGAATGTATTTTTATTTTTAAACATTGACACAGTCATTAAAATACAAAATTGAAAGTGAATGGATTTATTGAATATTTTTCTTTATGTGTATTTCATATATTTTAGTATGTTGTAACAAAGTGTTTTTTAAAGGGTTTCAATAACAAACATGTCCTTTAATATTTTTATTTTACAAATGTGGAACAAGAGGATAGATACATTTAAATCCATAACATTTTACTTTCTGATAATTTAATTGTATTTCTTTATTTATTCGTTCGATTTCACTTCTGCACTGTGTTAGTTTGACGTTAATCCATAAAAATGGCTTGTGAAATTGGGTATACGTAGATAGTTGTTGAAAGTTGTATATACAATAAAAACAGTATTTAAAGATGAAAGTTAATGGAAGGGAAGAAATAAGGGCCATATATGCTAAACAATCATTATCTTAAAACCTTAGGGTGAAAAGTAAGGGCAATCAACAACAGAAAGGAAGAGCAGGAAAGATAGCTGGGAACATTAGAGTATGATGGAGGAACTGAAGACAAGATGCAGTGGGCTGCAGCATATTTACTTGTGTTATTGCAAGGAACCCTTATGCTGGATCAACAAATCTTATACAGGGACAGGGAGATGTTTTGCACAGTACGTTGGACAGTTAGTGAGTTTCCAGGTTTAGTCTTAATGCAAAGGCAAAGAGATGAAATTGACATCATATTGTAATGTTCCAGAAATGAGTCCAACACTCAAGGTATTTATTTATAGGGGATAACCTATGACATACCTCATTTCCAACATATACTCAGAGAAGAAAAAGAAATTGAAAGCATGCCTTGAAGGAGATATATATATATATATATATATATATATATATATATATATATATATATAGCACTCTCCATAAGGTGCAGAAAATAAATTTAAATCCACTGAGTAGAAAATTTATATTTGAGCCCGGGAGTGCCCAATGTTTTTTTTTACATGTGAGCCACATTCAGATTTGGGGAGCAATACAAGCATGTAATTGGTCATCAGTAGCCCCTATGTGTACAGGCAGCCTACAGGAGGCTCTGTTTGGCACACCTGGTTTGTTTGCAACCAAAACTTGCCTTTAAGCCAGGAATTCAAAAATAAGCACCTGCTTTGAGGCCACTGGAAGCAACATCCAAAGGGTTGGAGAGCAACATGTTGCTCATGAGCCACTGATTGGAGATCCAGCCTATAAATACGCTTTGACATAGAAAGAATAACACAGAAAGAATAATTCGTATTAACACACTGAAATCTGCTGACAGCATTGTAAGTAATGAATAAAGAAGTACTGTATATTGAAAAAACATATAGGATAAAAAGAAACACGCAAGCATGGATTCCAGAGCAGTCTTCGGCATAGTTAATCTTGGTTACGAACTGCTAATCTATATCTAGAAATATCCAGGTGAAAACACAGCAGCAACAACCATGAAATGTTTTACTTGATTAAGCTCTCTTAATATAAACTGAAAACGTTTGGGCTAGTTCACTTAACTGTACCTCAAGCCATCATTATTAAATTAACTTTGTTTGGTAAAGTTTCAAGAGATAACTATTTGAATTCAATGGATAAAGTCAGTTCCAGACCACATCTTTAGAGAGATCAGAGCCTGTGCACCTGTATTTTAACTAAGATAAGTTATCTAATAAGGCTTGGGCAGATGCCCTAGACGAAAGGTAAGAACAGGTGGCAAGTATCCATCTCAAGAAACAGGCAAGGGAAGGGAATGGGATGCAAAGGCATGCAGGGTAAGACCAATACACAACTACCATTATCTAAGGGGTAAGACTGGCACACACAGGTCTTGCCACACTGGTGGACTGGCACTTCTGACATTGGGATATGCTGAGAAACTATTTGCTAACAGTCCATCTGTAGGGACATATATACCCCATATCAAATAAGTTTCTCCCTGGGAGTCAGGTAGGTCTATTGCAGATCTGACTCACCTAGGGACCCATAAGCAGAAAAACCAGGGGCGTAATAATAGAGGAAGCAGACCCTGCAGCTGCAGGGGGCCCAGGAGGTATAGGGGGCCCCATGAGGCTCAAATTCATATACAATTTCAATACATTTTGGTAAAACAGGACAAACTCTGGATATGTTTGGGGCCCTAAAATTAATTTGCTGTGGGGCCCAGTAACATCTAGTTACTCCACTGAGAAATGATAGTCATGATAGTACAGTATATGATGATCATTCACTATAATCTGTCAATGACATTTTAGTAATAGGAATCTCGCCTTGAAATACTGGTAATTGGCTCTGTAAGAGAGGCCTGGACTAAAAATGGGTAGATGTTGCATAGCGTACAATGATTATTGAGGAAACATTTATACCATATATATTGGGTGTTTAGAGTATGTCACACCTCTCAGCACTATATAAAAAAAACTATTTAGAAAGATTTCCCCACGGTAGGATTTCAGAAGCAATATAGTGTTTTCAAAAGGGACAAATTTACTGGAGGAGCAAATGCTGATGAAGAAGCTGAAGAGTATTAACATCACACATACACAGAATGGTTAAATAACAGACAAATGCCCCATACTCATTTCCGGCAATTGGTCTAAAACAGGCCAAATTGTCTCACTCATGTAGCATAAGGCTGGCTTTAATTAGCAAGTATCTATTGGTGCAGTTTCCTACTGTACTCAAAGCATTATATAGGCAGCTCTGCCATTAATTATCACAAAGAAAATTAACAAGAAAATTAGCAAGATGCAACAATAAAAATCTGGTTCACTCTTTGAAAGTTAAAACTTTTGATAGATTTTTTACTATGCATTGAGACAGATAAATAAGAAAAACAGGTATCCCATTTGGGTTTAACTTGATTCTGATAATTTACATGTAAAAACACAAATGAAAAACTGTTTATTCTGCTTACTAGCTTAAAGCAACAATTCAGTCAAGTATGCAAAAAGACAATAACAATCATTGCTTATTTTGGCTTTTTCATATCATATAAAGTTGCAAATTCAACAAACAGCTGAACAGACTGCAAAAACATGACCTTAATTCATTTGTCATTTTCAGAGACAGATATGCAGGCTCTGGCTTTTATATTGTTATTTTGTGAAAATTCTTTCATAAATTACAAAGCATAATCTTCAAATTACTATAGCTAAGTACATTGGAGCCCAATATTACACTTTCATTGAAAATAAATTGACCCCAATATGCAATAAAGGGTTAAAGTTGCCCAGGTGTAGTTATCTATAGCATATGTATATGATGTTTGTGTTTATACAGGTGGTCAGTAAATAGTTGATACAGTTGAACTTACCGGTAGCAAATTTTGTACCTTTCGTGCAATAATCCTAGTCTCTAGAGATCATTAATCATGCCCAACAAGTATATATACATTTATTTTTGATTAAGGTTTGAGTTCCCACACACAGACCATGATATTCATAATAAAGCAATAAAGTGTGTGCTTTATTTATGACAGAGGAATTATCTGCCATATACATTGTAGTGGACCATCTCACTAAATTGTCCCACTTTATTCCTCTCTGCATTAATAGATCTTATTCTATATTAAAACCAATACTACGAAGAATTACGCTTACATGGTCTACCAGAAAAGAAAATTTTAGTAATAATTTTAGATCGAGGGGTACAGTTCACTTCAAAATTCTGGCAATCTTTGTGGGAAATTACAAATTCATCGATCTTTTTCCTCTGGTTACCATCGGCAGACTAATGGGCAGACAAAAAGAAAGAATCAGACTTTGGAGATGCTTCTTTTTGGGCGTCACTTCTTCCAGTGACGTAATTTGCTACTCATTCATCCACCATACTCCAATTTATTATAATTTAGGATTTCATGCATGATCCCCGGAATTCCTCAGAATATGTCTGTTCCTGCATCTCAAAAGAGGCTTGCTTTTCTATCAACATATTGTTACTCTCCACCAAAACTTACTTAGCCTGATCTTTAGCCCCATCTAGCATTGGCCTTCAGGTACCTAGAATCTAATCTTAGAATCTAATCTTACATTAATCTGAGATTTACTTGTACCACTATAAAAACTTGCCCACCATTTCATTGATCTTTTTGAGATCCTCCAGAAGTCCACTCGCACTTTCTTTCAAAGACATTACATATCTATCCAAAGTTTCAAGCTGCACTTCTTAAACCCTTCAATTCCTTTTCAATCCCTGGGTTGCAGACCTCTCTTCTGACCTTGCAGACGTCAGTGGGAGATTTATTTTCTACGTTCAAACTATTCTATGTATTTATTATTTGTAAAAATGAATGCAAAAACTTAAATGTTACTGATATTGAAGTTTTCAGATTTCAGTTTTTCCTACCAATTAAGAAAAAAATGTGATAAATCTTGATTATGTATTACTAAAAGTAAAATCTCAAATTAGAAATTGTTAAATTAGCCTCCCCAGCTACATTTTTAAGTATATCTGAAATACAGATTCTTCATAGAGGGTTTAAAACTGTATAAATATTATAGGCATGGCAGAAGATTTGTGACAACATAAAAAACACTACATTCACTAAGATGCAAGAAAAAGCTATTTGAAGAATTATAGTTAAAATATGGAAGCAGGATTAGTACTGAATCTGACATTCCTGTCAATAATTTGCAACAATAACTGTCAGAGGTGATAGAACACCAACATTATAATGACTGACTGACAAATGGCAAAGTAAGTGAAAATAATATCTGTGTTTGGTTTGTGCATTTTCTATGTGCTTGGCCACTTGCCTTTGGCCAAATCTGGTGAAATGTTGTAGAGTAACAAATAATGCATAAAACTATTTTTGAATTATCAGCGAACATTTTTTTATATACATCTGGCACTCTCATTATTTTTTTAGCTAAAAACCTCTATGAACGTTTTGATGAGCCAATATATAAACAGCAGTCCCGCTAACGCACTCCTTCCTTCAGCCTAGGCAAACCTTAATCTAATCAGTGCTACTCCTGCTGAGCAGAGATCTTGAAATTAACTTTATAAAAACATTGCAAATGTAATTAATAGATTCCAGTTTGATGAACATTAATTTTTATATTATTGTTTTGGTGCCTGCACAAAAAACCCCTTTGGAATTAAAGTTTGGCATAATTTTCACTCAACAGAAGATATGGATAACAGCCAAAATGAGGTCTTCCCCATTCCATGTAACTTAAAGTATGCCCAGCAGCATAAAAACATATTTCCATTTGGAAGGGAGAATGGGCTTAATACACACAATGGTCTTTATTTTAGCCTAGAACTACAAATTTGATTCTGAAAATGAAAGTGTGAGACCCCTTTGAACGTAAACATTTTTGATGTGTTTCGATAAATCTAGTTACTCACTGTGAAAGTGATTTGCAGCCCTTTGTAAAGAAATTTTCCTTTAAATTGATAAAACAACAAAATGCATAATGAGTGAGATAATTTAGTCAGTTAATATGTCTTATATATGTTATAGCTTGTACTGTTATTGGCAAATCAGCTAGTATTGTCATGTTATAATTTTCAACATGGCATGGATAGTTAATAAGCCATGCTTCAGTGCAGCATCTCTGGAGGGCTGGGACTGGTAGGCACAAATAATCATAATCTGGCTGTTTCTTTTCTATTTCTGTTAAGCTCTAACATCGGAGCTTTGTCAAGTGGCTGGTTGCCATGGTACTGCCTCAAAAATAGCACAAATTCAATACACATCAATACCTGCACAATAAATAGAATAAATTGCTACTTATAGTACATTATTTTGCATACGCCGGATAGTAATTTGTGCAGAGAGCACCAGCTAAGTCATTCTTGCTTAATTACAGTTAAGCCATTTCTCAATTCAGAAATACCATTTGTACTAACATTCACAGTGTCCAATCTTTTAGCAAATCAATGGCTTAATTTTAAAACTGGCAGTTAATCAAGGCAGAAAAGACACAAAGCATGACTGTTTGTATATGAAAATACTTTACTTGTGAAAACAGTAACTAAAAAACAATACCTGGTCAAAGATGTGCTACTTTGCTTTATGTCAGTAATGTAACCAGAGGGGGCGGGGCCATGGCGCGGGACGTGCAGCCAGGCCCCCCGTCCCCTCGGTACACCCGGAACTCCGTAGAAGACAGTGGCGCGATCTGCCTGGGAGCCCTGAGGGGGTGCGGCCAATCACACCCCCTGCTCCCCCGGTAGTTGCGCCACTGCTTTATGTCTAATGTGATGTGGACTCATTTAAAAGCAGTCAATCATTCTGCAAAAGGAAAAACAAACCCCTTATTAAAAAAAAACCCTACCCCCTACCCCACATAGACCCCCTCCCTCCTCCACCCCCTGTGTTGATAATTGTTGCTATAAATAAAGTTTGTCATAACAAGGAAGCAGGGAGGTGAGGCCAGCACACAGGAGATGAGAGTGAGCTGGACATAGAAACATGCTTCCTTCATGCACTGTATTTGAATAAATAAGTTGCTGTTGCAAACTCAGAATCTGGTTATTAAAGCATACAACACATGGTACCAGAAGTGGATCCACTCAGCACACAAAGCCTGAACAATGTCAGAACCTGCAAGAGATACAGAGGATGCAGCAGGCCCATCCCAGCCTGTGACTGTAACAGTCCCTGCGCAGATAAGGACAGACAGTTTACATCCACCTACTCCAGTTAAGTTTGTGGGAAATGTTGGGGAAGCATGGAAAATCTTTAAGCAGAAACTGTTACTATACATGAAAGCTACTAACACTATAACACTGCCCAGTGCGCAGAAAGTGGACATTTTCCTAACAATAACAGGGGAAGAAGCCTTGCAAATATTTAATTCATTTCAACTTGATGAACATGACAGTGATAATTTTGAAGTGGTTATGGGAAAGTTTGAAGATTACTGCACCCCTAAGGTGAATGAGACATATGAAAGATTTATCTTTAACTCCAGAGTGCAGTCTCCAATAGAAAGCATAGAGGAATACATAACAGACCTCAAGCTCAAAAGCCGAACATGTAACTTTGGTCAGCTGAGAGATTCATTAATCCGAGACAGACTTGTAATTGGATGTAATGATCAAAAAGTGCAAGAAAGATTGTTTAGGGAACAGGATCATACGTTAGAAAAAAACTATACGAATCTGTCAAGCAGCTGAACTCACAAAACAGCAGCTCAAAGTGTTAACAGGGATAAAAAGCAAAGAGAAGGTTTCACAAGTGAGTAGAGTGGCCTCTTCCTCAGTAACACCAAGGGCTCACAAAAGTAAATCGTATTTTAAGAAAGGCAAAGGGAAAATTTATGCAAGATTCACCAAATACAAAGTCTGTAATAATTGTGGCAACACCCATGCATTTAACAACTGCCCAGCTTTTGGTAAACAGTGCAAGGCGTGTGGCAAATATAATCACTTTGCCAAGCAATGTTACAGTAAAAGCAAACTAAATGCAGTCATGGACAGCAGTAGTGAGGAGAGTCAGGAGATCTATGTGAGTGCTGCCAGTAAAAGGAATGGAAGTAGGAAAAGATAGACTATAGACATTGATACAAATGGTTCCCTGATTAAGTATAAAGTGGACACAGGAGCAGAAACAAACATTATCGCAGAAAAAATATGGAGAAACCTACAAATGAAAGCAAAACTAAAAAGTAAAACATCAGTGCTTAAGGCATACAATGAGTCTGAAATCCCATCAGTGGGAAAATGCACACTCACTCTTACTTACAAGGGAAAGACAAGCAAGCATGAATTTACAGTAGTATCTGGTAATTACTGTCCTCTATTGGGCACACAAACATGTGAAAAGTTGGGACTGGTAAACAAATTATTTGTTGTGGAAGAATCACCACAAAGCAACATAGACATATTGCTAAGTGAATATAAGGATGTGTTTGCAGGTCTTGGAAAACTACCAGTTATATATGATATTTCATTAAAAGCTTAAGCAAAACCAGTTGTACAAGCCAAAAGGCATGTGCCAGTGGCACTGAGAGAAAGACTTAAACATGAATTGCAGCGCCTGACAGAGTTAGATGTAATTTAGCCTACCTTCAGCTTGGGTGCATTCCTTATTCATTGTAGAGAAAAAAGACGGGTCCCTGAGATTATATTTGGATCCCAAAGAGTTAAATGAAAACATAAGGAGAGAACATTTTCATATACCCGCTCGGAATGAAATCCTGGGTGAAATGGCAAATGCCAAATTGTTTACAATCCTAGATGCCTCAAATGGGTTGTGGCAGATTCCTCTCACTAAGAGGAGTAGAAAATTGTGTACCTTTAATACACCTTTTGGAAGTTATCAGTTCAACCGTGTGCCTTTTGGATTACGTTCAGACCCAGAGATTTTTCACAGAACAATGCAGCAACTCTTGGAAGGGGTTGAAGGAGTTGTAAGGATATTTTAATTTGGGGCACCACAGAAGCAGAGCATGACAAAAGACTAAAGCAAGTCTTACAGATAGCAAAACAAAAAGGACTTAAACTGAATCACACTAAATGTCAGTTTAGGAAAACAGAAATTTTGTATCTTTGTGAAATAATTTCTCACAGTGGAGTGAAACCAGATCCTGCAAAAGTTTTAGAAATTAAACAAATGACCAGACCCAGTAATAAAAAAGAACTGCAGCGGTTCATGGGTATGTTAAACTACCTTAGCAAGTATATTCCCAATCTGGCAGACAAGATCCCCATATGAGGAGTATGTTACTAAAGTACGCTGAGTGGAAATGGACAGAGAAGCGGGTACAGGAGACATTTTGCTCTGCTGGAAAAAGAATTTGAGCATTAGGGAGAGCCAGTTTCTATTTTGGCTACTGTTTCCCCAGGGTGAGGACAGGTCTTTCTTGTATACCTGCCACATGGGAGCGCCTACTACTTTCAAATCGAAAGGTACCTTGCGGCAGGTAGCGTGACCTGGGAACATAAGAGCTCTAGGGGAAGGGACATTGAACTGACCAGAGTGCTTTATCCACCCGGTGTTAAGTGTGGGACTGTGGCATTGAGAGACTGTGCCAGGGGTTGATAGTCCACACAGGTTCCCCAGAGTAAAAGCTATATTGTGTGATTTGCATTAACAGTTACTAAATAAAGTTTACATAAAGTTTATATTTGTTTTATAGCAAACTGTGTGTGTTTTATTTTTCATAGTGGAAACCCACTAGGTATGCTCCTCAGTGTTCCCTAGGTACAGGCACTGCGCTGTAAATCCCAGTTCCCATACGCAAAAGGGACTCATGGCCCTGGATTGCCACGGGTTAATTGCTATTTAAAGAGACAGTAACCAAATTAGGGTTATCTTAATATTTGCAAACTTATTTTGTCAGCAGAAAATCCGCAACTTGTTAAAATTACCGCTAACATAAACTAGCTTGTTAGTGTAGTTACCGGCAGTGATCATAATGATTTCAGAGGGCATTGGAACTCCGTAAACTTTGTTGCTGCAAATAATTTGGTGGAAAGAATTTTCCATCGATAACGTGCAGAAAAATAAACACGCATTTACTGTGCTTTAGTAAACGGCGCCTAAGTCTCCTAAAATACATTTAAACATTACATAAACCCAACAAGATTATTTTGCCACCAATATAGTTTAATAACAATAATTCAAATAATTTAAAATGAGAATTATTTGGTTAAAATGGAGATGACCTTCCCATAATTTGGAACTCTCTGGATAATGGATTTCCAGATAATGGGTCCCATACCTGTACTAAAAAATCTGTTTAATAATGAACCTGGTTATTACAGCTCATCTAAATTATCTAATAGAGGGATCAATTCATGGCGGTACTATTGATTTCAGTAATAATAATACAAGGTGAAAGAGAGGGCAAAAATTACCCATGTAGGGTTATGGGAATTCTGTTATACATAAATATATTGCAGGCATCATTTTACCCAAAATATCTGTGCATGCCAAGAATTCGTACAATAAAATCAACTGATTTCCAATATGGATATGCTGAAATATTGGAATATATAATTTGGTAACAGCTGGTACATAAGCAGTTCAGTGGCCTCCCGTTCTGCTGCTTTCAAACAGTCTGAACGAGGACTTATTCTATTTTGATTCATTACTAAATGGGCACCCTTACAGACTTCTTTGCTTTTTTATACATTTATTTATTTACAATGTCACACTGAAACCTGAACTGTAAATCCAGCCCTTTTAAACCACATTTAATGCAGTAAAGATCATGTTTTCTGTATAAATCAAAATGCATTAGAAGGCCAGCAGTGTCCCAAGATTCCCTGAAAAGCTACTGCTCTAAGATACTCTAATGCTAAAGTATTTCAAATGTTACCAAGGGAACCATTATCCTGCTGTCTGATGATGCCCTTCGGCTCCAGTCCCAAAATCATTAGGTATTTTTCGTCTATAAATTTATCTGTGAATGCCTCATGTCTAACAAAGGCAAGTTAAACTTCACTGGGTGATTAGGTTTAAATGAAAGGAGAAGGCTAATTCCTGACAAACTTGATGAGTGCCCATTTTATTGCAGCACAGAGTGTAATGGAATACCTTTTTGTGAGTGCCAGCTCCTTTTGTGGACAGCTTAGTAGAACAAACATTACAATACACTCTTTCACTTCCTGAAGTAGCTGAGTGCATTCCAATACCAATACATGAACATTTCTGGGAATAACATAAGGATAAGGAATGAAAAAACACAAAAGTAAACATTCCAGAAACCTACAGAAAAGTCAACTGACCATAGTATGTGGGTGTGAATGTAGTAGGGACCTTAGACTGTGGGCTTCACTCAGACAGGGGCTGATGTGAATTGTGTATAATTTCTTTGTCAGTGCTATGTAAATTATGTAAATGATGGATAATGGGTTATGTGTAACCATACAGTGAAGCTCAAAATAAGTCATTGACCTTAAACTGGTGGCCAGCCATACTGAATAGCCAACAAAAAGAAAAAAAAAACATCTAATTGATCACCTGTTGGGAAAAAAGACAACAATTATGTCCATTTTCCATAAAGGGACCAATTTGTCAAGTTAATGATTTCATTTTGCATTACTACAGCAACTGCTTTATTTGACAAAAAAAGTCACAGACCCTTGGGTCATTAATGCTAGTTATAAAGCTTTGTGCATGTGAGGACAGTGCTCAGAGGAAATAATAGCAGTTAAGCCTTGCTTCAAAGGCGGCACAGAGGCTACTAAAATTTCATTTGTCTGTTTGCTTTAAATTGTAATGCACCAAACTCTTATGACGGCATGTAATATTGGATGTAACTCAAAAATCTTTGCAGTTCTTTTTGCAAATTTGATTACATTTCCCCCTTAATTTTAAGCTGTGGGGCAAATACCAAATGTTCTTTAAAACACTTGTCTAAATACAATAACAGCTCGATTTGCAAATTCACATTAAGGGGCCCATGTATAAAACCTCAAATTTTTCTGGTTGAGTTATTAAAGGGGAAAACTTGAAATAGAAAATTCTAATTTTTAGAGATTTATTATACTCCAAAGGTGCTAAAAATTTTAATCCGAACATCTCAAACCTGTCGAGGTCATGTAGAAGTCAATGGCAGATGTCCCTGAAGTTGTTACTTGATATCATGATCTGCGCTGGATAATCTGGGGTTTTTGTCCTATAGAGTCGAGTTTTTGTGGCAAAGATAAGATAAAGTCGAGTTTTCAGATCGTCATACTATTCGATTGATGCTCAAATTTGTTGCACCATTTTTTTTCAAGAATGAGTTGAGTTCCTCGTCCTTAGTAAATAACCTCCTAAATTAAGGTAAAAACTGTATCATCTATGTATCATCTCTGTACCCAGAGCAACTTAAAAGTGACATTTAAGGTCTGATTTGGCTGCATACTAAGGGTTTGACTGGATCCAAATACTGTAAAAAGTGGTAATTCTTTTAACATGCAGAGGATTGGGGATTGATCAATGCACATTCCCTATCCCCAGTTTCATTAGTAATTTAGTATCTATGATGTATAATGTTTATATCATTGGCAAGCCATCATGACCACCGGTCACATTTTTCATAGGCTGGCACCTCCCTGAATTGTTGCATTTCTTGCATTTCTTGAGAAAAATGTGTCTTGACCAGGACATTGATCCCAATCACAGTGGTTTATCCTCCCAGTAATTAGTTTTCATGGGAGAGAAATTGCCAGAACCGAAGCATGGCCCAAACCAATACCATTAAAGGGACAGGTGTGCGGGTGCTACAACCACATGGAAGTTTGGCCATTCTTCCTGCAAAATAAATCTGCTTGTGTACAGAAATTACAAAAAGGGAGGTTGTGGGTTCACTGCAAGTATAAGTAAAATATATAAATACAATGGAAATGGCAATTGATCTGGTAAAAAGTTATGGTGGTATGGTGGCTTGTTCATTTTATGGATATAAGTTTTTAACTAAAAACCTCTGTTTTGAAAAGAGAACATGGGGATATATTGATAAATCCCCTCTCATTTTGTGGCTTTTAACAACAGAGTCAGTGTCCAGATCCAGCGCCAGGTGGCTTAGGTCAATTCGAAAAGGGTCTGAGGTGGCGAAGGAAACTCTGGCGAAAGAGGTAACTTTCTGTAAAATCTGCAATTTAGTGAATTTGTGGGGCAACGACCATTCGCCAGAGTGGAAAAGTCACCTGGCAATAGACTGCAAATGAACACTCTCTTTCACTACCGATTTGACGTCTGCACCTGTTATGGAATTGCCAATGTCCTGGGATTTTTGGCGAAAAGTCGTTAGCATTAGCCAATTTGGCCTTTAGTAAATCTGCACCCATATCCCTTAGGGCAATAAGGGTGCAAAATTTGGCCCACAGCAGGTAATCTGAGTGCAGTTTGAACCTTGTGTTGAATTCACACTATGCTTTGAACCTTACATTGAATATTGAATCTGACAAGGTGTTTAGTACAGGGGCAGCCCAGAATGGCTGAGGACATAAGCTCACAGCATGGGTGCCATGATTTTGTGGGGTCTTCAATTTTTGACACATACTGTATTGATTTTACCACACAGGTCAATAGAATGATTTGCTGTAAACACATCTACATCAACAAAACAAAGTATGGGTATTTAGGGTTAATTCATATTACATTCCCAGACAGACAGCAGCTCACAGAATGCTTTCATCTACTTTTTTACCAATATAATTGACTTAAAACAAAGAATAATGGTGCATTAGTTTAATGGGTATTTCTTAATGTATCGTATACTTTGTAGTTAGCATATTTCCTGAATAAACATTCCTACACAATAGAGTAACTTGATGATTATACGTTTAATAGGCAGCAAGAGCAGATACCTGAAGACTGATTCTTGTGAAACTGTGCGCAGCCTGTTATAAAAGATTTGAATCACACATTTAACGCTGTCTTCTCTTTCCATTAATATTTGAATAATACAGGTATCAGTGCTAGCACCCAAAAGGATACTGTCATCCATATTTTTTAAACTCTTGAATAAAACAATACTATGGGGGTTATTTACTAAATTCCGAATACAAAAATCACGTGATATTTTTTTAATAAAATCTGACTTTTAAAAAATCACAAATTTTTTCAGGATTTATTAAACCCAGAGGATGGAAAAGTCCGAATCTGAAAATCCGGCATCTCAGACCTGTTGAGGTTGCATATAAGTCAATGGGAGAAGTCCCAATGATTTTTTTGATGTGCACTGGGTTTCATGCAATACCCCGACGTTTTTGAAATCTACAGGTTAAAATTACAAAAAAAACCTTGAAAATCGGATGAAAAAGTCAGAAAAATTAGTGAAAATCTGATTTTTTCCCGCAAAGCAAAATTTCTGGAAAACGATAAGCATAAAAAAGCCAAGCAGATTTGATGGGAGTTTGTAGCAGAAAATATTGAGATAAATTTGGACTTTGATAAATAACCCCCTTAGACTTTTTATAGGAAATATATTTCATTTACCTCCTGTCAGTAATATTATTTAGCTACTGTATCTGCATAGCAGAATATAATCAACTAGATGGTGTCGTTTCTGAAGAAACCACAAGATGTTGGCTTTGAAACGCAAGAGGTGTTGGGGCCAGTCGCCCCTGGTGGATAGAGAGTACACAAAGTTGGTCGAATCTGGTTTAAAACTGTGAAAATTGAAGCAGATCAAATTATACCATTAAAATCAATCAAAAAACCTGTTTTTGGCTCCATCCACTTTTAAAATTTGAATCCCAGTCCTTTGACCAACTGTGCCAAGTTTGAGGACCCTCCCATTAACAATCTAAGAGCGGCAACAGTTTTAACTTTTCCCATTTAAACAAATGGCTAATATTTGATTGGCTGTGGTAGACTCCGTCCACTTTTCAAAATTTTAACCCCAGTGACCCATGGTGCCACGTTTTGGGTCTCTGGCTTTAACACTGTGGGAATGACAGTGTTTTACATTTTCTCATTGAAGTCAATAGGGAAAATCTGATTGGCTGTTTGTTGCTCCACCCACTTTTTGGAGTCCCCACAATGTGACAGAACTTTTCAGGTTGACCCCATGACTAAGTGACCCAAGTTTGGTGAGTGTAACTTTAATGCTGTACGAGTGGCAAAAGTTTCAAATTTTCCAATGAAAGTCTATGGGGAAAAATGGGGTCTTTGGGGGGCCGCCACAGGGCCACGGAGGGTGGGATTGCTTAACGGAGCACAAGCAACCTATTCAAAGTTTCATAATTGTACTCCTAAAACTCTGGGAGGAGTAGCGTTTAGAAAATTGCTAACATTTCTTTGGCTGTTGGTAGCTCCGCCCACTTTGGGGTGCCCCCCAAAATACATATTTTTATTCGGGTGCCACCAACAATATGTGGTCTGAGTTTGGGGAGTGTAGCTTCAAAACTGTACGAGCGGCAGCGATTTGAAAATTTTCCCTGTCAAAGTCAATACGAAAAAAGGCGTCTTCAGTGGTCCGCCGCATGGGCGCAGTGGGTGGGATCGCTTACTAAAGCAAAAGCAACGTACTTTTCTATAAGGCGAATAGGTGTGGAAAGTTTGGCGCTTGTACCCCTAAAACTGTAGGAGGAGTAGCCTATTGAAAATGGGGGGGGCTAATAATAATAATAAGAAAAAGAATAATAAGAACAAGAACGAGCTGAACTAGTAGATCAATATGTTGGCTTTTTCAAAGCCAACATAATGAATTGTTATGGGGGATGTTCTGGTGTGCTGTGTTATGAAACAAGGGAACAAAAGACCACTGACTCATGAATGTTTTTTTGGATAATACTAAACTAGAAGAACATAATTTTAGACAATAATAGTAGACAGGCCAATGTATACCAGAAAATACAAATGCACAAAACTGGCGATAAACATTCAAAATTACAAATTAATTCTTCTCACTGCTACAAAACGTGTATCATACATATCTGAAAATAATTGCAACTAGGAAAAATATAGTCTTTAGCTTACGCTGAATAAAATACAAAATTGAGCTGTTTAATTAACGCACTATAAAGAAAAATGGTAAAGCATCCCGGAAGTACTGCCTTTTCAGTGAACTCCCCTTTTAGATGGAAAACATGTCTAATAACACCATGAAGTCTTTCTATTATAGCTTTTATTTTTCTAGAATGTTGGGAGTTTGCCCTTTTTACTTCAGACTTTTCATTATGTTCACCTACACGAAAAAAAAAATATTCCAAGATGACTCAGTGTCCTTTGCTGCCATGCCACAAGCTGTTGCTTAGCTGCAAGTCTGAGTTCAAGCATTTAACAATCAGTCACGCTTATGTAGTTAGAAAAAATCCTGGACTCTGTTCAGAAGATTTCTAGTGTAATTTAAGAGCGATATTTCCTTGGGAATCAATGACAGATGGGAATTCAAGTAATGGACCTACCAAATTGCTTATCAGAGATGAGCCATTAATATTTCTATAATCTAGTATATAGCATTAGTAAACAAAGTCATTTAGAAATAAAATATTGATGTCTTGTTCATAGCGGCTCTTATAACTTAGTTTGCATCCTATTTTTGTATGCAGTAGTTCTCCCGACAATCTAGATATATTTATTTACAGGAATTGGATATTCTGATACCTTGCTTTCCAGAAGCTTTTAAAAATGCAGTGTTTACATTTGAATGTAGGCGTAGTTGACAGGTTTTAATTTTTTTTACTAGAAATTAAAAGGCCTATTTATCAAAGGTCAGATTTTAGTGGTTTCAGAGGTTTTTGAAACTATGACTAAACTCATAGGGGGAATTCACAAAAGTGTCGGGAACGAAAAAATGTCTTTAAAATGTCGTAGGAAGTGTCTTAGCAACAGCCGACATATTCACAGAGAATTTCTCCGCCAATTTTCCGACATGTACGACACTTTTGAATTAGTGTCGTTAAAAGTGGGCGTGGTTTTTCCGGCGCCCATTTTCCTGACATTTCTATGAATTACTCGTAAACTCATTTTTTTTACCGACAATTTTTCAGACACTTTAGGCTCTCCAAAATGAAAATGTCGGTCAAATTGTCTTTTGAAAAGTCTTGGTAAATGTCGTTTGTACGATGAAAAGATATACGACATTTTAGAAAATTGTCGGACTTACGAGACATTCAGAGATGGTAACATCTGCATTTGTGAATTTGCCGTTCGAACGACATTTTACAAATTTGTCGACCGCCACTTCTGGGTTACTTATTTTACCGACACTTTTGTGAATTCCCCCATAATGTCTAAAAACTTGAGTTTTTTTTATAAACAAAGATTACCAAAGTCGCATCCATGAACTGAACTCATTTATCAATAATTTTTCTCTAAAAATTCAGAGCAAAAAAATCAAGCGTTAGTTTGAATCGTACAATTGACGTTCTGAAAAAGCGACTAAAAAATTGCAGCTGCGAAAACTCAACTTTACTGGATTATCGGATGAAAAACCAGAATCTGATTATCCAGCGCAAATCACAATATCAAGTCACAACTTCAGGGACATCTGACATTGATTTCTACATGACCTCGACAGGTTTGAGATGGAGTATTTTCAGGTTCGGATCTCTAAATATTCTGGGGTTTTTTTCCTTGAAAAATTAAATTTTTCCCATGGACTAGAATAAATGGGCCCCTAAAATTATTAATGTCATGACATTTATTAAAAGTTCAGAATAAAAAAAGTATGAATGGAAAATAATGTGCTAAAAAATACGAATACCTCTAAAAAAGTTTTTTGGAAAAAATCCGAAAACTTCTAAATGTCCACATTGATTTAAAACGGTCCAATATGATCATCGCAGCTCCCACTGACTTATATAGGACCTCGACAACTTTTAACCAGGGAAGTTTTGTATTAGTGATTTTCATGGTTTTTACAAATTGGGTGTTATTTATCAAAAGGTCAAATTTTAGACTTATTTGTACTATCTATCTATCTATTTTTGGACCTCAAATGAACTTAACCTGAATGGTTTCTAATTTAAGAAAAAACTCAAATGGAAAAAAACTCAAATCAACGAGTTTGGGGTTAACAACCTGAAAACTTGAATTGATCGAATTTTCCATGGGAAAGAACTCAAATCAAAGTGAAACCCTCCGAAAAAGAACTGGAACATAATGAAGGCTATTAACATCTTCAAATGGTTCAAGGGTCCACTGCAATCCCAGACTTCATTTCTCTTGAGCTTGTAACATATTTCCCTGTAATAAATATAAATGTGTAATGAGCAAACAGTGTTTGATGATCCTTGACAACCCATGCAGTAGATTCTACAGTCTATGTTTTTTTGAAACATTATTCCAGTTTGGATTATGAACATTAAGGGGCCGATTCACCAAGGGTCGAATATCGAGAGTTAATTAACCCTCGATATTCGACTGGGAATTAAAATCCTTTGACTTTGAATATCGAATAGTCGAACGATTTTTAGTTTGAATCCTTCGATTCAAATTCGAGGTCGTAGTCGAAGGTCGAAGTAGCCCATTCGATGGTCGAAGTAGCCCAAAAAACACTCCGAAATTCGAAGTTTTTTTACTTCGAATCCTTCACTCGAAGTTAGTGAATCGGCTCCTAAATAATACTATAATTAGTTTTGCACTGTTGCACAGTGTATGCAGTAGAACATTTTGCCAGAAAAGTTTCTATTTTGTGACAAAAACAACCTTCAATCATGGATTTTTTTAAAGAAAAACAATTAATTTACAATTGAGAATTAATAATTTGTGACTATTTTCCTCTTGTGACTATGATTCCATTCCCTTAAGTTTCCTATGATATACATGCATACTCAAAGGCCAGTCTAAACAGGAGCCATGACCTGCCTACATTTTTGGATTGTGAAAGGAATCTAGAATGCCTGGGAAAACCCATGCAAACATGGGAAAAGAATACACACTCCACACAGAAATCTGGTAAAAGGAAAAAGCATTGTAAATCATTTTTAGCTTCTTGAATAGAACTAAGCTGTATAAAATCATCTTTACAGTGTTTTGAGTCCTTTTAAATCACAAATCAACTGCAGAAGGAATGGGGGGATAATAGATGTGGCTTGTGAGATCTATTCACTTATATATATGAGAAGCATTTAGAAGCCCCTTGTTACAGAATTCTCATTAGTCAATTACAGATGATCCTAAAATAAAACTGTGGCCAAAAATGTAATCAGTTGATCCAGATCCAAGTTCATTTCAGATTACAGAACCACTGCTTAAATTAAATTTAAAGCAATCTTTTAATCTCCTGACACAAGTGTCAGGCCTTGTGTGTGGTGTTTTAAAACCAAACACTGTCAGATTGTGACTACATTCTTTAATCCTAAATGCAAGGCAGAACTTTATGACATTATAAATGATACTGTTTGCAAAATAAGTGACTCCTGATATCTGTTCGCCATTACAATGTGCAGAAATATAAAGCCAAACCAAGCCTTCGGTACATTTATTAATTTGCTATGAATTCCAAAATATTTGTAAAATGATGCCCAATAACAGAATATTAATTAACCAAAAGGACACTGTTTAATAATAATAAAATGCAATTATATGATAACAATAAGCAGCGACATCCTTATTGTTATCACAAGATTTTACCATATTCACTTAGGGGCTGATTTATCAACCTTTGAATTTGGATTTTTACTACAATTCAATTTTTTGTGCTAAAACTCACAAACTTGAATTATAACTTTAAATCAAGTGTTTATTCATCTAAAAACTTGACAACAACTTGTATTTGGAGATGAAGGTAATAAACAGGTCCTGAGTGTACCCACTAAAATTTGATGTATTGGTATGCAATATTAGAGAAAAACATAGTTTTAGTATAATAATAAGCACAAGAACAAAGTTGCTATTTTTGCTAACTGGCACAATGACAATTTTAAAGAAATTCCAGGATGTCATATATTTGTTCCCTCTGTACTGGAAAAAAATAAATAAATGGAAGTTAAACCCAACGAATAAATTAGTCAAATAGCCTCTTTTCAACAATTTGCATGCAATGGTTTATTCACAAGATTACAACAAGCAAAGTCCACATCTATTTAAGTTTACCCATCCAAGTAATAATTTAAATGTGTACATTAATGTCATGTTAAGAGTCTTTAAAAAAAATACACATTGGTTTGTTGTCTTGTGGGTTGATCAATCATTCTTACTCCTGCTCTGAGACAGACATTGAAAGACTGTGCATTATTACTTATATTTATTGATCTAAGATCTTTGTGACCACATATATTATTTAAAAAGATATAAAATGATGAATAATACATATTTGGCTACACAGTTCTACAGAGTGATTGTTGGCACCTTTAACTGGCTTTTGTCTGTGCTTTGTAATATTACTTCTTTGTTTCACTTCACACATTATTTCTATACCTTTATGGAGAAAACAAGACACGTAAAAAAAAAAATATATATATACATACTGTATATAGGTATAGGTGTCTGTTAGCCAGAAAGCTCCAAATTATGGGACTCCATAGACTCCATTTTATCCAAATTTTTACAGATGATTTCCTTTTTCTCTGTACCAATAAAAGAGTACCTTGTACTTGATCCCAACTAAGACATAATTAATCCTTATTGGTGGCAAAACAATCTCATTGGGTTTATTTAATGTTTACATGATTTTCTAGTAGTAGTAGTAGTCTTAAGGTATGAAGATCCAAATTATGGACCGATTCATTACCCAGAAAACCCCAGGTCTATATATATCTGACATTTCGGGCCACATAAGGGCCTTTCATCCTGAAAAAGGCCCTAATGTGGGCCAAAACGACGGCTATATGACATGTATGCAATAAAAGTAATTTGATTTATCACAAAGTGGAGTGCGGATCTTTCAACATATATATATATATATATATATATATATATATATATATATATATACACACATATATGTATGTGTGTGTGGATAGATAGATAGATAGATAGATAGATAGATAGATAGATAGATAGATAGATAGATAGATAGATAGATAGATAGATAGATATCAAATTATGCCATCTTAATCTCCTAGAGCACAGGCCTTATGACAATTTATCTTGTGAAAATCTCCAGAATATAAATATTTTGGAAATATACTGTAACAATGGAATGCACAATGCAACACCTGCTTACTCATGTTATTATGGTGATCTCTCAACTCCTTTAGTGTAGTATCTTTAAATGCTGTCTCTGCTACACCTGAATGTACTTGGAGATGCACAGTGGCTACCTCAGCATGATAACCCTGTGGCACTTGAATAAAGCCTGTTCTACTGTTTTGCAAAGTATCCCTGGTGTCCAAATCTATTCTTTACAAAATTTTGGCAATAGTGAGTTGTAGTTTAACAAAATAAGGATGTTTTCTTTCCATTTGGTGAAAGCCCATCCCGGTGAAAGAGGGTCGTGTGTAGCCCATGCTCTATCACACTAGTTGGTATTTGCTTAATTCAGCCAAATAAGATTTACACCACATTTAAAACTGATGCTTAAAAAAGACTCAGCTCTAGTGTGTCTAGTTTTCTGGAGGTGAGTTCATAGGTGTTTTCCAGTGTAAGAATATTGGCAAGTAGACAAGGTAGACAGTGAGACAAAGGAATAACAATAAGGCAAGTAGAGCTTCTGTGGGTTCCCAAGACTACAGAGAGAGAGAGTTTCTGTGATTCTAAATGATGCAGAATTCTTATATATATATATATATGAATTCATATACATGTGAATCAGCTTGTGTTCCTCACGGTTTGAGGCACTGATAGATTTCAACTGCTAGTTACGCTGCAGAGATAGATGATTGATGTGAACAGACAGACAGATACCCAGGACCCAGCAACCTATCAATTTATTTTGGATGTCATCATGGTTTCTCATTTTTGGAGAAATGGAGTGGTGTGCCTACTATGTTTATATGTTACTTGTGAATGTTCACAGGGATAAACCAAAAGCATATGAATATTCCACTTTCACATATAACATACAAAGGTATTTGGTGGTGCACTCCTATATAACAGTAATATTTAGTGAGGTGCTCACTGCTCACACCCAAGTATAATAAAATAAAGTAGTTCCAGGGGTCTTCTTTAGGGGCACTGAAACTTTTTCAGTTTCCCTGACTAAGACATCCTTTGTGAGGGGTCCAAATACGTTGGTTGTAATTATAATAAAGTATTGTTTTTTTTCTGTTTGAGTGCCCTGCTATTTCCGCATATAACATAGCCAACGGCAAAAAGAATATTTTTCTCATCATCTTAGCTTAAAAAAAACAATAGGGATGATAGTTCCTTTTAAATTAAAAAGAGTCATTGAAAGGGATTTTCCTGAAGATGAAATTAAAAGAGAAATAAAGGCTAATAAAGACCTCCTGCCTTGGAAGCCAGCCCTTCCAGCACTGTCCTGTCCAGGGCCAGATTTACATAGCGGAAGCCCCTAGGCCCACTGCCATTCGTTGCCCTCCCCCCTATTTATTTGGGCAAATTTTGGTCACTGGGACCAGAGCAATGGGTATTGGCTGTCACATCTCCTGTGCATTCCCAGTGTTTCTGAAAAAATGTAGGTGTGGTTGAGCAGCATGCCGCCCCCCTAAAATCCTGCCGTCCTACACCCGGGCCTTGGTGGCCTTTCCACAAATCCGGGCCTGGTCCTGTCAGTTTGCAGTGTAGTGGTTCATGAAGTCAAGCGTGGTCTGTTGGTACAGTGGGTATGGTCTGATATCACTGGTAACATGACCAGTTGTGATCTCAGGAGAGAGTGTCAAAATAAATAACAAAGAACCATGCACAAACTGTCACACTGGATGTAACCTTCCTTTACTTTAGGATGACTATGAAAAAAAACACTGACAACTGAATTTACACACCATAAAAATAATTGTGTCAATAGAAAACCTCATGCAATTATTTGTCTAAACCACAAAGCACTACAATTAGCTGTAATCCCATTAGAACAATCTGGTGAGAATGCTATTGCACAGTAAGCATCACTTTAGCATTTAATTTACATTGTAACTGAAGCAAGCATATTTTTTTTATTGCACGAATGAGAAAACAAACAGCTAATAAAATGATTTATACAGTTCCAGTAAAAGCAGCAATAAGATTGTTTAATCTATTAGGTCTCAGTCACTACATATCAAAAACACAAGTGGAGTGTGCAAAGTGCAATATTAGGCACAAGTTGCCATATTTTTTACCCACAATGCAGCATTTCACCATCACAATTTCAGCATAATATCCTGATCCTGTCCCTTTGCAAACCTAAGCAGCATTGCAATCATGTTAAATTCACATTGAGCTGGCCCTTTAAAAGAGAACTAAACTAAAAATGAATATGGCTAAAAATGCCATATTTGATATACTGCACTCATTGCACTAGCCTATGATGCAGGATTTTAAATTGTGTTACAGGGGGTCACCATCTTGGAAAGTGTCTGCCATACTCACATGCTCAGTGGGCTCTGAGGAGCTGTTGAGAAGCTAAGCTTAGTGGTCGTTGCAAATTATCAAGCAGAAAATTAGGTTGGCCTGTAATATAAGCTGATGATACAGGGCTGATTATTAAATTCTCATGCTAGTTGCATTGTTTTTTGTGCTGCCATGCTGCCAATACTTATCTATATTAATTACTAATCAGCCTTATACTAGTGCCTGGTGGATAAGTGAGCCCCTATACCCATATGGCTGTTAAAAGCTATAGTACAATAAAGTTAAAGAAAATCAA
This sequence comes from Xenopus petersii, assembly GCA_038501925.1. Lineage (NCBI taxonomy): Eukaryota > Metazoa > Chordata > Amphibia > Anura > Pipidae > Xenopus > Xenopus petersii. The sequence continues at coordinate 150,063,978 of CM076672.1, forward strand.
CAGTGTAATAAAAAATACCATTATTAATTTAAAATGCCATTGTTTATTCTATAATAAATGTATACTAAAATTGTATACTAAAAAGGTAAATTATACCTTGTAATGTAAACAATAATGAGTAGTGATGGGCGAATTTATTCGCCAGGCGCGAATTCGTGGCGAATTTGCACGATTCGCCGCCAGCGAGTAAATTCGCAAAACGCCCATGAAAATTTGCGGCAAAAATTCGCCGGTGTCAAAAAAAAATTTCCGAAAAAACAGATGCCAGCGTCAAAAACGGGAGCCGGCGTAAAAAAACTGGTGTTTTGCGCATTTTTTGCCATTTCGTGCGTAATTCGCAAATTTTTTCGGCGAAGCGAAACGGCCCAAATTCGCCCATCACTAGTGATGAGCAAATTTTTTCACCAGGCATGGATTCGCTACTATGTTGCAAACTTCACCAACTGCAATGTTTTTCTGAAACTGAGGCAAAAATCCGCTGCAAAAATCCGCTGCAAAAAATCTTTAAACTCATCTGTTCTTATCTAAGAGAGGACCAGCACCTCTGCTGTCGAAATCTGTTTTATGACTCCCCATTAAAATAAACAAAATCTCTTCTTGTGCATCTGTCCCATTATTTTCAGAGCCATCATTTCTCTCTCATTGCCATCTCCCATCTTAAAACTTTTCCTGCAAGGAAATCCCATCCCTCCCTGCATCCTTCCACAGATACAGTGCAGTATATACAAATGGTGGTATACTTATATTTGGAGTATTATAAAGATTTACTCATTTTACAGACTTTTAATAAAATAATGCCCCTAACAGTCGGAATTATAACTGAAATATTAAATGACCCTCATTACTAAGCAAACTCACATCTTTTGTAAGATAATCAGAGTTTGACTGAAGTGGAAACATCATGCAGCTATAACTGCAATTTAAATAAATAACCTGTGGCTTTACATCAGCTTATCTAAAGTTGCTCATACCAGAAATTGGTCTATTTATAAGCACAAAATGATCCCCTTTCTGATTAAGACATGTTGAGATTTCAGTCCTGGCTATGCAGAAATTTTCATGAATACAGGCCTGCGTCAGGCCATGTTTTTTTGGCCCATAGAAAACAGCTCTTCTTGAGCTCCAAGTTGTTGGTTAAATTTGGTAAACATTTACTAATTCTGCCAACTTGCCAATGAAGCAGGTCTTTGAATGAAGTCAAAGGTCTTCATAACTGTAGTCACCTTGAATAATTTACAATAGCAAACACAAATGTAAAAAACTAAAATGAATGGCATTACCGCTTTGAATGTTGAGATAGCTCCTGAGTTACTATAGTGAGCTGCATCATAGGTGCAACTGACTTACACCAAGGAAATAATGTTTAATAAAAGTCCAAATATAGTTCGATTCCGAGGAAGCTAGGATCACTCCCAAAAGTCCAGCGTCAACTCAGGTTCTCCTCCACCTGTTAGAAAATTCTTCCAAATGTAAGGTCGCTGTATTCCTCCAAATAAATTTGGGGAGGGAGAATAACAGAAATAAATTTCATAAAGTGTAGTATTTTTAAACGTTTTTGCTGACCCCCTTGGTGTCTATTTAAAACCACCGTGCTTTACAATTCACACTATAATTGTGTCATCCAATGTTTCGTGCCAAACTCAAATTCAAAGCAATTTTAAAGAAAAATAAAAAATATATTAAAAAATAAAAAATGGAGGAGAAAGGATTGTTTTGTGAATTATTACATTAAAGAGTAGCCAATACGTGCGGCCCTTGCTGTTATTTTTTTTTTCACCCTGTGTGCACACAATAATTACGTAACTTTTAAGTGCTAAGTGTGAACACTCTAACCACAATTCAGAGACCGATCGTGCCAGTAGCACAAACAACTCACCAGACGTGAGTTTGAAAGATCAAGGATCAAACAATGCCGACTCCAGCCTCCGCTGGTTCCATCGATTATGCTGAGAGATAAAAGAGGTTCATGTGCAGATTTCTCTAAAAACAGTAATCACACTCACAAATGTTGGCTTGTACACTGCAAATAGTAAGTCTTTTAGTGTCCCAAATGTCCAATCTGACTCCTCGGCGTCCCTAAGAGTCTCATGTTGCTTCAAAGTGGACGCTTCTGCACAGATGAGCTGTATCCCGCTTACGCGTTTCGCCTTTGCTGGCTTCTTCCTTGAGCGATGACGTCAGTTTGCTCTGTCCTTCCTTTATCCCTCACGTTCTCTCAACCTAACTTCATCTAACTTTATTTGTCCTGACAAAACTTTACAAAATCTTTTATCTTCGTATTACGGCCAAAATACATATATTAAAATCAAACCTGCACCAATCCAACTTAACAATAATGCAACCTTGCTTATTATAGTATACTCATTTAAAAACTTTCTATTTCTATTAAGTGCAGGATTTTTAAATCCAAAAAACATAAAAACATTTTTATAATAAATACATAGAAAAAGTTTCCCATTTAAAAATCTTTATCTTTTATGGAAAAAAGGGGATATTGTTTTATTACTTAATTTATTCCAAAAAGGCCCTTAGATTAAAATCTATATTTAGGCCTGATGGGATTAACGTTTTGAGCCTATAAATCCACCAGCTCTCTCTTTGTAAGGTTTTGGTGGTCATTTTCCTTCCTCTCCAATCTTTTTTTATTTTTTCAATACCCCACCATTTAGTACCTACTGGGTTCTTATTGTGTTTTTCAGCAAAATGTTTGGATACATTGTGTTTCAAAAAGCCTTTTCTTATGTTGTTAATATGTTCCCCTATTCTTTCCTTTAACTTCCTATTTGTTTTTCCTACATATTGGAGCCCACAGGGGCATTCCAAAATGTAGATCACATCTGAGCTCTCACATTTGATTATGTCCTTTATTTCAAAAGTTTCTCCTGTCACTTTACTTTCAAACTTGTTAGTTTTTTTACCATATCTACAGGCCTTACACAAGCAACATGGAAAAAAGCCCGGATATTTTACATCTTCATTCTTAATAGTAGCTTTCTGGCAGGTCCGCACTAATTTTTCTTTTATATTCGGGGCTCTTTTAAAAATAACCTTTGGTTTTGCTGGGAGAATGGGTTGTAGTTCCTTGTCCAGGCTAAGTATATTCCAATGTTTTGTTATTATTTTGCTGTATATCTTTTTCCTTATACCCTCTTTCTTTAAATCTATCTTTAAGGATTTTTGATTTTTAGGGAACTACAGTTCTTCCTTATCCTCCTAAACTGACCCTTTGGGATATTTTTGATCCATTGAGGATTATGGTTGCTGGAGGCTAGGACATAGTTGCTAGTGTCTACCTCTTTTAAAAATAGAGGCCTGTAGATATGGTAAAAAAACTAACAAGTTTGAAAGTAAAGTGACAGGAGAAACTAAGGACATAATCAAATGTGAGAGCTCAGATGTTATCTACATTTTGGAATGCCCCTGTGGGCTCCAATATGTAGGAAAAACAAATAGGAAGTTAAAGGAAAGAATAGGGGAACATATTAACAACATAAGAAAAGGCTTTTTGAAACACAATGTATCCAAACATTTTGCTGAAAAACACAATAAGAACCCAGTAGGTACTAAATGGTGGGGTATTGAAAAAATAAAAAAAGATTGGAGAGGAGGGAATTTGACCACCAAAACCTTACAAAGAGAGAGCTGGTGGATTTATAGGCTCAAAACGTTAATCCCATCAGGCCTAAATATAGATTTTAATCTAAGGGCCTTTTTGGTATAAATTAAGAAATAAAACAATATCCCCTTTTTTCAATAAAACATAAAGATTTTTAAATGGGAAAGTTTTTCTATGTATTTATTATAAAAATGTTTTTATGTTTTTATGGATTTAAAAATCCTGCACTTAATAGAAATAGAAAGTTTTTAAATGAGTATACTATAATAAGCAAGGTTGCATTATTGTTAAGTTGGATTGGTGCAGGTTTGATTTTAATATATGTATTTTGGCCGTAGTACGAAGATAAAAGATTTCGTAAAGTTTTGTCAGGACAAATAAAGTTAGATGAAGTTAGGTTGAGAGAACGTGAGGGATAAAGGAAGGACAGAGCAAACTGACGTCTTCGCTCAAGGAAGAAGCCAGCAAAGGCGAAACGCGTAAGCGGGATACAGCTCATCTGTGCAGAAGCGTCCACTTTGAAGCAACACAAGACTCTTAGGGACGCCGAGGAGTCAGATTGGATTTGGGACGCTAAAAGACTTATTATTTGCAGTGTACAAGCCAACGTTTGTGAGTGTGATTTTTATTTGTATTAAACAGTTTTTAGAGAAATCTGCACATGAACCTCTTTTATCTCTCAGCATAATCGGTGGAACCAGCGGAGGCTGGAGTCGGCATTCTTTGATCTTTCAAAACTCACGTCTGGTGAGTTGTTTGTGCTACTGGCACGATTGGTCTCTGAATTGTGGTTAGAGTGTTCACACTCAGCACTTAAAAGTTACGTAATTATTGTGTGCACATAGGGTGAAAAAAAAAATAACAGCAAGGGCCGCACGTATTGGCTACTCTTTAATGTAATAATTCACAAAACAATCCTTTCTCCTCCATTTTTTACTTTTTAATATATTTTTTATTTTTATTTTTATTTAAAATTGCTTTGAATTTGAGTTTGGCACGAAACATTGGATGACACAATTATAGTGTGAATTGTAAAGCATGGTGGTTTTAAATAGACACCAAGGGGGTCAGCAAAAACGTTTAAAAATACTACACTTTATGAAATTTATTTCTGTTATTCTCCCTCCCCAAATTTATTTGGAAGAATACAGCGACTTTACATTTGGAAAAATAATGTTTAATGCCATTTGCTAGACGTGATGTCCTTCTACCACAAATCTATGAAAACTGCATCTATCACAACTTACAGAAGATTGGCCATGCAAATGATAATATGGATCCATATTGGGGCATCATGCACAAGTTCCAAGTTAGTAGCAACTTGTAGGGTGTGTAATCCACATAGCTATTTGCCTCTAAAAATCTCAACTTGCACAATGTGCTACTTTATTCAATTAAGCTGATTTTATGTAACCTTGCAATTTGTATTTGTCAAGAACCTTGTCAGAATAACTGTATAAAGCTGCACCGACATGGTAGAATATGATTAGTTGATTTGCTAGTTTTCTCCAAAATGGCAGACAGTTATGCTGTTGAGTTTATGAACCCAGAATTATGAGAGTTCAATTCAATATCCTTTCAGAGTTACTTTATATGTGTTGGACTTGGTCTAAAATTCTGAAGGATAATTACAGAATCTGACTTTTGTAGATTTTTTAATGACAACCTCAGCATTGATCACTTTCCTGTCCTGCTTGGACCACCGTGTATTTTGCAAAATGGGCAACAGATTATCAGTCTGAAGATCAGGCCAAATAAAGACATTTCATGGTATAAGACCATTTTATGTGACAAAGGGACAATATTGTTGCAGTGGATAATTTTAAAAAAATGTTTAAAAAAGTCATGATTTTTGCAATAACAAAACTTAACTTTTTTCATTTCATGAAGTGTTTTTGGTTATTTTTATATAAACTACAACATGGTTTCTTTACTGTAGTCTTACAAAAGTAGGCTCAAAGTAATTCTTTGTTACAGAAGGTTGGTTTGTCCTAGAAGAATTTCAAAGGAAAACATTCCTTTGAGCATTAATGGCATGCAAGTGATTGAATTTAGTCAGCTATCTATCTACCAACTTGTCCAGCTTCGAAATGAACAAAGCAGGTACATACTAAAATGTTTAGGAATAAAAAGGCCAATATTTAAATAAAAGAAAAAAAAATTGTAAAAGCTGTTTCACTCAATATGTTCCCATAACACTGTAGTATTTTTAATTTTTAACAATCCTAAAAAACAACAAATGAATAGCAGATGTCAATGTCTATTGAAGGCTACTTACTGAGTACAAGCGTTTCTTGCTATTGGAAACCTGTTTTAAGGGATTCCTTTTCTTTCTGTTACCATGACAATCTTTGGACTAATCCCATGGATTCTCAGATCTAAAGAACACTGTGTAGGCACGTGGAATTATCATTAAAAAGAATGCCATTCACAGGTCATAATGAAAGCCTTACTCTTAAATCTGTTTGCCTTTCTTAATATTGGCTTGCCACTCTGATAGCTTAAAGTATAATGATAAAATAACTGTATAAGGCACCAGTGTTTGATATGTTATCAGTCACTATGGTGTTCGGGTCAATCCTCTTTAACAAATTTTGCTATGACATTTATAGCTGTGAAACATCATCGTAAACAAGTGTGGTCATGCTTGCTTGGTCTTGAAAGGCGCCAAATTTGGAATGTTTCCAGTTTATACAAATGACAGATTTGAAAAACATGAACAGTCCAAGTCCATGCAAGCATTGGATATATTTTTTCATATCAAAGGACATTTTAAAAAACTATTGCAACTACAATTATTTTGTGTGTTTTATGAATGGGATATTGAATTGTAAGCTCCACTGGGACAGGTATTGATGATGACCATCTCGTTAAAGCACTATAAATAAAGCATAATAAACAGATTTGTGAAATAAACCAAATCACCCTCCCTGCCTCTCTAAAGGTTTCATTTACTAACAATCACATTTATATTTTTTTCTCATTATTTTAAATTTGATACTTATGAAATGTAAAAACCACTAATACCAAACTTCACCAGGTAAAAGTTGTCGAGGTCCTAAAGAAACTAATGGTAGCTGTTTGGATCTGTGCGGCTCTAAATCAACTCAGGCTTTTAGAGGTTATTGAGCAGCATTCAGCATAATTTTCAGTTTGTAGTTTTTTATTCTGATCTTTTCAATATATATCATAGTTTTAGAGTTTGTGAGTTCAGTCATGGTTTCAAAAACCACTAAAACCCCAAAAATTAGACTGTTGATAAATAGGCCCCCACATTCACCAACTATGAATGAAGGTAAATTGAAAGGCAATGAAATGAATGTAGTTTGCCACTTTGATTCTTAGTTTCTATTGTCTGGCTGAACAGCAGAAAATAAGCCTGCTAAATTTGTCAGATATAAGTATTGACTTTCAGGATATCTTAAATATCTTTTAAATATTTTGTGCATATCTCCCCCCTTTTTGCTTTGCCAATATATATATATATATGAAATTATATGCATTTTTTAATTAAAACAATCGGCATGCAGAGTCACAGAGTCACAAGTAGGAGACATGAAAAGCTAAGGAACTATTTCCACTAAAACTATTTAGACATTTAGGTTTAATGATATTGCCCATTACTCGGGTTTGGCATTATAACCAATCCAAGAGAGACAAACTTTTGATTTTAAGGGTGGTCATCAGTCTTCAGTGCATCCCTTCTCTATGACACATTTAAGATTTATAGAACTACAGTACTTTTAGCTAAATAGCAAAATGAATTTCACTTATGATTCTCTCAAATATAAATCTCAGTCCTTTGCATTTGAATTTTATTTAAGCATATCATTCCTGAGAGTGGTTTATTATAGTGGCTGGTTAATTATGAGCTTTGATTTAAGATCTGGCAGCACTTGAATGTTTACCTCTTAACTGATGAATGCTTACTGGACTTTTATCTGAATGTAGCATACTGATTTCATGCTCAGATTAAAATCGCCCCTTTTTGCCTTGCCAATTTAAATTTTCTTGCCTGCAAGATATGTAAAAAGAACTTGAAACATAGAATTTGATGGCAGATAAAGAGCAATTGGATCAACTAGCTAGCCAATTTTTATTCTGTGCTTTGGCACATGTTTTACTTACAAATTTTGATTCTTCTGCTGAATGAGCTGTTTTACCCCCAACATGTGGTTTATTCCTAGTAATTACACTTTTCTTCCCAATCCCCCTTAGCATTACTCACATATTACAGAACTCTTTCAAGTAATGTATCTTTGCATTAAAAGAGACCACGGCGAGTTGCCACAGTATTTGGTATCATTTATGTTTGGAAGACAGGGAGCCAGAACACTCTTTATAAAGCAGCTTCTAATTACAGGGTATCCTGAGGCATTTTGTGGGTAACTTATAAAGTGTGCCCAGTTAGGTGTCGTTTTTGGTAATTTGTCTACAAATATTTTATTAAGTACAGTTACTTAAGGAGGCCATAATCAGTTTGTACAGCTGCAAGAAGGCAGGCTTCAAACCCTTAATTCCCAAAAGCCATCCCTTATCATTACTTTTGGTAATATAACTTTTTTTTGAGACAAAAGGTATCTTAGTTGGGATGTAAAGGCCACAGCTTTATTAAAAGACAAAGATAAAGTTGTATATAAATAAGAACATGTTTCATGCCAGCCACCTTCATTAATTTCATGCCAGCCACCTTCCTCAGCAGCATGGCTGAAGAAGTTGTAGCAAGCAACTATGAACTCCATACTTCTGGGACCCTTTTCCGAAGGGCTAAAACCCACTACTGACACGCATGTGTCGAAACACTGAGGCCTAGCCCTCACCCCTTGCAAGCATTTCTCCACAAGCTGTGATTAGTGAAACGCTGTCTTAGTTCACTCCTAGCAACCCTATACTCAGGGACAATTAGTGGGATGCTGCTCCTTCCACCACCACCATAAAAAAATGTGGGTTTTACTTCTGTCTATCCTACACTTTTTCCTACCTATTCCTACCTACCTATCGCCCTACCTTGCATCCTGTTATAACCTACTTCCCCTTTTGTTCACTCCACCTATCCTGGTCTACACCCTTGATCCCCCTTCACTTTCTACTGACCCCTTTCTAGCTTTGCCAAGGCTCCTTTCCTTTTATAGAGACAATGCCTACTAAGTATATTATGTGGTCGTGTATTTTGACTGAGTCAAAATTTGTTGACAGAGTTGCTGGGGTCAACCATTTTCATCTGCACAAACCCCAGATAAAGCACAATCCTGTATTATCAGATGTTAAATAGCCTGTTGCCAATTCCAAACCTATTTATTAATGGTGAGAAAAACTGTCTACACTGCAAATAACAACAAGATATGCAAGCTCCCATCCTTCCCAGCTATAGTCAGGTGATCCCACTGGTGCTAATAAAAGGACAACCAAGTTTGGGAGTTTTACTGTTTTACTTTGAAAGCAGCTAGTAAGTTGCAGGTAAAACTTAGTCCCTTTTGTAAAATGTATAATGAAGCAATAGAATTCTTAATGAATCAGATCAAAGTTGAGTGTAGGACTGACAACACCGGGGATGACTTTGACGTAGTTGGCCAGCTTAAATATATGGCAATATATGGACAAACAATCCCTGTTTTGTTTAAGGGGTAAGGCATTTTTAATAGCTTAAGGCACAAAATGTTTCAATGTCCTTAATATATTGATCATGGGTTAAGTGCAGAGGACTCTTGTATTTGTCTATGTGAATTATGTGGTCACAGCTTCATTGCACCCCTGCTTAATGTTTTTAAAAATTAGTGGTGAGCACAACTTTCCCTTGTTATATACAGTATATATAAATCAGCTATCCAAGGGCTAAACTATCTTATTCCAGAAGCATCTGAGACAACAGCAGAAAAATGACTCAGGATAGGTATGCATTTTTACAGAGGACATTTTTATGCTGATTCACACAAGGGATTAAGCTATAAATATTTCAGCATACCTTTATACCATAAAAGCCTCTTCATTTATAAGCAGTTAATAAAAAAAGCATAACATCATTGTGATACATCAATATACTGTATATAATAGCTACAGCCATTATTGGATACTATGCTGTTTTATTTGCTTTTAAGGTAAGGTTTCACTGCTACAAATGGCCAGTTGTTTATTTCAGATTTGCTCTTGAATCAGAAGGTGAATCTTTTTATGGGGGCCCTCATTGAATATTTAAAGGTGCCATTTTAAAGAAGGGAGACACTCTGTGGAAAACTATGGTATGCTAAGTAGGACATATACATATGAGCAATAACGCAAGCAGACAAAGTGCATCCCATTGGTTGTCAGTTGTGTATACACACGAGACGTGATAAATGTTCAGAGCATAAAAATGTGTGTTCAGACTCCTCCAGTTTGGTGGTCTTTTATGTTAGTGAACTTTTTGTTTCCTAATCAATGGTAGGGTGTAATCCATGGCTTTAATTTAAGGGGATCTGACTTATGGTCTTATTGGTTACCCTCCAGAGAAATGTAAGTCAAAATTGGAATTTGTTTAGGATCCCTCCACCAAGCTGCATTTCATCTCCTTCACTGTAATAAAAAATTACATTTAGGCAATGAAAAATGAGGCTATAGAGCTCCATATATTACTATATTGCAGCTTCCATGGTTATAAGCTAGCTCTGTCAAATGTTCTTTCATTGGAGGAGAATTTGCACGAACTGTGGTGTCTCAATTGAACCTTTAGCCCACATTGATTATGTTATGTGCATGTTAAAGACTTTATGCTCTTGTGCTGTAGCACAAATTAATGGGGCCATGTAAAAGATAAATGGCAGAAACAGGAATATGAGGACCCACTGCTGACTTTTACAGAATTAACAGGGAGATCACAAAGAAAGGCTATAATGGAGAGTTAGTGCAGTACAAATATAAATGGCAGAAGGTGAGCCATCAGATTATTAGGGTCATAGCAGGCAGAACAATTGGGGAAAGAGAAAGAGAGTTGATGCTGTGCAAACATGATTGAACACATTATATAGATTAGGGCAGACAGTGTACATTGGAGAGTAGATTACATTCTGAGCACATTATAAACAGATTAAAATTAATTGAGCCCTTCCACCTAAAATGCAATACATATATAGAGCATGTTACATAGTACAGGTTATAATGGAGATGATTCCAAAGTTTTGGGCCCTTTTAGAACCATGGGCCCTGGATGGATGCCCAAATTACGCTTATTCTAATCTGAATGATGCATGGTGCATGGTGCACTCTGGGAAAACTGTAGACTAGTTTTCTGCTGATAAGAGCACTGGCCCTGAGTATCATTTGGGAGTGCCTATCTTTTGGCAACCCCAAGTAAAAAAAATACTTTTCTGCTCCTTTAAAAAACTCGTTAACCACCATGATCTTTTAATACTAAAAGCAACATAGTGTAATTATGGGTAGGCAAAACTGCATCTGTTATGGTGGCTTAAGGTAGATAATTGTATTAAATATATATATATATAGTATATAGAAGTAAAACTTTTTTTCCTTTCTGTTCACTCAGAAAATATATTCAGTTCTATCCTAAAGGGTCTGTGTTACCAGTTTAACCTTATTGTAGAAACAGTACAAAGTCGTCTAGCCGACACCCTGTTGTTGCAGTGCCGTCACTTCCAGGAAAAACAACAGGGATATGAGTTGAAGGTCTGCAAGAGTGGCTGGTCCAGTAATTCTATATCCTGGCTCTGCTTAAAACTCACCACACTAATTCTGTATAAGGATATCTGCAATGAATCACATTATGAACTTTAGAAACCAGTCAGAATTATGTGTATTTTACAAACTTAGATAATGAAGTTTTCATGCAGAAGTAGAGATTTGTTTTTCCCACCCAAGTCAATGTTGAGCTAGATATCCAGTGATACAACAAGTATAACACAGAAATTATGAGAGAGTTTTGCAATACAGTTTTTTGCATCTCATTTATAAATCAAAGCACCATTATTTAAAATTTCATAATCAGACATCTCCAGTGCTTTTAACAAGCCATTATATTTTAACAGTTCCTCATTTTCATTTCGATTAAAAAAAAAGGTCAGCAAATTGCTCCCTTGATGATAATTGAGTAGTGAAAAATCCATTCTGATGACAGAGATTCAGTTAGCAGCACCATGTTCTAGTTTCAGAGAATAATGGGGTCTATTGAGATGATAGATTTGTCTTGTGTGGTCAGGAATGTTAATCTTCATGTGGCACTCACTGATAATGCTGGAAAGTGATTCCAACAAAAACAAAGAACTTCCAAACTCTTTCAAACCCTGCAACCCCTGTCTTTTCTATAAATATAGAACCCAAATATAGATAGCAACTTCTCAAGGACGGATATGGCTACATTGGGTACAGCGACCATGTGCTGGAGTCTAAGAGACCTTGATGGATACAAATAATTTGGCATTTTCAACAGAGGAAACATGAGACATTTTTCCAAGAAATGCAACCAAGATTGGAGGTGCCAGCCTATAAAGGTGGCCACAGATGCACCGATAATATCATACGAAACGCATTTTGTACTATATTCGTTGTGTGTGTGGTGGGAGACAAGCTAACCGATATCGGCAGAAAACTTGGATATCAGCTTATTGATCAGGCTGGCCGGAAATTTTTTATCGTGCGCTTTTGAAGGCACCCGAACATCGGCCACTATTAGTGCTATATCGTCAGATACTGGTAGAATTCTATTTTTTCTAACTGTATATCTGACTATTCAGCTGTACACGTGTGTATTGAAATGAACAATCTTTCTTGAAAAGATCTTTTTCAAGAAAGATCGTAATTGGAACATCTATGGCCACCTTTAAAGGAATATTTCAGTGTAAAAATAAAAACTGGATAAATAAATAGGCTGTGCAAAATAAAAAAATGTTTCTAATATAGTTAGTTAGCCAAAAATGTAATGTATAAAGGCTGGAGTGACTGTATGTGTAACATAATAGCCAGAACACTACTTCCTGCTTTTCAGCTCTCTTGGTTTACACTGACTGGTTACCCTGGTTACCAGACAGTAACCAATCAGAGACTTGAGGGGGGGGCACATGGGTCATACCTGTTGCTTTTGAATCTGAGCTGAATGCTGAGGATCAATTACAAACTCTCTGAACAGTTATGTCCCATTTGGCCCCCTTCAAGTCGCTGACTAACTCAGAGTTATAGAGCTGAAAAGCAGGAAGTAGTGTTCTGGCTATTATGTTAGACATCCAGTCACTTCAGCCTTTATACATTACATTTTTGTAAGGAATGAATACTACTCTAGCATGGGGCTAGAGAATGTCCATTAATTGAACTCCTTTTTTGTATGTTGCATATAATTTTTAGCTGAGGTGGGAATACAAAATTGATAGTCAGCTGGGATATTGGTGGGAGATAACAGGGAGACCTACCTATGCCTTTGCACCTAATGTTTTTAAAAAGATTTTTGTTTTTATTTAGGTTTTCACTGGAGAGTGCTAGGAGTCAATTTTATTTGTGAAGTAAAATGAAAAATGCCATGAATACTTCCAGTGCAAAACAAGGTTTAGGACATAAACAGGGGAATGTAATTAAAGTCGCAAAGATAATTCGCACCAATAAGAATAAAAATCCACATCTCACAATGTAAAATTGTTCCTTAAACTGTTATTGCATTGCGAATTTTAATTGCGCACTCATAAGAAGTGCTTGAAGGTGTGGTAATCTTTTGGAGCAAACATAATGACTTTTTCAGTAAGAAGTTTTATTACATTTACTGCGCATTGGCGCAAACTATAAAATTCGCAAACAGTCTTCCACTGTCGGAAGTGGTCGCTAAACCGCTTCCGTGTTGGCAAAAGCTATATCAAATTCGCACAAAGCAAAATTTGTTCGCGCAAAGGCATAACTTTTCGCATTGTTAATAGTTTTTCCGTTACCGACCTTTTTTACATTCCCCCAAATGATTTTTATGCATCTGCTGCCCAGGTGTCTGTAAAGTGAACACAGAACCTGCTAGCCTAGACTTAGTTAGGTCTAAGTCTGTGCTTCTCACCTTGGCTTTATATATATATATATATATGTGTCTAGGCTACAGATCCCATTGATTTCCAAAATACAGTACAGGTATTGGACCAGTTATCCAGAATGCTCAGGACCTGGGGTTTTCCAGATAAGGGGTCTTTCAGTAATATGGATCCTTAAAGTCTACTTTAAATTATGCAGCAGCTTGCCTTTTAATAATGATGTACAGTTATAGTGGGTAGCATGCAGAGCTATACTTTGCCTATTTGCTGGGTGGAGCGGGGGATCTCTCTCTTTCTTTTCTTCTTTTTCTTCTTCTTTTCTTATTTTTCTGTTTACTTCCTTTTCTTTTTGTTTTATTTTCTATTTTCCATCTTATCCGGTTCAGTCAGTACTATGTGTGATATGTTGCAATTTGGTGCACTTTATTTATAACTACAATGATGCCATTTTCTATTGTATACCACAGTTGTGTTGTGATACATCTTGACAAAATGCTTCAACATTTGTACCGGAGATATTGTGCTCTAATGACAGAATGTTTTCTTTAACTATGTGAACTGGACTTAAAATAAAACTTTGAAGTGAAAAAAAAAAATTCTACTTTAAAAAATCATAAACAAAATGCATAAACCCAATAGGATTGCTTTGCCTCCATTAAGGATTAATTATATCTTAGCTAGGATCAGGTACAATGTACTATTTTATTTTTACAGACAAAAAGGATATATGTTTTTAAATATTTGATTAAAATCAAGTCTATGGGATATGAACTTCCTGTAATTTGGAGTTTTCTGGATAATGGGTTTCCAGATCCTATACCCGCATAATCAAGCACTAAAGCATATTGGACACCATAGTTCAGTAGCATGAGGGAACCCAGGTCGGACAACTTGGTTGAGCCACATCATTAATTATCTGTTTCTTCAGCTTGCAGCTGGGAAAAATAAATTATTAGGAAATCAGCCCATGTGCAGCCTGGGAATTTTATTCAGACCCCAGCAGCAGTATTGGAGTACAGTATTGGAGTGTCCATGGTGTAATTATATTATATTAGGAGGGTTCTGAAAAGTGTGCCCTTGGCAATAAATACAGGGCTCTGGCCTTTGAACATTGCTACAGCCCAATATATTTTACATGCCAATTACTCTATAAGATACCAATTAAAAACCAATGGAATTGAGTCAAAAATGTATTTAATAGCAATATTAATAAATGGATAGTGCAAGTATAAAATACGGGGCCAAACATTGGTTTCCAGGGCCCCAGTTTGTCAATGCAATCTAATATAAATGACAATAAAATGAATTTGCCATTTTTACAGAACAGTACAGGGCTTATGAAATCCGAATTTCATTTTAAATTTCATCTCAGGAAAATCTTTATTCCAGTGCTAGGGTGAATTCCTGGTCAATGAATCAATTTTGCCTATTCTCCTGGGTTTTTGGTATATGAAGCTGATTCCAGTAATTGATTGTTATGGTCTCTTCTGGAACAGAAGTATGCACTCATTGTACTGTAACTTGCAGTGGTCCATCATGAGCACTTAATAGCCGACGTCTGACGAGACTTCATAAATTGCATTGTAAAATGTCATGCTTATTATTGTCATGTGATGTATTTTAGCATTAACTTGTCTAGACTTAAGATATCCAACAATTCTTCCAGGCCTTTAATACAGCTACAATTTCCAGAATTCTCACTGTGATGCTGCTAGGATCTTTAGAATTACATTTTCCTGATTTGCTGGGTGACTTAAGGCATTAAACATTATACAGCAGATACACTTGTTGCCTATCTCATTAAGTTATAAGTGAAAACTATGCAAAGCCTGAGATGCTAATTTAAATCCAAATCATTCCTCAGATTTGCTTATAATCGATGTTCTAGGAATACAGGAAGATACGTATGTGTAAGTGATACTACCACATTAAAAACAAGATAACAGCCCTGTTAAAGGGTTAAGTTAACTTAGTACATAGTTTTAGAGTCACCCATTCTAAGCAACTTTCCAATTGCTCTTCATTATTTATTTTTATAGTTTTTGAATTATTTGTCTCTTTTTTTCTAACTTTTCCAGCTTTCATATGGGGGTCACTGACATCTAAAAATAAATGCTCTGAAAGACTACAAAATGTATTGCTATTACTACTTTTTATTACTCATCTTTCTATTTGCACCCTCTCCTATTCATATGCCAGTTTTGTATTCAAAGCAATGCATGGTTGCTAGGGTAATGTGCACTGTAGCAACCAGATGCTGAAATTGCAAAACTGCTGAATAAAAACTTAAATAACTCTAAAACCACAAAAAAAAAAATTAAAACCAATTGCAAATTGTCTCCGAATAGCACTCTCTACACCATACTAAAAGCTAACGCAAAGGTGAACAACCCCCTCAACATAAGGTAAATATAGTTACTGCATTTTATTACTTTAAAGCAGAACTAAAACCCCAAATTTAAAAAGTGTGACATTAGCAGAGAACAACTGCTAATGTCATGAACACATACACACTTCATTCATGCAGAGGCTGAAGGTTGCAATGCCATGCATAATTTGCTTATATAGTGGAAATTCTGACTTGCGTGGCCAGAAATTTGGCCTTGACGGGAGGATAAAAGGAAATAGAGAAATCCCTTTGCACATTCATTAAACTGAGGTAATTTAACTGCAATTAAACTTAGCAGGAAGACACCAAAAATCAATAGGTGGTCAGCACAAGGCCAAAGATAGCAGATTAGAGGTCTTTTCTAACGCTAAATTGCCCTTTGAGATTGACTAAAGTTACCCACATTCTCTGTTATGCTACTGGCATCTATTTCATTGGTTTGAAGAGCTGCTGTAATTAAGGAAGGGGCTCTAAGGAATGGCATTCCATTGATACTTTAGTGTCAGTGCAGACAGTTCCAGCATCTGTTACATAATTGCCAGGGTTGGATTCAAATTTTTTGTACCCATCATTCTTTGCTGATGTTTTGGTTTCTGCTTCTATCTGCTGCAATAGCAGCAGTTTCAGCTCAGAGGCGTATTATTAGTACGTATTGCTGTGTTGTGAAAATGTTAAATAAAAACATTTTTTAAAAAAATTATTTTGCTAAAATACAAAAGAAACATTTTATATAAACCTTTTTTACCCTTCATTAGGTGACCATTTGCCATCTAAAACCTGCAAAATTGATGTTTTAGCCTATGGGGGAACTCCTAGAACCTATTTGGAGTCAATTGGTGCAAAAATCGAAGTTTGTTTTTGGAAAATCGAATTTGATCAAATGCGCTATTACTTCGATTCATACAATTTGAATTCGATCGAAAATGGAAACCGGTCCTATTTGGCCAAAAAAAACCTTCAATTTAATCTTGGTTGGTCTTTTTGAATTTGAAATTTGAAGTTTTTCAAATTCGACCCTTCGAGTTGGATTTTTGGCCAAAACTCACAAATGTGAGTTGGGAATAATCCAAATTTGAATTCAAATTCAAATTCGCTTATCATAACTGGACCCTGGGAACAACTCAAGTTCGACTATTGACCACCTAAAACCTGCCGAGTTCATGTCGAAGTCAATGATAGAGGTCCAGTGACCCATTTGAAAATGTTAATAGTCTTCCTGACATTCGAGTTTTTTTCGTAGAAAAGTTACCGTATATACTCAAGTATAAGCTGAGTTTTTCAGTACCCAAAATGTGCTGAAAAAGTCTACCTCGGCTTATACTCAAGTCAATGATGCGATTGGCTGCGCTTCAGCAGAACACACGCTCCTGCGTGCGCACACCATTCACTTCCTACCTGGACCGCATCTCCCCGGCACTAACATTTGCCTTCATCACTCACTAACATTGCCTTCATCATGATGTCATCAGAGGCAGCAGGCAGCATGGCGATGGGCATAGTTCCTCCTACTGCAGCCTCCCCACCTTTGCAGTCCTACGGCGCCTGCGGGGATTCGCGCTAGAGATGAGCTGTGGCCAAGTAAGTGCGCAGGCTGGTGTTCTGTGCCAGGGGCAGGCTTCTGGAGATCCAGATGCTCCAACGCAGAGGCAGGTTTATCACTCCGCTCGCATGTGGAGTGGGCTGAGCCTGTGGGGGAGTGAGCTTGTGAGTGTCTCACTGCCTCATCTGGCTGTGTATGGTGCAGCAATGGTCCGACCCTTGCTGTATGTTTGTATGTATGTGTATGTAATGTATGTGTATGTAATGTATGTATGTGTATGTAATTTATGTATGTAATGTATGTATGTATATATGTATGTAATGTATGTATACCTTTACAACAGCAAGTGTGGGCAGCACAGAGCTGTGATTGCAGCCTCTTCGGATCAGTAAGTAAGAGGCGAGGTTCTTCCCTAGCAGAGCGCACGCAGGAGTATGTGTTCTGCTGAAGATGTCCTAAAATGCATTTCTCACCCCTAGGCTTATACTCGAGTCAAAAAGTTTTACAAGTTTTTGTAGGTAAAATTAGGTACCTCGGCTTATACTCGGGTCGGCTTATACTCAAGTATATACAGTAAGAGTTTAGTCTAATTTGATTAGAAATCGATTAGAGTTTTCGAGTCGGTAATATTTGTTCAATAGACATTCACATTTTTTCTCAAATGTGATACTATTCGAGTTTAGAGGTCATTCGAGTTCATTCGAGGGAAAAAAAAAATCTACCATATGACCTTTGATAAATCAGCCCCTAAGGTAGAATTCTAGTTCTTTAGTGCTCCCAAACACCTCTGTTCTCTTGACATTGTCCTTTTGTTATACTGTATCTCAATGTCCAGACAGTTTTCTGTTCCAGGTTTGTTTTGTGTCCCAGTTTTGCCTCTGCAGTTTATCAGTGTTTAAATTTACACCTTCTTTGGTTATTCATTTTCTGATTTCATGCTTTAAAAAGTGGTTGTAGCTTAGTAAGATTCACATACATGTTTACATATAAAGGGAAATTGCACAATTTATTGCAGTTGTACAATCAGGAAATTGGGTTCAGTTAAAAATATTTGTACTCAGCATTGGCTAAACAAGGATCCTCCCACCATAAAGTTAGTAAAACAGAAATTACATCATCTTTTTCACATGGACTGGCTAGAAACCACTACTAAAAAGGAGCAAAATACCAAAAAAAATTTCAAGTTATGGACGCCTTACATAGAATCTTTACCACAACAAATTAGACATCTCAAAGTACACACGTTTAGATGTACAACATGGTATGATACAGCATTACTGACGGAACTGCCATTGGTCATGGAGTCGTCCCAACATCACAGAGACCAGCCACAAGAACAGAGCCGATCAAGCCATGAACCCCCCAGGAGCCACCTAACAAACAGGTTATTAAGCTCCTATTTACAAACTTCTTAATAGGGTATTTTACACTGTTTATCATTTGAGCTGATAGTTTAAAATGTAATATAGTTAATATTGTTATTAAGACATGGCTAACTCAATACATGAGGTAAATGTATCATTACAGGATTTTACTGTCTAATTATGACTGTACAACTGTGCACAATTCTTTGAATAAAAACAAGTTTTAAAAAAAAAATATTTGTACTTTTGAAAATTGCTTTAAATAAATATCATACCCAATAGGGTATATCATCTTAGATGGATTCAACTAATGCTGTATTTAAAGCTGGGCCACACAATGTGATATCTCACTGGAATTTATCCAGGCTTACTAACAGAAGAAGGTTATTAACATTATAAAGAAATGTATGTTGTCACAATTCCCCTCTAACAAGGTGGAGATACAGTTAAGTAAGTTTGCTTAGATCAGTGATCCCCAACCAGTAGCTCATGAGCAGCATGTTGCTCTCCAACCCCTTGGATGTTGCTCTCAGGGTCCTCAAAGCAGGTGCTTATTTTTGAATTCCAATCTAGAAATCAAGTTTTAATTGCATAAAAACTAAGTGTAGTGCCAAACAGAGCCTCTTGTAGGCTGCCAGTCCTCATAGGGGCTACCAAATAGCCATTCACAGCCCTTATTTGGCATCCAAGCGACTTTTTCATTCATGTGTTGCTCCCCAACTCTTTTTACATTTGAATGTGGCTCACTGGTAAAAAAAGGTTGGAGACCTCTGGCTTAGATGAACACACATTACATCACAATAAGAAATCTCATACTGAAAGCTGTGACCATTTAATACTATAATGCGTTAGCAAAACATAAACACATGTTAAATAGTAATTAATGCTGAAAAGCCCATAATTACCAAAAAAGGTCATTTGAAATTTTGCTTGATAGTGAATTTTTGGCGAATTTCCACATTTTGCCGCCGGTGAATAAATTCTCAAATTTGCTGCGAAAATTCGCCAGCGTCAATTTTTTTGACGCCAGCGACAGTCCCGAGCGATAGTTCAGGCCAGCGATAGTTCTGACGCTGGAAATTTGTGCCAAAGCGAAATGGTACAAATTCGCCCATTACTGGTGCTTGATATTTATTGTACTGGCACATACATACTTTTTAAAGGCAGTGCATAAATACTGTATATTGTTTATATGCATTATTTACAATTTATACTACTGCTTATCTGAGTACCTGAAAAGTGTTTTATACCAATAGTCTTTTTGCTAGGTCAAGGCTAGGACCAGATACACTACTTTTGTGAAGCTAAAATGCTTTAGAGGAATTCATTTTGCAGAATGGTGCCTGCAGTCACACTATTGAAAGTCACATAATGTTACCTGTTTAGGCCTGGCTAACATCTTCAGAAAAAAAGAAATAGAAAATCTGATGTTTGGTCAGTAGTGCACAGGAAAAGTCCATTGACTAGTTGAAACTAGGTACATTGCTGGCCATAGCTGGCTCTAGACAAAAACTGGAGAAATGTTGCCTGAAGGGTTCACTAGCAACCGCTTCCATTGCCTCTAGTGGGGGGGGGCCTTTAGGGATGCAAGCTTCCAGGTGGCCAACTAGATACAATTTACATGCTTTCCTGTGTTAAACACAGTAGAAAAGTAACTAATGTGACCTACATAGAGTCCAAAATAAAATCTATCCCATACACTGTTTTGGTTAAATTGACAATGTACATGGGTACGCAATTTAATTACAGAAATGATTTTATGGATTTTTCCATGTGTCTAGACTATTCAGCTCATTATTTACTCTGTCACTTTTCGAATAGCTTTTACAGTGATTGATTCCAGCTGCTTCTTCCACAAAAGAATCATGGTCAGAGATGGATTAGGTACAGACTATTTAAGAGAAGTTTATTTTCTGTTTCTGACTATAGCCATTTATTAAGCCCATGATTATCCTATAGAATGCAAGCCTGTGTGCATCCTTTTGCTAATCAGAACTCAGCCTTTACCTGAGTGCCCTGAGTGATACAGAAAACAACTGAAACACAAATCCTGGTGTCATAATTGAATCCACAAGGGTAGTGAGGATAGCATATGAGAGTATGTGATAAAACCACAGTGAACCATGGAGAAAAGGTCTTAGGGGCACAGAGTTAGATATAGAGACAACTTGAAATTAACACACATGATCTTGAATTTAATCTGGTATTCATCTCAGGACTCATAAACAGGTTTCAGGTAATGAAGAATCAACTCATAAAGTGTATAGGGTTTACTTTCTTAAGAAGCCTTATGTTCCAAGTTACTACTGACTTGAGCAATAGGTAGAGAGAGAGAAAGTTTATATGAGGTCTGTAAATAACTGGAGGTCGCCATGTGAATGCACCTGATTGACCGCTCACCCCTACATACAGTAGATGTTCCTCCAAAATTAACTTCATTAATAGTTTCTACTAGAAACTTGTGAAATGCACAATCAAGAAACTGCCATTCACCTGCAAACACAATGTTCTTGCTGTTGATAAATGAACAGCTGTAATGTTGTTTTTAAGATTCAGTATCCTATAGAAGAAGATTATCTGAATGTAATGAGGTTAACTGCATGTTGTATCTGATTGGGCTAGTAAAGAACCTTCAATCTATTTGTGTTTAACCAGTGCATTAAAGGGATCCTGTCATTGGAAAACATGTTTTTTTCAAAACGCATCAGTTAATAGTGCTACTCCAGCCGAATTCTGCACTGAAATCCATTTCTCAAAAGAGCAAACAGATTTTTTTATATTCAGTTTTGAAATCTGACATGGGGCTAGACATTTTGCCAATTTCCCAGCTGCCCCTGGTCATGTGACTTGTGTCTGCACTTTAGGAGAGAAATGCTTTCTGGGCAGGCTGCTGTTTTTCCTTCTCAATGTAACTGAATGTGTCTTAGTGAGACATGGGTTTTTACTATTGAGTGTTGTTCTTAGATCTACCAGGCAGCTGTTATCTTGTGTTAGGGAGCTGTTATCTGGTTACCTTCCCATTGTTCTTTGGTTTGGCTGCTGGGGGGGGGAAGGGAGGGGGGTGATATCACTCCAACTTGCAGTACAGCAGTAAAGAGTGATTGAAGTTTATCAGAGCACAAGTCACATGTCTTGGGGCAGCTGGGAAATTAACAATATGTCTAGCCCCATGTCAGATTTCAAAATTGAATATAAAAAAATCTGTTTGCTGTTTTGAGAAATGGATTTCAGTGCAGAATTCTGCTGGAGCAGCACTATTAACCGATTCATTTTGAAACATTTTTTTTCCCATGACAGTATCCATTTAAGCAAGACAGGATTATTTATTAGGTAGTTGGCTAATTTAGATTTAGACTAGTTGTAAAACAAATAACAGTTTTTCAATTAAATGCCACAATTATTTTATAAATAATATTGTACATTTTAAATGGTTTTGTTCTTTATCTTCCTGCAGTATCTCACTAGCAGAAGTATGAGGAATATTATCTTAAATAACTATTATATTTGTATCAAGGGGCAAGCCGCAGCATTATATTTTTTACTGTCTGTAGTTCAGCATGTCAAAAATCATTTGTGCTGTGCATGTATCTATGAAAGTTGGCATATTTGCATTGCCTCTTTGTAATGATAAAATGCTAATTACTGATTCATTGTAACTGAGACCTCATTTCAGAGGATGCAGCACATATTGTCTCCATCCTCTTTTTTTTCTCTCTGAATGTGAAATTCTAACATTAACATTTTGCCAACAATTCCAGAAGCTGTAGTACAGGAAGGAAACTGATAGTAGCCATCAAGAGCTATGTTATCTGATCTGCATTTGCTCTTACCAAGGGCAACATAACCTTGAGCTAGGCTGACAAGCCTCAGAGATGCACCTCCAAGTTTATTTTTTTATTTTTTTTGTTCACTGCAGCTCTTTTCAGATTTCCACATGAATATCTTTCTCATCTCACCTTCAAGGAGACCTTTCTGCTATAACCTTTCACTGGGAGGTATTTTACCTTATGATCCATTTGTTCTAAACCTTTTATATCTTGATCATATGTCTGTGTAACTTTATTTGGTAAATTAGAACCAGTTCAGGAATGGAGCATATGGTATCATAAAAGCAAGCTTTCTTGGTGTTTATTTCCCCCAAGGAACACAAGAATACATAGGGATATACCTGATTCCCCATTAAGTTGGATTCTTGAGATCAGATTGATAACCACATCCTTCCTTCCTTCCCTAATTGGGAACTGTAATAGCTGTGAATAACCTACATTATATTACAAAACATAGTAAAATATGGATTACAGGGAACTACTAGTAAAATTAGTAGTTGCCCATATACACTATAGTCAAGTGGTGCAAAGGAAAGGAAAAATACAGTTACCGGTAGTTGCCCCTTACACAAGCCCAGAGTTCTATAAATGAGTACACAATGTAAACTGTATGAGCCCTACAAGGTGTATAACATAATCTAATGCAACATAATCTAATGCCTAAATACAAGATCTTCTTATCTGGAGCAGACACATAGGGGCAAATTTATCAAGGGTCGAAGTGAATTTCGAGGGAAGTAAAAAGATTCGAAATTCGAAGTAATTTTTTGGATACTTCGACTATCGAATAGGATACTACGACTTCGAATTTACTTCGACTTCGATTCGAGTAAAAATTGTTCAAATATTCGACCATTCGATAATCGAAGTACTTTCTCTTTAAAAAAAATACTTCACCAAATTAAACCTGACGATGTGCTATGTTAGCCTATGGGGACCTTCTACAACCATTTTCTTCTTTACAAATCGAAGTAAAATGGTTAGATCGTATGCTAAAATCGTTCTAATCGTTCAATTCGAACAGTTTAATCGATCGAACGATTTTACTTTGATCGTTCAATGGCCAAATTCGGTGAAAAATACTTCGACTTCGATATTCGAATTCAAAGTATTTTAATTTGATGGTCGAATTTCGAAGTATTTTACACTTTGAAATTCTCGAAATACCAAGGTGCCACGATGATTTCAGCTCTAAATCAGGCAAGCCTCAACCTGGTGACAGTGTATAGTTTAGGACATAATTGGGTCTACATTTACATAACAATAATATTTACAGACACCGTAACCTAAACTGGAACTTTTAAGAACATGAACTTTAAAGGGATATTGCCGCAGGAATTTTTTTTGCAAAACGCATCAGTTAATAGTGCTGCTCCAAACAGATGTTTTTATATTTAATTTTGAAATTTGACATGGGGTTAGACATGATGTCCATTTCCCAGGTGCCCCCAAACCATGTGACTTGTGCTCTGATAAACTTCAGTCCCTCTTTACTGCTACACTGCAAGTTGAATATCACCCCCTCCCCCCCAGCAGCCTACCAACACAACAATGGACAGCTAACCAGATAGCAGCTACCTGACAACTCAGCTAAAGGATTTGTTTGCATTGCTATAAGTCTTTTTCCTCCTGCTTGGGTACTATTCTACCACTAGGCAACTTGGGTCGTGGTGAAATAATGAGAAGGGGAGAAACAATAGCTGTCTCAAAGCAGTTCCATCCTCAAGTGCTGGTTGCTTCTCAAAGCTCAGAATCAGGCACAATGATCTGATATTACTGCCTCCACACCAATATTACAGCTAAAAAAATACATTTGTTGGTTCAAGAATAAAGTACTGTTTTCAACATGTCTAATTAGTCAATAAAATACAGTTTTTTTAACGGATTCAAAAATTAGGTTGATTGTACAAAGTTCTAATTTATATTTATTTGACTAAAAACATGCCACATTCTCTTGGATTATGGGATTTTTCTCCTCAGTATTGGGCTTTTATGTTATTTCAGTTCACCCTTTTTCAAGTGATTGTTACTTGAGAATAGCATAACCATCGAGCAAGCATCATTTTTAAATAATCAAAGTATGTACAATTCTGAATACTCTGTAACACTATTATTAATATTATACTTACATACAAAGATCCATTTATTTATCTGTATATTATACTATAGTTAAATCTCAGTTTTTAAATGCCCTTGTTTAAAACTTTTCTGCATTTAAAGGAACAGTAACAGCAAAAATTAAAGTATTTTAAAGTAATAATAATATAAGGTACTCTCACCCTGCCTGCACAGGTAAAACTAATGTGTTTGCTACAAAAGGATTTTTAAAGTTCATAAAAACAAGCTGCTGTGTATCCAATCGGACTGAAAAGGGAACATGGGCACAGGCAGATAACAGATAAGCAGATAGAATCCTATTGTATTTCAATTTACATTTTCAAATTACATTTCTGTTATCTACTATGTAATCTGTGCATTTTCTCCTTTTTTGAGTCTGAATGGCTGCCCCCTTGGCTAATACTAAATACCGGTTTGTCCTCTGTTAATCGTGACATGGAGTAGTTTAAATTGATATCCACATGCCTTGGGCTCTTCTAAAAATAATGAAGTCTAGTTAGTTTTCACCTGTTAGGACCATCCATAAATCACATATTGTGCTAGGTTGAGTATTTGGTCTTGTAAATATTGTCTCATTTTATACCATTAATGTTGTACTGATATGTCTAGGTCTATGTCTATACTATGTCATTAACATAGTCATGCATTACATTTCTTCTATAAGGAAATATAAGGGAAATATTAAGGAAACTGACGCTGTACTTAAATTATTTGAGTACTTAGATTGAGTTACTTAACCAAGTTTCCTTATTTTAAATTTTTCCAGATTTTACAACTATTTTACTAGTGCCCTAAAAAAGGGGGAGGGCTGCTACATTCTTTATTTTCAGTTATTTGATCAGTATTCTGTGGTATTTAATGCCAGCTATCTGCATATGTTTGACCCCCCTAGGGAAATATACATTACTGTAAAATGTATTTCAAGTAAAGTTGTCCCATTACCATGTAAAAGGAGCCCCAGTGATTAAACATAAATCATAGTGCTACAAGATGACTAATACTATCCTTTTAGTTCAAAGAAGGGTGTACAGTATACCTTAAAATACTTCTGTTGGTGTAG
The DNA here is from genome assembly GCA_038501925.1 of Xenopus petersii. Classification (NCBI taxonomy): domain Eukaryota; kingdom Metazoa; phylum Chordata; class Amphibia; order Anura; family Pipidae; genus Xenopus; species Xenopus petersii. The sequence continues at coordinate 150,089,875 of CM076672.1, forward strand.
ACAAGCATTGCTAGACAGAGTGGTAAAGAGAGGAAGTGCTGGAGACACAAACTAGTGAAGAGACATACCATGGGGAGACTGTGAGACAGGCCTCAGGGAAAACAACCACAGGGAAAACAAAATGGCTAGAAAGAAAACTCACTCATATTACAGTCAAATTATGGTGGTGGTGAGCTGAAGTTGAAGGAAGATGGGGTTGAGGGCACTGGTGCTTTCATGAAGTCTTTGGAAGGAAGACAAGAGAATGAAATAAATTAGGCTGAACTGGATGTAGGAGGAAGTGTAGATACAAATACAACTGAGGCAAGGAAGGTGAAAGCTTCTAGAAAGAACAGTGACAAAAACATAAGAGTGATTTACCTGGAGATATGTAAGGGAGAAAAGTCCTCCTTTTGTTAATGATACAGTTTTAAAATTAACCTTAAAGTAATGTATTCTGCATTTTATTCAGGTCATTGGACTTGCCTTTTATAGTACTTCATCGGAGGAGCTCCAGAAAAAAGCATAAGTTCCATAGTTAAAAACCTTTGCAAGATACAGTGCCTGAAAATATGTTGGAAGAAAACAACAGCAACACAAATAATATAGAAGTGTGTACAATTTGGTTGCCGTCATCTTTTGCTTAGATTGATAAGAAGCACAAACCCAGCCACAACCACCGCCATTGATTTTTTTAGTTGTAATTATTGCTGTCACAATATTTATGCTCTAATTATAACATAATGTAATTATAATGGCCTCTGACTTAAGCGGTTCCTGAGATGCTAAACAGATACAAAAACATACCAATAATGCTAGGTGTCAGGTTTTGTCTGCAGTTCTCTGCTAACTATCCAGGGAGAACATGATACTCTAACATATAATGTTTGCAGAAACTGAGAAAATGAGCATTAAGGGAGACATGAGAAGCCAATATCTAGCACAGAGTCCAAGGATTTTCCATATGCAATATTATTTAGCAGTTTGCATGAAGTTCTCAGTTCCTATAGTGCAATTTCATTCAAAATTAACAAATTGCCCTGTTAACCACTTGGAAATGGGTGAATAAATCCGCCTGGCATGGTTTTGCAGCAAATTCCCACTATTAGAAAAATTTGCAGCGACAAAAAAATTGTTGCACATCAAAATTGACTCGCACATAAAAACTGTTACTGCATGTCAAAATTATTCAGATGTCCATTAACTTTAATGCATTTGGACAAAATATAAAAATTGTCACGCGTCAAAATTATTTTGACATTCATTGACTTCAATGCATTTTCCAAATTCATTCGCTCATCACTACTTGGAAAGCATAGAGTCATGTGGACAAAAAGAGCACAGTCATACTACTGTCTTCACTGCTTGTTCTGACTACTTATATCTACTACTAACACCTTTTATCAGTCAACTCTTTTCCAGCCAAGACTCTAGTTCTCAAAGTGCATAGCACTAAACCCCAATAGGAATTGAATGTGTTAAATCAGTTCTATATTAATTATGAGGTATGCCTGTATATTTGTTGGACAAAGTTCTGTTTTATGTGTATGGTAAATGAATGTATTTATCCTATTTGTCATGCAGGACTACCAAGATCAATGAAGGCCATTTTTAGGACTAAGGGGCATGTTTACTAACATTGGAGATAAATATCTGGAGAAATTTCTGGAGATGTTGCCCATAGCAACCAATCAGATCTTTGCTAGCCTAAGCAATTATTTTTTTGCAAACAAAAATCCTGAAAAATCATACCCTATGCCAAATTTGTACAAAATATTTTTCTGCAGCACAGAAAGCTTTTGACTAACCCACATACATTTAACCGTAGATCATGATGAATAATGTTCCCCCTGCTAAAATTTATAAGATATTAAAAGTCACTTCAGAGTTGCATGACCATATAAAAGCTCCTTTAATATCGTTATAAATTACAGTGGGGGTACATAATCCTCTGCATAACATATAAATAATGCAGAAGAATGACCCTCACAGGATTTGCTGAATTAGTCTTCCACAAGATTTATTTTGCTCAAGGTTTTGGTCCCTCATGTGGAGTTTCTTCAGGAGTTAAACGGTGCAACTGTGACGAAGACTCCAGTTTTGGACTAAAACGTTGAGCAAAATAAATATTTGGAAGACTGTGAGTGTTGTTCTTCTGCTTTGTTTATGTTTTTCTCAGCTCGGTTACCCAGGTGGTAAAACAAACTCTGCTGTTTCTCAGTATTGGGGTATTGGGTTCATCTTCATGAAGTCTCCGAATTTGTGTTGGTTTCCTCCCACTGTCCAAAACTGGTATCTTAATTGGCTTCTAAGGAAATTAACCAAAGGGTGTTAGTGGATGTACTGTGTGCCTAGGGTAGAAAAACTCGATTGCAACTAAGGAAGGGACTGATGGAGAAAATATTCTCGGTATAGTGCTGTGTGATGTGTTAGTGGAAAATAAATACATAGTACAAATTCTAATTTCAGCTAAGGCACTAAGGCTCTAAATAACAACATTCATTGGTTAAAATTAATTTGCCACACTTCAACTATTCCCTAACCCATGTGCAGAGAAGTAGATGAGATTTAAAGAAATGTTTGGCAGTCCTCTGAGTGATATAAACTTGAGTAGGAGGGTTTTATTTATCCCACATCTCCTAACTATTGTGGAGCATGGTAGAGAACTGTGTTCACAGAGGCTGTTTTAAACCCCAACCCAGTTATGTGTAGAAAAGCGAGAAATTAATGTTGCTGTGGGAAGTTCTGATTCATCCTTCATTCACCTCAGCCATGGAAGCATGATTTATTATATAGGAATGAGTTAATAATAAATGTTTGCCTCTGGTCCACACTGTGTGCCACATTCTTGTAGCAACTTTGTAAGGTTCCTATTTAACATAAACAGAGCCAAAGCACTTACCACTTGGAGTGGTTACACTAATATAAATAGGATACTTGCTCTAACAAACCTAGGCCTAGTCTGAGTAGGCCTAAATCCTGGCTTCAGGGTCCAAATCTTGCTCCCAAACCTGTAAAAAGATAAGTAGTTGTTTATCAGTAAATTATTAGTTCAAAAAAATCTTCCTCTGTCCAACCCAATACAATATATATTGTGGTACTACACAAAACAATGAAAAGGGTACACTCTCCATGGCAATTATTGTTGCCCCTCTTCCTAACTTGCTTTTTACAACTCTATATCCCACGAGGAATATTTGGGTGCCATACATTACAGTGCACGAAACCCAATGCACAACAAAAATCATTGGTACTCCTCCCACTGACTTATACGCAACTTCGACAGATCAGAGATGCTGGATTTTCTGACTTTTCCATCCTCTGGGTTTAATAAATTACAAAAAATTATGAGTTTTTTAAAAGTCCGATTTTATAAAAGGAAATCACAATTTTTTTTAGTATTTTTGCATTTGGAGTTTAGTAAATAACCCCTACATGATTCTATATCTAGAGTTGGGAAATCTTACTCTATACTACAATATAAATAACTGCTGGATTAAACTTAAACCAGCATCTTGAGGTAATCATTGCACAATTCATTGAGTTCAATTACTAAAATGGGGCAGAACACTTCCTTCATAAATACACAAAGGGCACCGCTTTCAAAAAACAGAGCACTTTCAAAAAACAGGCTACTTTATGTTTATTTCCCAAAAGCGATATTATCATGTTGTACCCTTGTTTAGAATTCAGCATAATTGTCTGTGGGTAATGTAGATATTTCTTGGTAAGCCCTAGAAATATCATCCCAGTTTTAGATAACTGCATGTAATAATGACGTGGTGTCTGAAACCCAAGATCTCAGACAATATTTCAAATAATATCTTGGTGTACCCTCTACTTTAAAGTTAATTAAGGTCAGAAAAATCTTAAAAGCCATTGAACGTACTGTCTCCTCTGCATCAACTTCAATGAGACGGCTGGCTCTCTGTGCTGTCTGGCTCCCTTGAACAGTTCTTTCTTCCACATTTACAGTGACTGTATGTACATACCCAACAACAGCTGATGTCATCTGATTAGACTGATATATATATGAAATACTCATACTGCCATCCCTTTATATTTATTGCTGGTGGTACACATGGCATTATGGAAGAAGGTTACAGGCAACATATAGTAAGCCTACCAATCTACCAAGTGGTACTCACTGTCATCATCTTATAACTGGTAGTTACACCAAAGGTACTAACTCTGTTTTGATCAGTGACCACGATGACTTCCTATGTCCCTACTGCTCCTGATGCAATAGACCAGGAGACTTCATATTTTAGGAAATACCAGAAACATGTTTTTAAAAAACCCATGACATGTTATAAATGGTATTTTGTAAGGTTTTTTTTAATCTACCCAGCCTTTAGTTGTTCTTCCATATTTTTAAATATCTGTGAACATAATAACCATGTCAAACAGCCAGGCATGGTCCAGTGCATTAAATAAATATAAATTCAGTAATACATTCAGGTCTTGCTTAATTTTGTAACCCCTAGAATAAGCTGTGGCACAGACAAAAATTTTGGTTCTATAAAACTCAAAACAATTTAAGCCATTTTGGCATCAAAATAATTTGGAAACTAATTTTGATAAAAGATAGTCATAAAAAAATGATAAACAATAATAACATGACCTAAATCCTGTTGCAATGCACATTTTAAGTACTGGTTGAAAAAAATCAACCTCCACAGTTAGAAAATCAGCCCCACAGAGTACTGCGCATATGTGCATGCTTGCCTAAGGGACTGTTTTCTTGATTCTCAAGATTGCATTTTACCATGATTTATGCTAAATGTACCAAAGCATTGTGACTGAATTGTTAAACTTTTGTAAAGAAAGTCCTATAAATAAATCATACCATCTAAAACCTGTCAAAATATAGAATTTAGAAAGATTGAGATCAAAACATGATGAAAATATAAATAAATCACCTCCTTGGTGTATATATAAATGTACTGTATGTATCTAGAAACTACTTAGGATTACTAGTTTCAGTGCAATTAAACACCTACTTGGAACACAATGCCTTAATTATCTATCTATCTATCTATCTATCTATCTATCTATCTATCTATCTATCTATCTATCATCTATCTGTCTATCTGTCTATCTATCTATCTATCTATCTATCTATCTATCTATCTATCTATCTATCTATCTATCTATCTATCTATCTATCATCTATCTAATCTATCTAATCTATCTATCTAGCTATCTATCAATCATCTATCTATTATGAATTTATTATCTACTATATGTACTACCTCTATCTCATTTTTTTACTGTTCTTGAAGAATTCTGCATACATATAAAATATCCATCTGTAATTGCTCAAATGTGAGTGTAGGCAATGTAAATGTTCAATGGTATCCACTGAGCAGAAATAAGGTCTTTGTCAGATGTTTGTAGCAGGATCATGGGATCTGTAGTTCCAAAACTGGAGAGTTGAGGAATAATGTACTTTACCTTCACACATGAAAAGATTATCTTGGAGTACATTTCTGAAAGACTGGTGTATGAATAATAAAATTAATTCTGTACTACAGAATTCTCTTTCTGTAAAAAAAAAATCCAAATAGCTATATAGAACCATCTGAAATAATAAAGCTATGTACGGTTCCATTAGAAATACAATACATTGTGCCATTAGGATTCCCAGCACTCTAAACTTTCATTAATGATTGATTTACTATTTTTGTCACTGAAACCCCCACTCATCCATGACTTTAAGTGCATGCTCCTTTTTTCCCATCTAAAGTTTTTACCATCTAAGCATGTTAGATTCCCCCAGTTTCTCTCTTCGCGCTCTCTCTCTCTATCTCTCTCTCTGCCCGATATACAGTTCCCCTGTCTCCTGCAGTTTCAAACTGCATCCCTGCCTGCAGGAACATCATTTTGTTGGCAAACAAGCATTTGAACCACCTACTACTTTTCTGTTATACGTTTCCAGTGTGACAAGTTGGGTGATGATCAGAATTTACTATACTAGGAATTTTCCATCCTTTCAAATATGGAATGAAACAACACATGGAATGGAATTGTACTAAAAAAAATATTTACTTATTGCATTGTTCTTTGTATGTGTTGTTTGAAACGTGAGAAGGGCATATACTGTACTTACCAGACGCAGTGTGCAAAGTAAAAATCTTGGAAGTCTTTCCCCCCACAAGGTAGCATTTTGACCCAGAATGCCAGCCTTTAATTGCACTTGATGCATTTTTTCCACAAATGAGGTGCAAATTGCATTGTTTTTCAGTGAGCAGTGGTAAAACATAATCAGTGTTCAGGGTGGTGGTAACTCCAGTTCCCCAGTTTTAATAGGCACACTTGTGCACACGATTCATCAAGAGAAGCAGGATGGATGCAGCACAAATATACAGAAGTACAAGGAGTGAAGTTTGAGCCTAGTACCTTTAATGCAGTGGTCCCCAACCAGTGGCTCACGAGCAACATGTTGTTCACCAACCTGTTGGATGTTACCACAAGTGGCCTCAAAGCAGGTGCTTGTTTTTGAATTCCTGGTTTAGAGGAATATTTTGGTTGTGTAAAAAAAACAGGTGTACTGCCAAACAGAGCCTCATGTAGGCTGCCAGTTCACACAGGGAACTACCAAATAGCCAATCATAGTCCTATTTGGTACTCCCAACATGTTTCATGCTTGTGTTGCTCCTCAACTCTGTTTACAGTTTAATGTGGTTCACTGGTAAAAAAAAATTAGGGACCCCTGCTTTAATGAACACCATCAATACACACATGCATTCTTATTGTATCAAAACCATTTGTGGTTGTATATCCCAATTTCCCAATTTTTCCATTCTGCAAGAACACAAACCATGAGCCGAATTCTGTGCATAATAACAGATACATGTGGCTTTTTACTACTAAGCTGTACTTATAATTTGCTTAATTCTTTTACAATGACCACATAATTTAAATGTTCACACTAGCCTGGCTTTTTATTGCCCATACTTATATAGTTTATAGATGTTGTGCAAATGACTGTCCTAGTTCAGGATAAAACCAATACCATACTTTGTCGATCCCAGGATTTTTTCAGTTTCCCTTTTGGAGGTCACTTTCATTAATGGGTGAAAATGAAGATAGCTTCAGCTAGTGATAGATTTCATTCATTTACAGCTGTTGCTACGGGGGGTTTAGCAACAATCCTTGGCCACTTGTCTGATCTTTGCCATTCTTCTAATATCTCTGGTTGAATCTTCCCCAATCCTACACAAACTATTGCACCTTTTTAATATATGTTGATGTCTCATGTTGCGTCGAAAATCCATGTACTGAAATCTTGATTTTTATTTACCTTTAACTAAACATATTGGTGATGAGCACTGGTTCCATTACTTTGCCTAAATCCCACATGCCCCTTTGCTATGATAAAGTACACTGTAGGTACTGTTTGCAGTTATATTCAAGGTTTACTGGAAGACAATCTATATGTAAGGCTAAGGAAACTCAAGTTGGATTGACTGGAGTCTAATTATTCTATAAGTCTATGGAGTAAGAGAGGGCCCCTGGATCAATCTCACATGGATTTTATCTTCTCTGTTTCATGCAGATACACTGAGCATCTCAGTTTGTCTTGTAAAGTGAGAAAGATATCTATTATACCACTCTACTGTAACTCTAGAAACTGCTAAAATCAACATGTTTTGTGGGGATGGTATTTCATTGTACTGGTTAATACTGCATTTTTTTTTTATTTATATATTTATTTTCAAAATTTCCCACTGTCATCATTATCTGTAGTTCCTTTCAAAATGAGCTTCTTGGTAACACGAAACATATTTTCTTGTGACAGTGGGTTATTATACATTCAAATTCCATTTGCTTCAACCCAGTAGAACAATTTAACAAAGAAAGAGAGAGCTTTTATCCCTGAAACGTTATGAATTTCATGTTACCATTAAAATTGTTTTCTAGATGACATAGGAGCTATTTGCTATGGAAATGCATACCTGTGCTAATACCCAATAGAATCCAATATATTGCCATTATGAATATATATGATATTTGCTTCCCAAAAATAACTGCTCCAAACCGTCTGTATTTGTCCAAATATTGTAATTTAAATTATCCCTGGGTGTGCCTACCTCTGCAGCTCCAGAGTAGGTTATTTGTGGGAAGCAAAAAGAACAGATTAGGTGGATGTTTTTAACTTAACGAAGAATAGAATGCTGTGCCCTTTGCATTCCCTATCTGCAGTTAGCATCCATAACTATAAATCTAATCTCTAGTAAGGTTACCAAGTACATCTGCAACCTTGCCTCATTGGGAAGAACATTTTAAGAAATCATAGGAAGAAATCCCCTTGGGACGTGTAAGATACATGAGAAGTGAGATCTGAGAACCTAATATTTACTTATCATGATGGATTTTCAAAGTTCGTCATTTATGCATTAGCCAGCTTAAAATATCCAGCAATCATATTGATCTTATGAGCAGAATAAAATAACTAATGTAATGCAATATCGAGTCTTATACATTTTAAAATGCATTTTCTGGCTTCTAAATCATCACTGCAGCTTACAAAGTCAGATGATTCAAACACATATTTCCTGGCACCAAAGGTGCAGTACGGCAGATTCAAAACCTAGATACTGATTAACATAAATTTGGTGCTCTCGTCTACTAATGTTGCTGCTAAAATCTTCTAATCCTGATGCTTGGTAACCCTCTGTAGGATAACTAAAATAGACCAATCAATTCTGCACGTTTTAAAATTCTACAGATATTATTAGTCATTCTAGATTGGAGAAACATGTAAATATGCATCTAAATAAAAAAGAGAAGTTTGCCTACACAAATGGTCATTGATAACCCTAGTGGGTTGGTTCTAATTACAGGTATGGAATCCATTATCCAGAAAGCTCTGAATTACAGGAAGACTGTCTCTCATGGACTCCAAATAATTCAAATGCTTTAAAATTATTTCCATTTCATCTGTAATAATAAAACAGTACCTTGTAATTGATCCAAAGTAAGAATATAATTATGAATGTATGTAATAATTACGTTTTAAAAAGACAAACAAGCCTATTTAGTTTATTTAATGTTTAAATGATTTTTAGGAGACTTAAGATCCAAATGACGGAAAGATCCGTTTTACTGAAAAACCCAGGTTCCAAGCATTCTGGATAACAGGTCCCATACCTGTACATTGGAATCTTAAGAAAATCAACTTAAATGCCCTTAAGCTAGATATTTCAAACTACCATACTGAAATAATTTTTACATTTAACTTAAAGGGAAAGTTTAATTGTATATTGACTTCTAGCATGTTATTGAGTGACTTTTTCAGTTGGGCTTATTTTCTGTATGTTGTACTTTTTTTATAATTAAGATTATCATAATATACATGGAATATGATACTTACATTTTATAGTTATTCAAATGTTATTTTTACTTCTCTTTTTTAAGATGAAACTTTTAACAAAGAAAGCCAAAGAGACATCTATGGGGTTATTTATGAAAGGTTGGATTTTAGAACTATGTGAGCTTTTTTAGAACTTGAATGAACTCACGACTCGAATGGTTTCTAATTTTAAAAAAAAAACTTGAATGTAAAAAACTGGAATCAGTGAAGTCGGGAGTCAACAACCCAAAAAAACTAATCGAGTTTTCGCTGTAAAAAAAACTTGAACCACTAGAATTGATTGAGTTTTCAAGCGAAAACTGCCAAAAAAACTCGAACATCATGAAGGCCATTAACATCTTCAAGTGGTTCAAGGGTCCTCTGTCATTGACTTATACATGACCTTTACAGGTTCAGATGGTGTATTTTCGGATTCAAGCTGTCAGCGTCAAATAAGTCTCGAAAAATTTGAGTTTTTGTTTTAGCACGAAAAATTAATTGTTGACTCAAAAGTAACTTTGAAAACTGGAATTTATCATGGAAAACACAACTTGAACCTTAATAAATCTGCCCCATAATATGAAGAAGAACCCAGAATGTGTGACATCAGCCCAATATGGGGAAACATGATTAAAATTATATCCAAATACTAGGTGACATTTTGTAGGTATAGGACTGCCAGTTTAGGACTTTTGTAATATAGAGCTCATTTATGAACATGTGCAATCTGCAATATTTGCAGAATGCACATACAAACAACATGAGATTAACTATGTTTTTTTACACACAATGCAATGTTTTCCACAGAATTCCAGCATAATTGTCGGTACATACTAAATTGCTTACACCGCAATTTGCGCATGCTCCGTGTTGGGTTCCTAGGGCACTAAACTGGCCACCTTTTCCCCATAACGTGCAAATGAGTGCACACGTGCAGTGATGATGCAGGGGGTGTGCATGCACTGTGACGACATGCCAGGGGAACTAAGTGAAAAGCAGCCAGTGGGGGGACAAGAGCCTGAATAAGGGGTAGGCAGACAGAAGAGGCATGTGCCTCTTTTGGCTACCCCTATTTCTGTCTCTGAGCACTCTGCTCCAATATGGGTGCATATTAATATCCAGTTTGGCAAACCACATCCATATTGTGGCCAGTGTTGTTACGAAAAGATGCAATTTGTTGTAAAAGTGGAACAAAATATTATTCTGTACATGGGGAAACAGTATTCATTAATGAGAGGACCTTCCAGCTGCATGGACTCCCAGAGAAAGTGGTGACATTTACTACAGATGAGACCATAGTCATAATCCTTAAGAAGGAGTCTATGCCTGACAGGCACTTGTTTAAGGGGTCATCAATCTCTCCCTAAATACCATATACTTATTAAGTAGCAAGTGGCAGCTGCTGCTTAAAGCAAAGTGGATTAGGTGGATTTTGTTTCATGTAGAGGAGATTCCATGCTTTTGTTGCTTTATATAACAATAAACTTTCAGGAAGAAAGTTTATTGTGAACTAGCCCAAATAATAAAATGCAGTTTTTTATGCTGTTGCTTACTTTTTTAGCTACACAATACTATAGCAAAATCTGAATGGACCAATGTGTCTGTTTAAGAAACTGAAGCTATCTATTTTTCTGTTGTAAATACAAACCGCCACCCCAGAGGTGTTTTAACCCTATAGGAGTAAAACAGGTATGGGATCTATTATCCAGAATGATCAGCACCTGGAGTTTTCCATAATTTGGATCCATACCTTAAAGGAATAGTTCAGTGTGAAAATAAAAACTGGATAAATAGATAGGCTGTGCAAAATAAAAACATGTTTCTAATATATTTAGTTAGGCTGGAGTGAACAGATATCTAATAAAACAGCCAGAATCCAACTTCCTGCTTTTCAGCTCTATAACTCTGAGTTAGTCAGCGACTTGAAGGGGGGCCACATGGTACATTTCTGTTCAGTGAGTTTGTAATTGATCCTCAGCATTCAGCTCAGATTCAAAAGCAACAGAAATGAGCCATGTGGCCCCCCCTCAAGTCTCTGATTGGTTACTGCCTGGTAACCAGGGTAACCAGTCAGTGTAAACCAAGAGAGCTGAAAAGCAGGAAGTTGGGTTCTGACAGACAAGTTATACATCAAATCACTCCAGCCTTTATACGTTACATTTTTGGCTAACTAACTATATTATAAACATTTTTTATTTTACACAGCCTGTTTACCCAGTTTTTATATTTTTTATATATTCTTTATTTTTCGTTTTTGAAATGTAAAGTACACACATATAACATCAAGATTGATATTTAAGAGTTACATGCATACATGACTTGAGTGTATTAATTATGCATTATCACATTTTGCAAGGTAAAAATCTAGATGTAGCCTTCATTACCTATACAGTTTCCATAGTAGTGAGTATAGAAAGTTTTAACCATATTCCTTTAAGTAGAGTTATGAACGTTACGCATCAATAACAAGGGGAGGGGGGGGGGACACAGTTCCAATACAATACCATTGGTTACCCTCTCAGCAAACGAGGGGATATGCTAAACCCGAGTATGTAACATCCTATTAATTAACTCAAGGCCACCCTTTGCTTTCCTGGGTATACAGAAAGAGGGACAGAAAAACAGATTACACATTCAACTGACAAGCATATCAGTATATTCAGGGGTTTCTCTAAATACGATCCATGTCAACCATGTGTGGACAAAGTTGTCCTGTATTTCACCAGTTTTTATTTTTACACTGAACAATTCCTTTAAATCTACTGAAAACACTGAAACATTAATTACAACCAACAGGATTGTTTTGCTTCCAACAAGGATTGATTATATTTTTAATTAGGATAAAGTACATTGGTACAGTGCTTATTATTATACTAATTAACCCAGTTATAAACATAAGTACTATAAGGCTATGGACACGTGTGGATTCTCGCTGTGGTTTTAGTGCGTTCCACGGCGCGGTTTTACGACCGCTAGTGGTTTCAAGTTTAGGCAATGGCACATTACACTAGTGTATTTACGCAATGGTTGGCTTTTTAAAAACCGTGCTGCAGACCACAGTGAAAATCCGCACGTGTCCATAGCTTTAAGGTGTTCAACAGCCCTACACTGACATAAAATACTGTGGCAAAAAGAGCTAGTGGAAAATGAACTACTTTATCTGCTAGGAGCCTGACAATGTTGCCTTTCTAAACCTGTAATACCTAGGGAGCTGGTGTGGTAAATATGTAAAGTTATAGCTAACTAGCTTACTAAATGCTTTTTATTATGCCTAAACAAAAAAGGATTTTTTTATCTTAGCTATTTTTACATAGACCTCAGCCACATCAAATATGTGGAGGAAATAATGAACCTATTGATCAATTAAAGGATCAATAGCTGTGTTTTGACATTCAGTATTAAGCAGAAACTAATTGCTCAAACCTAAATGCTTTTTAAAACATATCTGTGAAATCAATAATACAGTAACTGCATCTTAAACAGAAGCGCTCACTGTACAATGGCGGAAATGGACAATAAAATTAAACTGCGCTAACAAAGTCCTTTCCTCTTTACCTATCATAATCCTTTTATACAGCTAGAGTGTATCTATTTCTTATTTGTTTTTGCTTCTGTCTGATAAATTAGTTAGATGTTCCTGTTGCTCAATAAAAGGAGAAGAAAAAATAGAAACACTTGGGGAAAAAAACCCACTGTGGTGCATACTCACTACTAAAGTAAATTAGTCAGGTTCTAAAGATGTGCCTAATCCTGTATTTTGCCTATTTCTGCTACAGTTCCAGATTTTTAATTTAATCCAAGATTTAGGGGCAAATTTACATAGGGTCGAATATCGAGGGTTAATTAACCCTCGTTATTCGACTGCCGAATGTAAATCCTTCGACTTTGAATATCGAAGTCGAAGGATTTACCGCAATTCCTACGATCGATTCTACGGATTTTAATCCATCGATCGAAGGATTTTCCTTCGATCAGAAAATTGTTAGGAAGCTTATGGGGATCTTCCCCCTAGGCTAACATTGGCCTCGGTAGGTTTTATTTGCCGAAGAAGGGGAAGTATTTTTTAAAGAGACAGTACTTTGACTATCGAATGGTCGAATAGTCGAACGATTTTTAGTTCGAATCGTGCGATTCAAAGTCGTAGTTGAAGGTCGAAGTAGCCTATTCAATGGTCGAAGTAGCCATATTCGACCATTCGAAATTCAAAGTATTTTTTCTTCTATTCCTTCACTCAAGCTCAGTAAATGGCCCCCTTAATGTCAGCTAAAATCATAACTTCTAGTCAAAGGGTCAAACCAAGACCACAGGACTGATTTACTAATGTCCTGTTTTCTTATTTTTTCACAAATCGTTTTTCTTCTCTAAAAATTATTTTTTTTAAAAAAATTCGCTAAAACGCTAAACATTTGAGACTTGTTAATTGCAAAACTTACAAATAAACTCTAATACAAACATTTGCCAAGTAAAAGCAGTTGAGGTCCTATATAAGTCAATGGGAGCTGCGCTGATTCTATTTGACCTATCTTTTAGCCAAGAGCACGCTTCTGCAGGGGGTTACAAGTGAAATTGACGGGCGATACGACCCTGCAGCGCGACATTGCCGGGTGCTAGGACCCTGCGGCGGCGAAGAGGCCTCCAGGTGGCAAAGACAGGAATCCGGCCCTGATTACATGTCATTCCTGGTTTTAGAGAAATTAGTTTATTCGTGGTTTCAGAAAACCTCTAAATACACTAAACTGAGAATATTGATAAATAGGCAGCTACATATACAGTATATATATATATATATATATATATATATATATGTTATCTAGTGACTTTATTTTGCTGAACTAAAAAAAACATTTGATTCACAGAAGTTGAAATTTTTATGCATATACATTTCATTTTTGTGGCATACAACTAAGTCATTGTTTGAATCTAAAAATTATGGATTTGGTGCACCCCTGGTACTCAATTACATGGTATTGGTATGGTGGATTTTGGACACTAATAATAAAACACGGAGGCAAATCTCCATTGAACATATGAACCTTATTTGCTTAGCTATTCAGAATGCTTAGCACTAGTGATGGGCGATTGAATTCGCCAGGCATGGATTTGAGGAAAATTTCTGTGTTTCGCTGCCTGTGAATGTTTTCCCGAAACTGCATCAAAAATTCACCATCGAAAAATCCGCTGCATAAATAAATTTTTGTCACGCGTCAAAATTGGCGCATGCATAAAAATTGCCGCGCGTCAAAATATTTGGACGCCCATTGACTGTACAAAATAGTCTTGCGTCAAAAATTGACGCTCCTCAAAATTATCTTGACACCCATTGACTTCAATGCATTTTGCTAATTATTCGGCGAAGCGGGACAGATTTGCCCATCTCTAGTTAGCACGCCTGCTCCCTGATTCTAATCTGACTATTGAATCAGATAGGTATATTGGCAAAGATACATAATAATGTATTACAGCATTATTATGACCAAACAAGACACAAGGTTGCAGGCCAATAGTTTTGACACAGGTTAAACTCAGATGTGACTTTTTTTGGTATAGGCATATGGGGATGGACTATATATCAAAAGGGCTACTCATTATGCACAATGATTTTACAGTCCATAAAAGGCATGCATGACGTTTGTACACTTCACACACAGTTATTGACTGCACTTAAGTGGACATATTTTCAGTAGATGTAGAAGTAATCTTTCTATCTCTAGGGAAACCTTGTCATATGTGATATATATTTTTATATTTGTCACACTGGTGTGACATGTATTATACAGCAATAATTGCCCCTGTCTCTGACATCAGCGAGAGATTGGTATATTAATAATAATCATTGTCGTCTGCAAATATAAAATGTGTATTGCTCTAATTCTCAATCTAGAGACTTTGATTAAAATCTTTATGACAGCTGCTTGTGACCCTGACTTTAGAGGTTATTCTTGACCGGTGGGGTGCAAGTGCAGGAGCACTAAGGGGTGCAAGAGCTGTGTTCTGCAAGATAAAATATAGTCAAGCACTCATTACAGAGAGCGGTGTCTGGACACGCAGCATATACCTGTCCTTAGCACCCGCATAGCAAGAACAGGGCCACAATGTAGGCTGCATGTCCTGCCACTCCCTACCCTGAGCCTCTGAATGATGGGCTAGGTAGGGTTGGTAGCAGGTGGGCAAGAGGATGACTACATTCATCCCCCCACTGGCCTCTCTGGGATATTGCACTGGCTAATCCAGTCAGTTGGAGAGCAGAGGCCTGTGGCAATTTGCAGATAGCTGAACACAGCATGAAAATTGCAAAAGAACGGCCTTTCTGCTGCTTCATTACAAATGAGGTCTTTTATCTTGTTGAGTCCCTTCATACACCTTATGCACCTACAGTGTCTTCCTTATTTTCCATACGCAATAAAACGTTTTGACACCCATGGTAGTATAGTGCTATATAAAAAATGTCCTATCCCTTTAGATCAAAGATCTTACTCACATCTCTCAAGACTTTTAATGAGCCACACAAGGAAGCTTGGCCTCAAGTTTTAAAAAATACTAGTCTAGAACATGGATTGCCATACAATGTGTACAGATTGAACATACAGTATTTCAAATATCTTACTACAGTAACTAGACTATGGTAGCTACCTGGGGCACTCACTAGAATTGTTTTACTTATCAACTATTAGAAGAACATCCTGCTGTATTATTCATCAAGTGCTTAGTATTTTACTGATTTAAAATGCATGGAAGCTTCAGTTTTATAACCAGTGAGACAGCATTTTGGCTATGTAGCATAGTGAATTGTTGAGGAAGAATGACCGCACATACACCAATAGATAATTGACTGTTTTTCATTGGCCAGCTGCAAGGCAAGATGTAACTTCTGCTATGTTCCCCCCAAATGCAGGAGATAGTGTATTATACAGAGTTATTTATTATTATGACCCTGAATACAAATGTTGGAGCACAATGCGGCGCAAAAGCATTCTAATCCTTGTGGTTGGAAATATGGTGGGTAGGTGGAAAGTACAGGGCTCTGTTCTAGCTTGCACCCAGTGGTGCTTCATCATATGAATGACATTGGATAAAGTAAAATTCTATAAAAGTTCGGTCAAACTTTTTTAACTTAGACCTTGAAGTTACATTTTCCTGTAACTTTCAATTATGTTCAAGTAGTTATTATCCACACCACTGCCCTTAAACATACATTTCCCAAGAGACCATGCCCATGGGGAAGTTAATATCCCACTGGTTACCAACCTTAGGCGTTACCATAACGATCCTTACTGTACAATACCACACCACCACGCCAAGCAGACTGTCAAGGAACCCACCATACAAAGCTCTGATTGAAAGGGTAAGCTATCCAGCCAGCCTAACTCACCACTTAGCTTAATGTACTTGCTGTAACTAGCAGATCCTGGAAAATCCTATTACCCACTTGATATTAACCAAGAATGCTAAATAAGCAAAAGGAGGGTGGGAAGAGAACTTGGAAAATGTAAAACTATTTCCTGCCATAACTAACCTTAGAACCGTCACTCCAACTTTTATGTATCCAGCCCACAATAATTAATTTGGCCAATCGCCACTTACAGTGCCTCCCCCGTCATGCAGGCCCTCCTCCTAAGCTACTGTGAAATGCTGGCCGTACTATATCATTTTAGCAGAGAATGATTAATGGCTTTGATATTAAATGTCACATTTTGTTTTGTGTTGCATATCTGGATTCTATTCTGGATTAGAATATTTTAATTACTTAAGACATTCATTTCATCAAAACATTTCTTCTGCAATCCACCCAGCTCCGCAGCTTCCAAGTGATACGAGTAAATCACTTCCATTACTAAGTCAAGCCAACACAGGGACCTTCGCCAGACAGAAATACACACATGCTTTAACCTGAGCCAGATTACTGAAAAACAGCTCAACCCTTCCAAATCATAAGTGGGAGAATATAAAACATAATCATGTTATTTCTAATTCACTTGATGACTGTAGCATACTGGATGTACATAATAGTAAAGTAACATTTGTTTTTAATAAATATGCAGCATGACATATCACTCAGATTTGGTTCGCATTTTGGCGCACACGTCTGCACACACACATCCTTTTATTCAATACGCCATGTTTGGCATCAGTGCGCTTGGTGCGAAATTCAAATATTTAACAGTACCCTGTCCGTTTTTTATTGGTTAACGTAGGCAGGGTTGGACTGGCCTGAAAACCCGGTGGGCCCCGGCCTTGGTGGATCCCTGGGGACCTCGCTTTAATTAACTTGCTATGGTTTAGTAAAATAATTTATAGTCCGTGTGGTCCGGGTAAACACTGTCTGCAAGATTCTGTTCCCCCCATAGTTGCTGCCTGCTGCCAGTACTGCCTACCACATGACCCTGCTATGCACCTGCACGTAATGTAAACCCTATGTTACAGGCAGGGAGGCAGCCGGCAGGCAGGAACAGCGCAGCCAACGTCCCCGGGTCGCACCTCATCATGAGTCATGCACATTCTATTAGGTGCGGTGGGCCTTTGACCAACTCGGTGGAGCCGTGGTACGTGGAGAGCATTTTGGACTGGTACCTAGTGGTACCATGATACTGACAGTGGCCTGCGATCTTCTACAAAGAACTTCAGTAGCAGCTGCAGCACCGACCAGCAGCGTTGGACTGGTCAGCCTATACACGCTCCACAGAGCCGGCACTCCTGACCTCCACTCTCCCACCCAATCGCATATATTAGACGCAAAGCAGATATGTGGGAGGGAGGAGAGGCACAGAGGGGGCCATGCAACTGGGGAGGGGGGCCCTTGGTAAGGGGCATGGGCCCTGATGTGGCAGCCTAGGTGGGCCCTGACCCCCAGTCTGACCCTGAACGTAGGTCTATTGTGAGATAATTCCTGGGTGGGCTTATTGTCTGGTGCTTTCCTGTTCTTGACCCTTGGCTGTCCCTGACCTCTGCTGATTCGCTGCCTGTATTGACCTTACTAACTAAAATCAGTACTGCATTTCCTGATTGGTTTGACCTCGGCCTGTGTCTTTGACTACGCTTCTGGTTACTGATTCTGTACTGCACCATCAAATTTGTATTGAACCCAGCCTGCTCCACAACTATGCTCACTCTGTCCCTATCCTTCCTGACACATGTTCTGGTTCCCTTGTCTGCCCAGAACCCTTGCCTTTTTTCTCTCACTATATGACCTGGCAGCATCGGAGTAGTGAAGGGCTCTTCCCGAAGTGAAAGGTGGCTGTTATAGGCAGAAGCGTGAGCCATGACTGGAACCATGGCGTTTGTTCTGGGTCTGGGATACCAGATGTGACATTACGTTGGGCCAGACATGGACTCCGAAGGAGCACCTCCAACAAATGTTGGTGGTGTTGGGGTAGGCTGAGTGGATTTTTTTTATTGGTGCCCTCCACTGATATATATTTGTATATCAGCAAGTAACCCTGGACCTAAATGGGTACAGGACCTTGGGGCCAAAACTGTTAAAATACACTATTTTGTATCACATCGTAAGTATTTTTTGCTAATACTCAGATACATTTTGGAGGCGTTTTCTCTCTCTATGTATCTTTCAAATTAAGAGGACCCAAAAGTTAGAAAATTAACCATATAGAAGTAGAGCAAAGAACTGCTCTTCCTGATACTTCAACACAAGTAGGCTGAAAAATATGATATTAGAAATATTTAACTTTTTTATTCTTTTTGATGGTGCTGTTAAAGCTTAAACAGTAAAAGGGTCCAAGATTAATAATGCATGGAAACCAAAGTGAAAACAAGGGTTGTAATGGATTCTATGTTCATGAGAAAATCACTGCATTAAAGAATCAATTTGTCTCAAAAGTAAAGAAAAACAGTGTGGGTTTTTTTTGACAAAAGTCATTTATTTTTTCAATATCAATAAAGAAAAAGGAAACTCTTGTTGCATTATAACAAAATCTGTTGAAGGGACATTATCACAAAAAGCTACGACTGCTCTCATAATAGCACAGCCTGCCAAACAGATAGTTCTCCATAACTACAGGTTGAATATATATAGCAGTAAAGTATGTATTCCTTAATTTGTGTGTTCTTTCAGTATTTAAAGACAAGCATGCTGCAACTTTTTTTCTGATTACTTATTTTATTAGGATCACAAGCCAACACTAAGATAGATAGTCAAGCAGCTAAAGTTCAAATGAGGACTAAGAGGTAATCATTAGGATGGCTGTCTATCCAAGAGGTATCCTGTAGGAGTATCTAATATATTTTGTGATGTTGGGTCTATTTTCATTTTAGAGAATACTCTAAATGCGGCTGCATGTGTGTGGGCCAACAGCTATGGAAATAGACTGTCTGTGAATATTGACCAAAACAGTTGGGCATTTATAGGAATTTCTAGCAAAGGATTAAGAGATATACATTTGGGGGCCGATTCACAAAGGGTCGAATATCGAGGGTTAATTAACCCTCGATATTCGACTGGGAATTAAAATCCTTCGATAGAGATTTTAGCGCAAATAGTGCGATCGAACCATCGAAGGAATAATCCTTTGATCGAACGATAAAATCCTTCGAATCGAATGATTCAAAGGATTTTAATCCAACGATCGAAGGAATATCCTTCGATCAAAAAAAGTTAGCCAAGCCTATGGGGACCTTCCCCATAGGCTAACATTGAGTTCGGTAGCTTTTAGATGGCGAACCAGGGGGTAGAAGTTTTTTCTGAAAGAGACAGTACTTCGACTATCGAATGGTCGAACTATTTTTAGTTCGAATAGTTCGATTCGAAGTCGTAGTCGAAGGTCGTGGTAGCCCATTCGATGGTCAAAGTAGCCCAAAAAACACTTTGAAATTCGAAGTTTTTTTACTTCGAATCCTTCACTCGAAGTTAGTGAATCGGACCCATAGTGTATAAAATGGTTGTGTTATTGCTCCTTTTATATTTTCTTTGCAATGCTCCTTGTGGGAAATAAGAACTATTTGCCCCACTAAAGATGTTACTTCCATTCTACTTACACTGCATTGCAATAGTTTTATAATGTACTATATTCTTCTCTTCAGAAATGATCTTTTTTATTATTCAGAGTATTTTTCATGCATACTTTTTATATTCAGAAATAAATTACATGGCATCTGTGTTTTAGGGGATATTAGTTTATTTGTGGTTTCAGAAACCTCTAAAATCACTAAAATAAGAACGTTTTTAAATGGGCCTCTATGACTTCTCTAAATACCGTGTTTTTTTAAATATTTCTTTGTGGTCGAACTTTGGAAGAGGCTCCATTATACCGCATACAAGTTTTAAAGATATAATAAAACACTGTGACATCTGTTATCCTGCTATATTCTTCTATAATTATTTCCTGCTATAATATAAAAAAGTGTAGTATTTGCCTGCTATAATGTCAGAAGTATTTTGGCCCAAATATAAAAGCCAGGAATTGTACCCTTATTGACTTTTAGGTTGGCTTTCATAGTACATCTAGAAGATAATTTTCCCTAAATATCACTCATAACAGGCTTCTGCATGGGCCCGCATACACAGTTTTGGACATTTTTAGGGTTGCTATTACCCACAGGAAATTTCTGCCTTAACAAAACATCAGTGCAGGAACCATATAACTACTAAACAAAGGTTTCGTATATGTTAAAGAAAAGTTAAAAGCAAGTTTTTAGTAACCCAGGATTAATAGTAAATGATCAGTTTTTCTTTTTTTAAATAAAATGTATCCTATTAAAGCAGATTAAATCCACTGGAAGAGAAAATATGCTTTCATGCAAATATTCTCTGGTATGAATCACCTGATAATTATTGCACATTTCCACAAAACACATTTTTTCTTTGAATGGCAAATAAAAAATAAATTGACAAATGACAACAATTATGCCCTCTCCACTCTTATCGCCTATAGAACCCTATACATTCTGCCAAATTATGCTGACCATTTTAACTCTTACTGGGATGTGTAGAAATAAACAGACCATAGCGAGTGATATCACCTTAGCCATGACCTCAGATCTTGGCACCTTATTGAGACATTAGTTTTGCAATTTTACTAATAAAAATGTACACACAATTTCCCTAAGTATATGTTCTATTTAAATAAAAACTGTGAATATTTATTGACTGTGGAAATAAAACCACAAAGTCTAGTGCAAAATATTGTGTAAACAATCTCTTTTGGCAAAAAAAGTATTTATACATATGAGTAAGTTTGGCAGCACCAGATCCTTAATAAGGCAGATCTAGAAAAAGAGAGCTCTGCTTGGATTTTTAGCCATCAAAACTCAAGAGTTGGAATTTCCATATTGCATGTTTCTACTGAAGAACCTTTCTTTAAATCATCTGTATGTCATCATCTGTTGTCAAAACTAGCCATGCTGTTCTATTAGTACTTATGGACGATGCTTCTTTGAAGCTCAAACATCCAGAAGTTTTCCCAAATTTGTATAAATGACAGTATGCAAAGAAAGGATTACAAAATTCACAAGATTTTATGTTCCAGTTAAAAGAACAAAATACAGGTATGGGGCCTGTAATCCAGAATGCTCTGGTCCTGGGGTTTTCCGGATAATGTGTCTTTCTGACTACTACAAAATCATGTAAACATTAAATAAGCCCAATAGGCTGGTTTTGCTTCGAGTAAGGATTGATTATATCTTATTTGGGATCAAGCAGAAAGTACTGTTTTATTATTACAAATAAAAAGGAATCATTTTTAAAAAATTGGATTAGTTGGATAAAATGAAGTCTATGGTAGATGCCCTTCTCATAATTCTGAGCTTTCTTTATATTGGGTTTCTGGTGAATTATCCCATACCAGTACTATTAAAAGTGTTATATCAGGAATGTAGCTCCATTTTAATGCATATTGTACAAAAGAGAAGGATGACATATGGGGAAACATAATAAAAAAAAAGGACCGTAGAAATATTTTGCAATTTTCTCCTGCTTAAATGATATAGAATATAATCTATGACAAACACTTCCAGTTGGCAGGTGTACACAATATATGCAGACTTTTCATCATCAACAGCTGATGTAAAATTATAAGCAGAAAGTATGAATATATATGTGTATAAATATACATATGCTGTATTTGTTCAAATAGCTTTTGATGAGCCATTATGAGGAACATTGAAGTTATTGGTAACCCACGTGTCTACATTGTCATTAATCAACAGCTGTATGTTGTTAAAAATTTGCATTACATTGCACCGCCCCCCCATAATGTAAATAAATCTTTGCAAAAAGAGCTTGCTTGAAGTATGTTAATGATAGGTCGGAAAGCATTCAGAAATCAAGGGAAGGAAGGATGACGTTCTTATAGTAATTAGAATGAATGCTGAAATCAGAAGCATTTGAGCACTAGGCTTCTTTATGTGGTTTGAAGCCTGAAGTGTGCTGAGCATTTCCACAGTGTAATTCTGTGGTCAGCTTTATCATATTAATGGGACAGCTAAGTAAACCCTGGGTGCAAAACAAAGCTAATCTTAAATAAGTAGACAAGACCACAAAGTGGATCCCTAAGGGTAGTGCAAATATTGGTTTTTTTTCCAGGATGAGAATTAATATTACATTATTCCCCCTAGTACACTAGTGCCTTATTGGTCTTGACTAGATTTGGTGAAGTCTGAAGCATTCTGCGTTTAAAGGCTGAAATTCAAGAGCAATGAAACTAGGTCATCTTTGTGCACTTTGATGTCAGGAGGTCTAATTTCCTTGACAATTTATTATAAATCTGTGAATTGCTCTCTGTACAATGTAAATATGTATAGAAGCAGAAGAAAGTTACAATAATTATTGTTTAAATTATGTTTATATATTTCATCTCCATACTTCTTAGGGGCAACTGGAAACACCTACTGTACTTAAATCCTCCTTCCACATAAACCATATATGAATTAAATATTAAGAAACCAACTCAGCTATAGCCAAAAACTTTACTGAGACTTTACTGCAGCTCATGTATATAGAGAACTGAGATATTTTGGTCCAGTTTAATCCATTTTGATACAACTATGGTATCGTTGTCTCTTAAAGGAAAACTATACCCCCCAAATGTAGGTCTCTATAAAAAGATATTGCATAAAACAGCTCATATATAAAATCCTGCTTCATGTAAATAAACCATTTTCAAAAAAATATACTTTTCTAGTAGTATGTGACATTGGGTAATCATAAATAGAAAATTGCCATTTTAAAAAATAAGGGCCGCCCCCTGGGATCGTAAGATTCACTGTGCACACATACAAACCACATGTAAGGTCACATGAGCCAATTAACAGACAGAGTTCTGCCTTTTGCTTCCTCACTTCTTCCTGTTACAGTTAGTGTTGTAGTATTTCTGGTCAGGTGATCTCTGAGGCAGCACAGATAGAGTCACGAAATGGTGGTTCAAGGCAAGAGATGTAAAAGGGCAATATTTATGTAAATATATATTCCAGTTTGGTAAGATTCTTTAATATGTCATTCAATTTGATATAAACTAACTGTTGCTTAAGTATTCATTTTGGGGGTATAGTTTTCCTTTAAAGCAACCAGGTAATACAATTACTTATAAAGGGGTTGTTCACCTAAAACTAACTTTTAATATGATGTAAAAAAATTATATTCCAAGGCAATTTGCAATTGATAAAAAAAAAATAATTATTTGTGTTTTTTTAGTTATTTTGTTTTTTTATTCTGCAGTTCTCCAATTTGCAATTTCCTCTAAAATATTTTAGCTTGCATCGTTCTTAAGAAATTGGTAGGGCACATTTGCACTGTAAAATTTGGATACCTTAACAATTTTGTAACTATAAAAACCCTGTTTTTTTGTGCAGATACTAATGGAGACTAGGAAATGTGTATTGGTCACTCCTCTCTCATTTTTGGGTTTGTAAAGCTGGGAAATCAGTGTTGTCTATTGGCGTCAGTATGTAGCATATAATTTATTTTAAGGACAAAAAATAGGTGTGGCTACCTGTGCCACATACTTCAGTTAAGCCTGATCCAACAGTATATGTTTATGGAGACCATCATGATGCAAGATAGGAGGCTGACATCAGTGTGCTGAGCAACTCAGCTAGCAAAGTCCTGGCCAGGTACTCATGCTAGGAAAAATATCAGTGTGAAATAAATAAAATATGTGGAAGTGAATGTTCATTTAAACCAACCAAGTAGAACACTTAGTAAACCTACAGTATATGAAACACTACACCCTGTTATCTGCCATGCATAGCAAAGGAGTGCATGCTTTAATCTCTGTGGATTTAAATGTGCGTTCTATTAAAGTAAAATCATTTTACTGAGTCCAGTAGCTGCTGAACCACTGAATATGACAGACTTGTGAAATAAACTAAAAAAAAAAAAAAAGAAGAAGTTAGAAGTTTAATGCCAGTACATGAACATTCCTGGTCTAACAACAATTGCTCAGATAAAAGGACATTATACATATTTTATTCTTTTTCTATGTTTTTCAAAAAGAGAAGAAACAAGTTTTATGGCAGGGCTGTTTCTGGCAAGCATTGCTCAAAAGAACTTTCCAGACGTGCTCTGGTCGAGCAGATGAGATTAAATATCTCTTATTTTGTCTGTGTATTCAAAAATGAAGATTTCCCAGCAAAAACATCTGGATTTAACCCAGTACTGTACTTTAGCCTTGAGACCTCTTTTGAGCAGTAACTTCTGGCTGACTTTCCCTCTTCCTTTGAGAAAATGTATTTTTTATAGAGAGAAACCATTCTAGGGTTTACCAGGATGTACTGAATGTTTCTGATTTTATCATGCTCAATTTATTCTGCTCAAACCTAACATTCTAACTAGACAATGACAGAAGGGAAAAACAAATTAGCTAGAGCTAACAAGAGTGGCATGGTTTGTTGCCTTTCAATTAAATATATATTATTAAGATATTTTGTTTTTTAGGCCACCTTGATCAACCTATATCCCAACCAAGAGGGATTGGTAAAGAATATGATTTACTTATTGTGTTATCATCTGGACATTGTCTTTACACAGTAGTTTTTTCCTTATATCTAACGGCCTGAAATGTAATTATTTCAGAGTGGTAATTGATTATCACAATCACCACCACAAACTAAATGTGGATCTGTAACTTTTAACCTCAAAGCCTTTTTGAGCTTAAATGCCCCATTTCTAATCAAGTGATATGAGCTTTTGTTCTAGCCAAGATAGAAACCATTAATGTGCATAGCCCCAATGATTACAGTAAGGCCATTTTAACTGGGAGCTATTATGAGGCTATGCAAAGCAAGAAACAAAGCTTTCTCAGTGTATTCATTCAAGGTTTGCTATGACGGTTCAGTTAATTTCCCTGTGTACACATTGCTTTCTGTTGGTAAATAATTTATATAACACTGATATCCTATCAATGTTTTGTTCTTTTGATGGTTAAGCATGTTAATAATGCAAAAATCTATGGGAGACCTACATGCACTCCTGTGATTTTTGAAAGCCCCAGTGCTCTTTAAAGGAAGTCTATCATTTTCATGTGCAAGTTAAAAGCCTACCATTCTCTTAATTTTTTTTTTTAATGTTACGTATATTGTTTTTCTAGGAAGTGTTTCACTGCCTTGCATTGTAAATGACTGGTAATGTGCCATCGTCTGGAGTATAAAATGCAATTTCAAGAAGCATGTTAAGTTCAATATAATGTATTTTGTATATTAGACAAAATTAGTTTCCGAGTAATTTATTATTATACGATATCACATCTTCGCTTTGATTTTTAAAAAATTGAGCAAATTAGAAAAAAAACACTTGCATTGGGAAATCTGTCCATCTTAATGACTCAAGGGGCACTAAACATAACCAAAGTATTTGAGCATAAATTAGCAGCATTATTGAAGTAACAAATGTAAGCAGTGGTGTAACTACTAAGGAAGCAGACCCTGTCGGGTGGGGGTACAGGGGGACTAGTAGGGGTCTGTTTCCTGGGTAGTTATTTATTTGTGTGGGGGGTAGCAAGTCACCTACAGGGTTCGGAAATACGTTTCACGGAGGGACCCATGCTTAGTGACTGTAAGTAATAAATGCACCAAATTTCTTTCTGGGAAAAAGGGTTAACAATCTAAAGCAGAAGTTCCATACTGGCACAGACGGTGTTAACAGATTGCAAGGGCGTAACAAAGCTACACCATCCTTGTCTTGTCATCGCCCTGTGTTGGACAGGTGTGCAATCCTCACAAAATGAAATTAGATGCGCATTTGTTTATTTTGCTTGCAGATATGGTGGGATACAGAGAATTGTGGTTCAGTAGCAGCTGTAGGACCATGGCTATGTCAGACACAGGGGCATATCTGTCTGTACTAAGCCCTAGTTCTCTCACTCCACCCCCAGTCATAGAATATAGCCCAAGTAAAAAGCTGTTCATACCACTGTACTCATTCCGTGTTTGTCATACATTACTAGGGTTTCATTGAATAATGCCATTTTACCAAGGGTATTTCCTAACAATGCAACCCCTATGAGGCAGGGGCACAGAACAAACACTCTCTTCTTACCATAAAGCTAGCCTGCAATTAACCAATCAAGACAATATTTAAATTGAACTATGTGCTATGGCCAACATAGAAACATGCAAACATTGATAAGGTGCCCTTCTTATAAGGTTTATTATTAAATTACCTAATGCATAACACATTTGGAGAAGATAGATGAAAGATAATATAAAGATGACAAAATCTACTTTATTCCTTTTAACCATACAGTGCAGGCCAGGTAGAGATTCTATACTAGGAAATATTCGATGATATTGGAGTTGTTAACTGTGATAGGCCCTTCTGGGATATTCTAGGTGTTGAAAAGGGAAAGAGAACTATTTCTGTCTAAGGGCTCTTACACATGAGCGTTCCGACCTGAGCTCCCCTGCGTTCCGTTTTTTGGCGTTCAGCCGCAGGGGAGCGCAGGAATAGACGCAAGTAATTATTTGAAATGGGGCTGTACTCACTCAGGCGCGTGTAGGCGCCGAACGCAGGTTCAGACGCAACATGCTGCATTTTTCCTGCGTTCGGCGCCTACACGCGCCTGAGTGAGTACAGCCCCATTTCAAATAATGACTTGCGTCTATTCCTGCGCTCCCCTGTGGCTGAACGCCAAAAAATGGAACGCAGGGGAGCGCAGGTCGGAACGCTCATGTGTAAGAGCCCTAAAAGAGGTTTAATTTAAAGGGATTAGCAGCTGGGATTTTTTTACTTTAAATCAGGAATGATGTGATTTGTTTGCCAAGGGACAGAGACTTCTGATTTTCTATATGTATCAAGGTTTCTAAGGGCCTGTAATGCCACAAATGTGTTGGTGGTGAGAAAGGCTGCAGGATTTTTGCCCTGGGCCCATGAGTGCCTTAAAGCAACACTGGAAAACAAAAATATAGCAGGCATCTCCTTGTATCTCTTACTAGGTTACTTACAGCATGCTTTTGCCATACGTGTTTTTTATAATACAAGGAGTAAGGAGACAGCAGATTGCATAAGCAGGTAGGCCTTGTAACCACCTTTGCCAGTCATTGCATGTTTCAAACGAGGTATAGTAAGCCCTGATCTGTTCCTAGTATAGAAGAAGACTAAAGTTGGCTATACACGGTAACATTTAAGCGGGTCTTTTAGACAGATTTAGCACCTTATCTGCCCGTGTATGGGGCCTTCAGACAGGCCTCCCCAATCAATATCTGGCCAAATATCAGCTGGTTATCAAACGGGCAGGTTGGATTTTCCTCTCTGATCAAGGACAGTATATGGAGTTGATGGGGTCTTTGTCCAACAACACTTATTCCTATTGTTGTAATCTGATTGTTCGGCCCTATGGTTTAGGATTAGGATTAGCCTAATATCGCCCTGCCTTTGAAGGGCATATCGGGGAAAGATTTTATAGTGTATGGCCACTATTTCTGAAGATGCAAAATCCACATTTTGAACCTGAAATACAAACTAATTTATTCTTAAACACTGGCTACCTTGCATGAGTGAGATGGGCTTTCTCTGTCTCTTCTTACAGTTATCTTTATTAGGGAATCAGAAAAGGTTCTCCTCAGTATTCCATGTGGTTTGTTTAGTGGGCCCCTAAGTTAAGAACAGCTACAGATGTGAGGAATTTCAGGTTAGTGAAAGGATAGGATGGATCTCATGAAATCTTTAGTAAACCAGCTTTGAGACTGTTCTTGATTTGTCAGTTCCCCTAGGAGTGAGCAGTGGTGCATTAAAGGGCATTCATTGTCAATGCAAACCATGTGACAAAGTCAATATTATGTTACAGTTTCTTTTTCCTTTATGGGTACATAAAGCTTTAGTATTTGTTAGATCTGAGCATGGTTAGTTCATTTCCATATTACACTGTAAGATCCACCTTGGCTTGAGACAATACATTTTAGGTCCTAGCCCCCATTCTTGACGCTGAGTAAACATGGGTTTACCCAGAAATCCAAATATCCTAAGGATACACTGAATTCAGCATTCTGTTCAGAAGTCACCTCCATCACAGAATATTTTGGCATGATTGATAAAAATCCTTACCATTTCTGAAAATATGAAATGGAGAAACCTGTTGTATCACCAGAAGTTCAAATGTTCATATTTATCAACACACACTTGTTTGTCAGGAAAATGGTCTGAAAGGAACTGGCAAATTTATAAAAGCCTTTTTTTCCACTTGATTTTACAATTATGGATACAATTATTTTCTTTTGAGTGTTAGAGTGCAATGGCAATAGTGAACCAACACCGAATCAAATTGTTACACCCCAGAAAGTAGAATAGCAGTTGGTTAATTTTAACCACGAACCACGGGCAAGTCTAGAATGACCTCTGTTTATATGAATTCTATACCTTAAAGTACTGGGCAAAAACATTGCATTCAAATAATGCAATAAGAATTCAAGTTCTGATTTAGTATTTAGTTAAATGTTTTGCAAAGGATTCAGTATTTAGATGAATCCAACAATCTTGGATAAGGTTCATATCTAATACAAATCACATTGCTCTTATTCATTTAGGGCTTTTTAAAACAATTATGTCTTTCCTTCCACAGATATAACAGTGAATCTGCATTTTTATTTTCACAGCTGAGTGCAGGGATCTCAAAGCACTTTAGCAGGCTGTGAGCAGACACTGAACATGCAGAACAGATCTACAACCCAGAGCAAGGAACTCATTAATCAAGTAAATGTGCTGACACTTTTTACAGGAAAACATACAACAGGTGAAGAAGTTAAAACACGAAGGCTATACATTATGGATAAAAAATATCTTAAAAAGCTAGTTTGGTGCAATTCTTAAGAATGGGGGATTTTAATTACCTGGATATTGACTAGAGCAATACTACTGCCAGAACAGCGGAAACAAGTTTATAAACGTGTTACATGTCACAGGTTGTTGAGAAGCCAAACAAAATTAGGGTATACTATATCTAGTGTTCCAGAACGTATAACATATATGCATGTTCTAGAACCCTTGAGTAACATTGACTATAATGCTATCCCATTAAATGTTTGTTGCAAAAAGTGAGCATACACTGGGTCAACAAAACTTGGGAAAAACTTAAGGAAAGCAAAAGCAAGCATCTAAGGGCAGCACTTCACTGCATAGTTTGGCACAATATGTTTTCCACTAAAACAGAAATGGTTGTCATTAAAACATATTTTAATTATTAAAAATAGTTTAAGTAACTTATTACTAATCACAATGTATTCTCTTAAGAAAGAAGTGTGAGTGTGTCAATAAGGAACAGTAACACCAAAATATAAAAGTGTTTTAAAGTAATAAAAATATAATGTACTATTGCCCTGAAAAGTCTATATGGCACAGGTTAAATTATGGATACCAGATAACACCATTATGTTCTACAGAGCTTAATTTGCTCAATTCAGAAGTAAAGAATTTAATCGCAAACAAGAGGAATGCATCTAAAAGCTACATGTCAGAGGAGACAAAAATTTATTTTTATAAAGAATATAAATAACTGTTCTGATTTGCTCAGACTCCTTTTCATCTCATATGGTACCTATGGTTTGGAGGAAAGCTGATGTAATTAAAATATTTAAAGAGGGGTTACATTCTCAAAAGCCAGTAAGTTTAACAATTGTGGTGGACATGTTATTTGGAATTTTGGGAACACACTAAACACTATGGGGCAAATTCACTAACCTGCAGAGTTGCACTAGCGCAGGCTTTGCCACACTTCGCCGCACTTCGCCAGGCAAAGTTTTGCCAGGGCGCTGCTAATTCACTAAGGTCCAAAGTTGCGCTCAGGGAGGCGAACGGTAGTGAAGTTGCGCTAGCGTTAATTTGTCAAGGAAAGTGAAGTTACGCTAGCGATGCCTAACTTGCATAAGGCACCAAGTTAAAGTTGAACGGACGTCTGTGAAGCAGAAAATACATTACACTACACAAGTCTGGGAAAGCTTCATTAAACAAAATAGAGTTGATATTTTGCCCTATACATGTGCCCACTGTATAGTTTAGGTGCCATATGTTAGGAAATGTAGGGGGTATCCCCAAAAAAATTTACAATCTTTTTCAGCCTATCACCCTTAAAAAAGGAAAAGACGCCAGCGTTTTTTGGGACTTAGAAAAAATTTCAACTTTTTTTGAAGCAATCCTTATCTACTCTATTGCACTTCGCCTGGTCTGAGGTGGCGAAGGCAAGTCTGGCGCAAGAGGTAACGTTTAGTAAAATGCGCAAGTTAGTGAATTAGCGTACTTACGTCCCTTCGCCATAGCGCAACTTCGTCTGGCGTAAGGGTGCGATGTAGTGATAGAGTAGGTCCACTTCGCTAGCGAATTTATGTCAGCACCCGGCGAAGTAACAAAATGACATCACGCTGGCGAATTTGCACTAGTGTTAGGCGATTTGCACTTTAGTGAATTTGCTCCTATGATCTAGAGCAGGGGTCCCCAACCTTTTTTACCGTGAGCCACATTAAAAAATAAATAGTTGGGGAGCAACACAGGCCTGCAAAACATTCCTGGGGTGCTAAATAAGGGCTGTGATTGGCTTTTTGGTGGTCCCTGTGTGGACTGGCAGACTTCAAAAGGCTCTATTTGGCAGTACACCTGGTTTTTATGCAGCCAAAAGTTGACTCCAAGCCAGGAATTCAAAAATAATCACCTGCTTTGAGGCCACTGGGAGCAACATCCAAGGGGTTGGGGAGCAACATGTTGCTCGTGAGCTACTGGTTGGGGATCACTGATCTAGAGAATGGTATTATAAGTAGGAATCATCAAGGCTTTATGAAGGATAGATCACATGCAGCCCAATTAATTCCATCCATGATGTGGCATCCTTGCAGCAGGATCTTGACAAACTGGTAATCTGTGTGGCTAATTGGCAGATGGGTTTCAAGGTAAAGGGTGTTAGGTAAATCCGTGATGGAGAAAGACCTGGAGGTACTTGTAGAAAATAAACTTGTCTGTAGCAAGCAATGGCAGTCAGCAACTGCAAGGGCAAACAATGTTTTGACTGGTATTAAAAGGTATATATACATTGAAGTTTGAAAAGGGTAACTCTTCTTACAAAGCACTGGTAAGGCCACAGCCCACATCTGGAATATTCAGTGTAGTTTTGGTCTCCAGCACTCAGGATATTATTGAATTAGAAACAGTGCAAAGAAGGGCAACTAGGTTGGTTAAGGGCCGGGAAAGGCTTTATTATGAAGAAAGACTGGCCAATTTGGAAATGTTTACACTGGAGGTTGCACCCAACCTTATGTATGAACTCATTAATATATTAATAATAATACAGACAATAATGTTATGTTAGTTCCCATCACACTACTACAGCAACTAATTAACTAATACAAGCAACTATATATCAATATTCAATACCTACAAATCACTAAAATACAGTTTACAATTGTAGAAAGTTAGCTACCAGCAATTCTGGGGGGAAACAGAAGACTAGAAGTTCTAACCCTCAATAAATCTTCCAATATAATGTATGGGGGTCAATGATAAGTGATGAATGAAAGTGACAATGCACACCTTTTCCACAACTCCCACTGTAAATGTCCATGAGATCTGAAATTATTTATGCAGTAGGCCATGTTTTATGCACAGCAATCTGTTAGCAGTATGCAAAGTGTTTGTGCAAAGGAGATAATAAGTGAATGTATGTTAAAGGAGCTGTTTTATGGGTAGAATTTGTTTTAATTTATGTTGATTTGTAATAGGCCTAAGGAGTTTAGGTTAAATAGCTTAACTCAGTATTATTGTTATTGTTAATTTATGTTACACTGCCCTTGAAAGGGAGCTTGCAATCTAAGGTCCCTATAGCATTCTCATAACACACACACTAGGGTCAATTTTTGTAATGTGCCAATGAACCTGCTTATATTTTTTTACTTATTATAGAAGCAGTTGTCAGCTACCAAAATGGCTTTCACGTCACAAAAAATTGTGAGTTCATATAACATTTTTTGCAGACACAGGTGAAACAAGAGTGAACTAATGTCACGTAGCCTTTTCAGCCATATGCATTTGGAAATACAGTATAGATTTGCTGACTAGGCAATAGTTGATGGAGTGAAGGGTATTTAATTAGCTGGTCAAATTCACATCCATTTATGGCCATTTACAGAAAAAAGGCAATCTTATGCATTTTTTTCTGTTTCTTTTGAAGCTTTCAGAACCTTAGCATTTGCAGCATTTTGCATTTTTAAAAACCCTAAGGCAAACAAGTAGCTGTCAGCACAGATATTCAGGGAGTTTGTTTTGTGAAACAAAACAGTGAACAATTAGATATTAACTCTTAAAACTCCTCAGCTATCAACTAAAGCACAGCACTTTGGGTACAACACTATGGTTGTCACTACTGAAGAGTACTGTATGTGTGGGGCTTTGCTGCAGAGATATGGGCAAGCCTTATGAATAAAGGATAACAATTATTATAATTATAATTTTTAGGGAAATGCCTCCATTCACCACAGGTCTGGTAATATGTAGTGCATATGCTTTACTTGCAGGCAAAACAGTATGATATAAAACACAAAACAAAACAAAAAAGATAACTCTGTAGACATGCTGTTCTTATATTCTCAGCAAAGGGAACAGCAGCAGACTGGGGGTACATTTACTAAAGAGTGAATTTTGTTTTTCTGACGAATTTTTGTTAAAAAGAAAATTTGCAGGGATATTGGCTATTTACTAAAAGTCGAGTAATACCTTGTCACTGGTGAACTTTCAAAGTGTTTCACCA
The DNA here is from genome assembly GCA_038501925.1 of Xenopus petersii. Classification (NCBI taxonomy): domain Eukaryota; kingdom Metazoa; phylum Chordata; class Amphibia; order Anura; family Pipidae; genus Xenopus; species Xenopus petersii. The sequence continues at coordinate 150,123,373 of CM076672.1, forward strand.
GGTGAATTTTCGCTCAGGCGAATAATTGTAATTCCACTAATTTATCAAATTGTGAAAATTTTAATTTGTTACCCTTTTCACCAAAATCTATTTTGCCAGGTTCTGACAGCAAATTAATACAATGAGGCTATATCCTCAACATTATTATGTAACATAGTAAGTTAGGTTGAAAAAAGACACACGACCATCAAGTTCAACCTTTTAACTCTATTTTATCTGCCTAACTGCTAGATGAGCCAGAGGAAGGCAGAAAAAAAAACATTTGAAGCCTCTCCAATTTGCCTCAGAGGGGGAAAAAATTCCTTCCTGACTCCCAAATGGCAATCGGACTAGTCCCTGGATCAACTTGTACTATGAGCTATCTTCCATAACCCTTTATTCCCTCCCTTGCTAATAAGTCATCCAACCCCTTCTTAAGGGAGAGAATTCCACAGCTTTGTCAGTGACATCATATCCTGTATTTCAAAAAAGTCATAAAGGAAAAATCAAAACACTGGTGTTTATTCATATTTAAAGTGGTATTATGTTTACAATTTGTAACTGTTAAAAATCTATTACTTTTTTTTACCATTTAAAGCTCAAGCCACATTTGTTTTAGGGTGGGCTCATGGCCTGGGACAATATAGGATCTCTGTCTTCATTTTGCTTCCTTGGACATTTTTAAAGGGCCAGCCATTTCACCAACATCATTAATAAATACATATATATGATCTTTATATACCCACTGAATTTAAATTGACGGAAGCAGAAGTTAACGAAGTTGCGCTAGGAATAAAGTAAGACTAAAGAAAATGTTTTATGAAATTTTCTTGCCAACTAATCATTGCTGACAAAAGTACGCCAACGTTCTTTTGCTGAGATGTACAGTAATTACGCGTTTTGATGAATACGCATATTTGTCATAAAATAATGTCTGATGTAGTTGTGTGAAAATTCACACATAAGTAAATGTGCCCCTAAGCCTTGCATTTGCTGCATACCATTACCTCAGAGACCCAATCTGCAATGCAATATCAGTTCATTTATGACAGTACACATCAGATTTCTAAAAGCTCTGGATGAGTCTCCAGACATTGCTTCCTCTGCCCAGTTATTTCTTTTCTGGCTTGGCATAAGATGCTCAAATGCATCAGGCCTGGTAGAAAGTTATGCTGTTTCCTCAATATTAATTTTGTTTTGAGGGTTGGTTTGAATGTCGTCTAGTAGCTCTTTCATTTCCTTCAGAGAGGTTATATAATACAGTCACTCCTGACCACTTAAGGTAGAATGCTGGAACTCATTGTTCAGTATTATAAGAGATATATCAATAAAGTAATAAAGCTGCACTGTCCTTTCAAAATGAGGTTACGGGATCACAAAATGGCTGCATGACAACAGTAAATGGACACAAACTCAATATTCAGGATCCAACATCCTACATTTATTGCAACTGTTTTCAAACTCCTAGAAAAGTCGCTAGGAGCAAAACTTAGTGACACATATTATTGACATTGTGTTAATTATCATTATAGTCTGGCACTAATATAAATTTTAAGTGTGTACTTTTAAAGGGGTTGTTTACCTTTACATTAACTTTTAGCCTGATGTAGCGAGTGCTATTCTGAGACAATCTGCAATTCATTTTCATTTTTTTTATTATAATTTGTGGCTTTTGAGTTATTTAGCTTTTTATTTCTATTGCAATTATAGCAATTTGGTGGCTAGGATCCAAATTACCCTAGCAATCATGCAATTATTTGAATAAGAGACTGGAATATGAATAGGAGAGGGCCTGAATAGAAAGATAAGTAATAAAAAGTAGCAATAACAATACATTTGCAGCCTTACAGAGCATTTGTTTTCTAGATGGGGTCAGCCATTTGTAAGCCGAAAAGAGTCAGAAGAAGAAGAAGGCAAATAATTCAAAAACTATACAAAAGAAAAGTCCAATTAATAATAATTGGCCATTCTTTAACATTCTTTGGCCATTCTTTAACATACTAATAGATAACTTAAAGGTGAACCACTCCTTTAAGGCTTATTTTAGAAAACCTTTCAATTCCGTTTCTATGCAGAAATCCCCCTAGTTGGCTACTCAGATAAATCTTACAAGCAACCTCCTTATTTGACTAAGGTCTTTTTTTATCAGAAGTCATTTAAAGGAGAAGGAAAGGCTAAAATGAAGTAGGCTTTATCAGAAAGGTTTATATAATTACACCAGTAAAGTAATGCTGCTTTGAATCCTCTCTCAAAAGAAACACAGCAATTCCTGCTTTAAGCATAGACCTCCAGGGCTAGGGCTTGAGCATGCTCAGTTTGCTCCTCTCTCACTCTCCCCCTCCCTTTTTCCCCCTCCCTCCTCCCCTCACTGCTATAATCTAAGCCCAGAGCTATGAGCAAGCAGGGAGAAACTCAGAAAGTGATGTCACACCAAACTAATATGGGAGATGCTATCCTAAACAAACAGAGAGAGCTTCTAGAGCTCTATTGGTAAAGCATTCTACAGAATAAATATAGCTTGCGCTATTGTGGCTAATCTATTGGCAATTAACTGTTATCCTTCTCCTTTAACTTTCCTAAATGTTTTTGGAGTGTGGGAGAAATCCAGAGCAACCAGGAACACAATGAAGGAAGTGTCAGTGCCTAGCAGCTCTTGTAAGGTTGAAGTTGGTAACAAGGAGGAAGCTGTATACAGAAAGTCCAATACATGTTCAAGTTCATAGACGTTTCCAGGAAAAAGATCGGGGCAGGCAGCGAATAGGAGTCAAAGCAAGAAAGTCAGGTTCCAGGAATCAATCAATAAAGAATTATAGCCCACCCAGGAACACTCAGGAGTATAACTTATATTTGGCATTGAACATTACCGTCTTTTATTTTGAATTTGGAGCCAAACTGCAACGCAATGACATCACTACGCCAATGCCGCAATGTATGTGCAGACCACAGGCACCGGCTGGGCAAGGAGCACTAGCGGGCGCTCGTTATAGGCAGAAGGAATAAGACTAAGTGAAACTCACTACTAAAATGCCATGGGTGCAGACAGGGAGAGGCGTGCCACTGGGCACTTCTAATAGGCAGAAGGGGTAAGAATAAGTGGTGCTTACTACTGAAATTAATTAACATCATAACTGGGTCTAACGTAAATGTTGTGTGCACTTTCAAGGTTAATTTTATTAATATTAATAACTATTAGTAATTATAGTAAAATGTATACCTTCGGACACCCCTTTGAACATTTCACTTATCAAGTTTCTTGACAATATGCCCCGAATTACCTCATTAGGCTTAATAGCCATTACCATCTTTGGGTTGTCACTAAACAACCATGGGCTCCCCTAAGCACAAGTGAGGGTCTGAAAGTCATGCTAATTGATGTCACTCAACTACAACATAACAATTTCAAAACCACCATGAGATACAAGGATACAATAAACAACGTGAAGGTTTTGGAATGATCTTCACAATTCCCCGACTTAAACATAATCAAAAATCTGTGGGTCGACATTAAACATGAACGGTGTCCCAAGCAGATCTCAGAATTAAAAGTGATCTGCAAGGAAGAGTAGGCAAAAATCCCTACAACAAAAATCAAAAGACTGGATACAAGCTGTGATTGCAGTGTCAAAGGGGGCGTTAATAAAAACTTACTTAGTTGGGTGTCCAAATGTATGCACATGCTGCAATTACAATGTTTCCTATGTTTTAAAATGTAACTGTGCATTAACATTTGTTAATATGTTGTCTTAACACATACATTCCTGCGGCAGCTGTACTTTCCACTTACAAAATTAACAAAATAGGTCATTTGACTAGGGGGGTCCAAACCTTTGCTTCCAACTATATTTATTGCAACATCAAGGCACGAAGGAAGCTTCTACACACGTGGAAAATACCAAAACCAGGGTTTTAATGAAAAACACATTTCTGGCATCCATTCTGCAATTCTCCTAAAGCGTGGCTTCATCTATAACACATTTGTCAGTGTGCTAGAAGAACAGTGAACTGCTATCACAGGGGATGTTTAGTGACTGCGGTGAAGCCTTCCTCGGAGCCAAAGAGCTAAACATGACATATATCGGAGAGCACATGAATCTTGGTGTGCAGCACATTAATGTCTGCTCTTGGCCAGCAACATCTGTCCCTGCCTTGTTGCCTTGCCCTCCCTTACTCTCCCTGGATCTCCACTTGACTCGATTCCTCCTCTTACGCAAATCTGCTCAGAAATGATAGTCTTCCAACAATCAGCTCAGCCGTTGCTGGGGTGGCTTCTCACGACGTTAGCTGTGAGCATGACAACCGATGAAAGAAATGCAGCTAAATCTGACTCACTTCTGCGTGCGTGTTTCTTTTTATAAACGCAGGGAGACTTTAAAAATAAATCTGATCCAAAGTGTTCGTTGGTGGAGTGCACTATTTGTGGGGGAACACACATTGTTGTCGACTGTGGCAAAGTTTCACAGACCTTACGTTACTTGCTTCCTGTGTGCTGAACTTTTCTCGGCTCAGACCAGAATAATTTTTTTCATTTTAACAGCTATTAAATATTGTTTAGAAATGGAGACCATAATCAAAATGTATTTATATATAGATATCCACAAGAATGTGTATACAAGAATGTGTATATAAGGAGTATGCAAAAATATTAAGAGAGAGAAAAATAAATGAATTGCTATTTTGTGTTCATTTTTTTTCTTTGCACAACAAATAATTCATTTTAATTAGAGTCCATTGTAGTCATACAGTGATACTCATTCGGTTCTGACAGATCATACCTATCACATATCATTGATTCTTTCATTTTTAATTCTTTAATTCTCAATGTTTATTTAAACATTTTTTTCCAGGAAGAGGATTGCACCCTAAATCTTAGAAAACACATCAATGGGACCCCTATCCAGTGCCCCTATTCCATGATAATACAGGTATGAGATCCATTATCCGGAAGCCCACTATCCAGAAAGCTACATTTGGATTTTACTTTCAAATCTACTAACACTTTTTAAAATATACAGGTATGGGACCTGTTATCCAGAATGCTCAGGGCCTTGGGTTTTCCAGATTAGCACTGCGTATCTTGACAGCGCTATATAAATAAATGATGATGAAAAATAAATGATGATGATTAGAGGTCTTTCCATAATTTGGATCTCCATACTTTGTCTACTAAAAAATCATTTAAACATTAAATACAACCAATAGGATTGTTTTGCCTCAAATAAGGATTAATTATATCTTAGTTAGAATCAAGTACGGTTTCATTATTATTATTATTATTATTATTATTATTATAGAGAAAAGGGAAATCATTTTTAAAAATGTGAATTATTTCATTATAATGGAGTCTATGGGAGTTCCATAATTCAGAAACTTTATGGATAACGGGTTTCCTGATAACGGATCCAATACCTATATATAATATTGCCATCTAAGGTTCTACAGTACATCAAAATGTATCACAATTTTCTTTATATAAATTTATAATGATAAATGTTGTCTCAGTCTATCTAAAGACATAGTAAATATAAATCCTGCAGCATCTGCAAATGTAATCTATGTAGTATGAAATCATCTCATGCTCTTTGCTGGCACCCAGAGGCTATTGTTGCAATTTCGCTGATAATACCAAATCTGCTATACGACTATAAACAATGTGATTTAATTACGAGTAATTAGTTGTGTTGTTATTAAAAAAATATATTTTATTAACAGAAATATATGAAAAATATATTTTTTTTTTATTTCTGTCTCTCCCGGAAAGGTTTGGCTTTAATTGGCCAAAAAGAAAAAGCATATTTAAGTGAGGCGCTTGTTGTAACCATGGCAACAGCTGGAGAAGGTCAGAACGGAACCTATTCACATGAAATCACAAGATATTTGCTAAATATGTATTTTGTCATATCTGGACGTACTTAAAACACACTGCTATGTGTATGTATCATTAAATGGCGTCGCAAACGAGTGGAGACCCTCTGAATTGGGGAGGTTTTCACTGCCAGCCTTGTGTATCTGCTCAGAATTTTAATGGTTGTTTACCAAGTGAAATGAGCCACTGAAAGAGCAAGATGTTTTCAGCCATACGAGGTGTGAACGTCATCCAGGGCTGGAAATAGAATCCTTCCCATCATGAAATAGTTCTGTTCTCTTGTTTTGCCGGGTCTGAGCATCATTCCGATTCAATGTTGTGTGTTTGGATCCTATTAACTCGTTATTTGCCAGAGTGAAAAATATCACACAAACATATGGCTCTTAAACAACAGGCAGAATGGAGAATGAAGTTCATGGCTGCAGGTAAATTGGGGGGCCCAATAACTTAGCTCGAGTGAAGGAATAGAAGAAAAAATACTTCGAAATTTGAGTCGAAGTACTGTCTCTTCGACCCCCTAGTTTGCCACCTAAAACCTACCGAGGCCAATGTTAGCCTATGGGGAAGGTCCCCATAGGCTTCCTAACAATTTTCTGATCGAAGGAATATCCTTCGATTGTTCGTAGGAATAGTGCTAAATCCTTCGACTTCGAATATCGAAGTCGAAGATTTCAATTCGGCAGTCGAATATCGAGGGTTAATTAACCCTCGATATTCGACCCTAGGTAAATCTGCCCCCATGTAATTTTATGGAAATATAAGTACAATATATTAAAAAGAAACATATGTAAACACAGGGAAAAATATACTCACAGAAAGGGGCAGCAGAAAATGATTGCACAAATTATTATTCTGAGATCAAAACCTAGTATGTTTTTTGGCAATGTTGGACTGATGAAACAGGTACAAACAGCATCGGACTATTACCCCAGGGGCCCCTACACCCCCTCAGGCCCCCCCCCACCCCCCTGCGTGTGCACCTTTACTTGCCACAATCAGGGAAAGGGCAGCAGGGGAGTGAATATTGCAGGGTCGATCCGCCGACCAAGACCCTGTCCCCACCTGCAATATTCTTGCTCCATGGCTGTCCTCCTGGTCCTACCCTGATCTCTGCTTATATTATAAAGATTTGAGCTGAGTTACAATGGGGACAGGGCAGCCTGGAGATTTGACAGTCTTTTAAAATTCCCACCAATTCCCCAGTGTGGCCTCATCTTTCTAATATGCTTTCCAACATCTTTGCTGCCCCAGACCGGGCCATTGTGGCCTGCACACCGATCCTGGCCTATGGATACAAATGAAAATGATGTAACGTGCAAAAGTGTATGTGTGCACTAACCAATAACAACTAACCAGCAATTCACATTAGTTTAATGCAAGAAAAGGTTCCCATAAACAACGGCTGTTGGCTGTAGTCCACTTCACTTTTTACAGAGCCAGTAACCCAATGGCCCAAGTATGAAAAAGTACCTTGCCATACCTTACCATTGCTCATTTAGTTATTAATTGGATTTGAGTGATAAACCCACACCACATTAAGGGGCCGATTCACTCAGCTCGAGTGAAGGGTTCGAATGAAAAAAACTTCGAATTTCGAAGTTTTTTTTGGGTACTTCGACCATCGAATTGGTTAAATTCGATCGAATTCGATCGAAGTCGAACGAAATCGAACGATTCGAAGTAAAAATCGTTCGACTATTCGACCATTCGATAGTCGAAGTACTTGCCCTTTAAAAAAAACTTCGACCCCCTACTTCGGCAGATAAAAGCTACCGAAGTCAATGTTAGCCTATGGGGAAGGTCCCCATAGGCTTGCTAAGCTTTTTTTGATCGAAGGATTTTCCTTCGATCGTTTGATTAAAATCCTTCGAATCGTTCGATTCGAAGGATTTAATCGTTCGATCGAACGAAAAATCCTTCGATCGTTCGATCGCAGGATTAGCGCTAAATCCTTCGACTTCGATATTCGAAGTCGAAGGATTTCAATTCGAGGGTCGAATTTCGAAGTATTTTTAACTTCGAAATTCGACCCTTCGTGAATCGGCCCCTATGTCACATGATCTGATAGTTTGCTCTTTTACACCCAGTGGGGTAAATTTATCAAAGAGTGAAGTTCCGCCATTAGAGTGAAATTCCGCAGCTCTAAATTCATTTCTATGGGATTTTGAAAGGCGTATTTATCAATGGGTGAAAGTGAAAGTTCACCCTTTGATAAATACGCCTATAGAAATCCCATAGAAATGAATGGAGAGTGGCGGAATTTCACTCTAGTGGCTGAACTTAACTATTAACTTCACTCTTTGATAAATACCCCCAAGAGGGTGAAGCAGCGGTGTAACAACGGCTCGCTGGGTCCCCCCACAAAAATTCTTCAGTTGGGCCTAGCATGCACCTACCTGGAGCTCCCTGCACCTCGCCCATTCTGTGGTCACACCCCCTAATTACCATGTTCATTTTACAAAATATGGAAGGTTATGAAAGTTTGAACACATTTCTATGGTTTTTATGTGTTATTACAGTTTTGCTAAAGAAGGCAAATTGCCTTTTAGGCTGCAAGTTACAGTTTCCCCAAAAAACTTATCTTAATTTTTTACAATTTCTCCTTTGCTTATCTTAAATTGTTACAAAAGTATCAAAGTGCGCCTGCCACATATTCTGAGCTCTCTGTCAAAAGACAATTACGTTTTAGAAACATATCTTTTTATAGCTGTTCAATGCAGGAGATCAAAGAGAAAGTCGGGACATTTCAGTAACAAACCCAGGACTGCTGGTTGAGCTGTCAAAATTGGGACTGTCCCGTGAAAAATGGTACAGTTGGGAGGTATGAAACTTTTTAAATACAATTCTAAAAATCCCATAGGAATGAATAGAACATGGGTGAGTTTCATTAATTAAACTCACATTTTGATAAATCTGCCCCTTGTATTAATTTCAGTGAGTCTTCTGTTTTGTTTTTTTAATTTGGCAAAGGAGGGAAATAGTGTTTTTGCACTTTGACCACTGTTTTCATTAAGTAAATGTGTCCTTATGAATCCTATACAGGTATGGGATCTGTCTACTGTGGCAATGTATTTGTGCAGACTGTTGCTTAATTACATCTGTCTAGCAGTGTACAAATACTCTCCTAATAAGGTATATCCTATATAAGGGGTCCATGCTCTCCTGGTCTAAACCATAAAGGGATATATATATATATATATATATATATATATATATATATATATATATATATATATATATATATATATATATATATATATTTATTTATTTATTTATTTAATTTATTTTTTTATATACACACACACACATATATATATATATACACATTTACAGTATACATATATTTTTTTTCTTTGACATTTTTCCCAACTTGCCGTTAAATCTTTATGTATGCATTGGATAGAGTAACATGATTCCCACAGTGTCTTACTTTAAAATGAAAATGAGTCTTTATAATCAACACTTGGATCAATAGAAACAGTTAACAGTAAGTGTTTACATAAATCAAAACATTGGTAAGACTGATTTATATTTGAATCATCGTAATGGCTAATTGTATTTCCACATATACAGTTACATACTCTTATGCTACCTTTAAAAAAAAAAAATTACATTTGTGGGAAAATTAACATCAACTTGTGTTTTCTACATATGAGATGAATGACTCGGCTCATAATAGCATTCCTGTCCCTAAGACTAGGGGTTTGGCAAATGCAATTTAACTTATTTCGTTGGAAAATACAAGTTCTCTTTCATCTGGCTCAGACTTATTGCAATGCTTTCTTCCATGTGCAACTATTTTGTGCAATGGTCTACTCTCTGTCACCTACTATGTTTTCTTTTTGTCTCTCATAAGAGGCACATATTTCATACGGGCCACAATTCCCTTCCTCTGCCATTGCTCTAAGGCTATGACATTAAAGTATAACCTAAGCTTAACTAAAGAAGTAGGCTAGAAATGTTGTACATTATATTTTGAGTTCTATACCAGCCCAATGCAACCACAGCCCTCTAGTAGCTCAGTAGCTCCTCATCTTCTTTTCTGCTGATTCACTTCACATGCTCTGTGCTACTGTCACTTACTGAGCTTAGGGACCCACTCAAAATATACAGTAGACATACAATATAACCGTCACAATATACAGTACGCATATAATATAAATGTCACAATATAAGGCTGATTAGTAATTAATACAGATAATTATTAAAGGCAGCACAGAAACCAGTACAACTAGCATCAGAATTTAATAATCAGCCCTGTAGCATCATCTTATATTACAGACCAACCTAATTTTCTGCTGGCTAATTTTCAACAACCCCTAAGTTTAGCTTCTCAACAGCTGCTCAGAGCCCACTGACCATATAAGTGTCACAGACACTTTCCAAGATGGTGACCCCCTGTGACAAGTTTGAAGTCCTTGATCATTGCGGCTATTGAGATGCTGAAACTTTAGGCTGGTGCAATAAGTTCTGTATATAAAACATGTAATGTTTAGCCATATTCAATGTTAGGGTTTAGTTCTTTAAATCCAGTCTTTCCATCTATTTTGAGATCAAATTGTTCCTCTACTAAACTTACAGGGGCACAGCAGGGACCCAATAAAGATTTTCTAGTAGTAATATACTGGGTAGGACTGGCCTCCTGCACTCCTTCCTGTCCTCCACCCCACCTGATCTCTGAAAAACGAATCACAAGCAAGGGTACACATTGGTAGAGAGTAAGTTGCACAGCTGAGGCAGGGGGCCCCTGATGTGGCAGTCTGATACTGGTAATATACAGGACCCACTAAAGATTATCTATAGGTATACAGGTACCTAGGGTTGCCACCTGTTCGGTTTTGACCCTGAACAGTTTGGTTTTTCTTAGGGGTGTTTGGATCACAACTGCTTGTTCAAGTTTCACTCTTGTGAAACCCAAATAATAATCTGGCCTATTACCACCTCTGATGTCAAAACTCATCTCACACATTTGGAGGTGAGTCACTAACACACCCCCAAATGTCATAACCCCACTCACACAAGTCACTGCTCCTCCCCAATACCATTGTCCCACCCCCTTGGTCGGTTTTTGTGGAAGTCAACCCTACAGGTACCAGAAATTAGGGTACTACATTTTCCCTTAATGTGTACAGGCAGGTTTCCTTTCAGGTTAAAATGGATCAAACAAGAATTCTTTCTTCTACATCTGCTAATCATAGTTATACTATACAATACATTGTGACCATGACCAGGACATAAGTTAAATGAGAAGAATCTCAACATGTTACTTCATTCTACATGCACTCAGAACCAGTGATATGTCAAGTTCATTCAAGCTATTTAATGTTGCTGTAATTTGTAAACACAAATTGAAATGCTAATATCTGAGAGCAAAATATCATTTTTCCTAAAATACACGAACTGTTGGTACTTGTGTGTCTGACTTGTCTGATATGTTTACACTAATCTGCACAAAAAAAAGTAAAGAATCTTTCTACCCTTCTAAAATAAGCAGTTATTTTTAAAATACAGACATTTTCATTACTTGCTCATGCCGAGGTAGTGACTAATCCTCCCTCACTGATTTGTACAATAACTGTGCTTGTGCTTCAGAAATGAGGGAGCAGGAATTTGGACACAGTCCATTTACATTAAAGCTTCCCCAGAAGACTTCTGAATTAGAAAGTTGGCCAAAAAGGACTTTTTTCTTTCCTTCACCTGCACCGGGTCAAGTCATTTATAACATTTAGGTTGCTGTCAACCTTCTCTAACATATAAAAACAGCAAAAACATTTTAATTAGCACTCTTTGATGTTAAACCTCAGTTAACATCTAAACCACGTGTTCCAGTTTCAGGTTATTAAATGACTTCAAACAGGTTATATTATAATTATAGTCCTACCTTGGGCATGCAGTCACTGCAGTTTGATTTGATAATCATGCATGTCAGGGAAGTCCTCATTCTTAACTAGTTAGAACTGATGAGTTTAAGAAGTACTAGTTTATTTGTATTTAATGCACATTTTCATAGTAGTAACTTACTATTTAACTTTTTAACACATGGAATGTCCAATTCCCAACATAAATTATCAATTTTGTCCTATTGTGTTCTGTGCGCAAATAAACATTTGTCAGACATCCTTGGTGAGGGGACTATGGTTTTACTTACACTCTCAGCTGGAGCCTTAGGTTTTCTTGCTAAGCTTTTTGTTAAATAAGAGACTTAAGTTGGCCATATACCATTGGTTCCTAACCCGATAACCCCCTAATGGCTGGGCGATATCGGGTGAATCCAAAATTCGGCTGAACGATCGGATTGCTGTGAATGGGCGCAGACAGGTTGCAGGACCGCATAAACTAGCCGATATCTGCCTGATTTTTGGCCTATCAATCGGGAGGACCTGCCAGGAGCCCCACACATGGGCCCATAAGCTGCCGAATCAGTCTAAAGGACCAATATTGGCAGCTTTAATCTGCCCATGTATGGCCACCTTTAGGCATATATTTTAGCAGTCCTAAAAACATGTATGATAGGATCCAAAACTTTTTCCCGCCATGGACATCCCACAATTTTAACTTCCTACTGGGTTTGCCCTGGGTGTGGAACAGACACTAGGAGGCACTAACTGCCAGGCCAGGGTAAAGAATACATTGTCTTTATTGTTAAAGGAGAACTAAACCCTAAAATATATATGGCTAGAAATTCCATATTTTGTATATTCAACTTATTGATTCAGCCTAAAGGCTCAGCATCTCTATAGCAGTAATGATTCAAGTCTTCAAAGTTGTTACTTGTCTCCCATCTTGGATTTTGTTAGAAATGTCTGCAACACACACGTGCAGCTGATGAGACGCTAGACTCAGGGGTTGTGGCAAATCATCAAGCAAACAATTAGGTTTGTCTGTCATAAAAGCTGATTCCACATGGCTGATTATTAAATTCTAAAAGGTAAATTGCATTGGTGTCTGAGCTGCCATGTACCAATAATCTGAATTATTTACTAATCAGCCTTAAATTGTGACATTTATATTATATATGTATTCAGTATATGTTGTGTCACTCCCTCAGCTCAGTAACTTACAGGACAGGAGCACAGAAAAGAAGAAGATGGGGAGCTACTGGGGGCAAATTCAAAGGCACAGATCTTTACTGCCAAAAGGCTGTGGTTGCCTTGGGCTGGTGAAGAAGCCCAACACATTATGTAAAATATTTCTGCCCTGCTTCTTAGGCTTGCATTAGTTCTCCTTTAACATATATTTTTAAAATGCCACCAGCACCATGTTCCAATCTGTGCTGTACAATACATAATGGGTACATAAAATGAACACAGATTACAGACAAAAAAACACAATGAATAACCATAACTGACGCAAGAGAATGCTGACCAAAAGATCTTACTAAGTAAAAGGAGGGATATCTAAAAGAAGAATGATCACATAATCCGCATATGTTTTATGACAGTTTTACAACAATTATTTTGATATTTAAAGGGAACCTATATTAGAATAAACTCTCCCCCCCACACACAAACTGAAGGTGGGGATAATACTGTAATACTGCTTGTACTGTTGAAGGAAACAATGCTCAAGGTGCTAAATGTATCCCCAGAGTTTCTGTTTTAAATGAATACTGATAGGGCCAAAACACAGGTCTCTATTTGGGAGTTCTAACATTACTTTAATAATAAAAGCTATTTTTTCTTAACCAGTATGGTATTGTAGAACAAATGAGGTTGTTTGTAAATACATAAAGCCAGATATTTCTTCTCCCACTGAGACTGTGAAGGCCATAAAACTATGTCAAGATATAAATTAAATTAACCAGAGCTGTCTTTGAAGACACACAAGGCAAGGCAGCCCACTCATTTGCCCCTCTACTTGCCACCCCCTTGCACTTGCCCATCAACCCCCATTATATAGTATTCCTCCCTCTCACATCACCAAACACAACTCTATCCCCTTTTCCCCTTGGACTCTCTCATCCACTCCCAGTAAATGTTGTACAGTATGGGGCCGATTCACGAAGGGTCGAATATCGAATTTAAAAAACTACGATATTCGAGCATCGAATTGGTATGCTTCGATAATCGAAGGCTGTCTTCGATCGAATACGGCTATATTCGATCGAAGGAAAACATTGTTCGATCGATTGATTCCATGCTACGATGCGAAGGTTTGCGAGTATCGAATAGACGAAGATGATCGAAGGTAGCTTTTGCCCCACTTCTATTCGAAATCGATCGATTCGAATTTTTCATGCCCCACTTCCTTTCTGCCATTTTTTCCAACCAGGAAGTCCTCTGGAGGCCATTTTAGGTGCATTGGCGCCAGGTCCGGACTGAGAATTAAAATAGGCCCTGGCACTTCAGGTACATGGAGGCCCAATAAGCCCACACAGAGGCCCAAACAGCCCCCACCAGCCCACTAAATAGTGACTTTCTATGGCACCTTATAGCAGCCCCTCTGGCATTTGCCAGAACCCACAGATTGCCGGTCCTGGCCTGATTGGCGCCCTTAATGCGCACTTGCTATTTGGATGAGCTAGGTGGAGGAGGTTGCCAAACAGCTGCACACAAAATGCAAAGAAGGAGTGAGGAGGAGGAAGGAGAATGTGGTTCCAGCCCTGATGAGGTGCCCAGGGTGGCTACATCCCACACTACGTGGGATGTAAGTCACCACAGGAGGGGGAGAGAGGGGGACAGGGGCTGGAGTGTCAGAGGGAGAGGTTCCTGGGCTGAGGTGGAGGAGAGCCTTTCAGGTGGAGGGTCCCATAGAGGGGGAGAGGAGAGGTCTGGGAGTGGCAGGGCAATGAGCTCCCCCAGCTCACGCCACGTGTCCCCCCCAACATCGGGGACACGTGGCAGGTCCCGCACCCCAGCCAGGGGAAGTAGGGCCTCCCCCAGGGCACGCCACGTGTCCCCCTCAACATCGGGGACACGTGGCAGTTCCCGCACCCCAGGCAGGGGAAGTAGGGCCTCCCCCAGGGCATGCCACGTGTCCCCCCCCAACATCGGGGACACGTGGCAGTTCCCGCACCCCAGGCAGGGGAAGTAGGGCTTCCCCCAGGGCATGCCACGTGTCCCCCCCCCAACATCGGGGACACGTGGCCGGTCCCGCACCCCAGCCAGGGGAAGTAGGGCTTCCCCCAGGGCACGCCACGTGTCCCCCCTAACATCGGGGACACGTGGCAGGTCCGGCACCTCAGCCAGGGCTGGAAGTACAGCGACAACCGCCAGGAGGAGGCAAGAGGAAGAGGAACCAACACCGGCCTCACAGAGGAGGCCAGAGGAGGAGGAGGATAATGAGGAGGACGATGGAGATGAGGGCCCCAGTGGGCGAATGGGCCGAAGATTTTCCAGTGAAGAGAATGCAGCACTGGTTGATGAAGTCATCGTGCAATGGGATGTGTTATTTGGATGTCGATCCCATCGCATCAATGCTGCCAGACGCAAAAAAATCTGGCAGCTAGTAACGGACAAAGTCAACGCTGTAGGCGCTGTACACAGAGATCGCAACACTGTGTACAAATGCTTCAGTGACCTGAAGCGTTGGATACGGGCGAAGTTTGCTGCCAGGAGAGCAAAGGCCCAGTAGACCGGTGGGGGCACTTTACCATCTTTGAGGCTCCAGCCTTATGAACGCCGGCTTCTGGACATTATGGGCAGAGAGGTCTGTGAAGGTTTGGAAGGGCCAGTACATGACACAGACTGGAGAAGTAAGTACATTTTAATACCCAACATTCTTACTGCTTTTATCCACATTCTTATCATTTGCCTAAATAACTCATTTCCCCTTTATCATTTAGCTTCTTTGCTTAAATATTGCCCCTGTTTGCCATTAGAGGATTTTATGTTTCCAGGATTGTTGTTTGTTTTTGTAGTAGTTACTTACGTGCAGCTGTAACATTGCCAAAAAGGCAAACGTTTATTAACCATTTCCCTACTAGAACAGAAATGTTTATAAAGTGGATTAAAAGGGTTGTTGAGCTTGAAGTTAACTTTTGAAGTATGTTATGTTATCATTTTAGACTGTCATATCATTCTATTCCAGTCTCTGATTTCTAGGAATGTATGGTTGCTATGGTAATTTACATCGTAGCAACCACATTTTCAAAATAGTCTACTGTAGAGCTGATAAAAAAAAAAACAGAATATTGGGTACCATAGGAAAACATTACTTTAAGGTTAACAAACCCTTTAACTTCAGTGTGTAAAAGTGTGAAGCAACATATGTAGAGCCTACAGCAGCTGTATTGTCATCTATTACATTCTGTGCTTCTCACATCATTGCAAACAGTGCCTTTGTGTCATGTATTTAACTTTTCAACCTTAGCATCTCCCTTGCAGTGCCCTGATAGACTCCACTTGGACTTTAACATATCGTTTCCTCGCCCATTACATTTGAGTTATTATTTTAAAGGCTAACTTAAATATTTCAGAAACATGTTGTAGGTTTGTCCATCAGCCTAATAAACAAGTACAATTGTAGTAGCTTATGAGTGACAAATTTATGTTGCACTTTCTTAACAATTGCAGCACCACCGCGGACAGCGCCACAACCCACGGACAGTGACCAGGACCTTGATCCTCAGCAGCCCCAGGAAGAGGGTGAGGCTGCAGAGAGCCCCAGAGCCCCACAAGCTCAAGGTACAGACATGTTTGTGGCCAATGTAGTTGCTTCCTCAAATTGTTTGCAACATTACTAATGTCCAATTTCACATTACAGAACATCGAGCTCCCCAGCGCGCCCAGTCGCCAGTCGTGCTACCTGTGGTGCCCCCCAGACGTAAGAGCCCTTCCTTTATTTGTCTGTGTCCCAAAGATGCAAAGCACATTTACTGAGCCCCTCATGCAGCCTACTTTATGTGCCTCTTCAGTGTTAATGAAAAGCAGTAGGTTGTTAAAGACAGATTTTGTATAAGAATATACATTTTGGCCATTTCCTTATGCGACCAAAGTGTCAATTATATCAGATTCTTCTGCTGCTCTGTCTCTGCATCTCTCCCTTCCTCTTCCTGTGCCTCTCCCGTTCTGACTGTCAGCCTGAAATCACCATACAGCGCTACTACTATTTCACTCTCTCTCAGCCCCACTTTAAAATCCTACTGGATGTCTTTGTGACTGCCCTTGACTATTGGCTCTGCTCAGCGTACATTCTCGCCTGTTGACTCGACACTTTTCTTTTTCCTTTTACATGGTCCATCTTGCTCCCCCTCAGTCCAAGCCACCCACCGTCTCAAGTTTTACTCTGGCTCCTCATGCCTCATAGTAGTTTTCTCCCTCCATGCTGTCTCTCCAGTCTCCCTTTCCACTTGCAGGTTCCCTCTCTATTCTTGCTCCCACCTCCTATACCACCCCTGTGTCAAGTTTCACTCCCCTCTCCCAGGTTCAATCACCACTCTCATTGTGTGTCTCATACTATCTCCTTAACTTGCAGCTGATGACAAACAAGGCAAACAAAAAACACATATATTTGGACTATATACACATTAATGTTCCATTTCAAATCCAGTATTGGAATGATTTAGCCCCCCCACACCCAAACATGGAAACACCCAACACCAATTTATCTTCTAAGATTATCTTTGTGAGCTTCCTTTCCCACCTTTGTTTTTTTGTTATGGGTTATGCACATGTCCAATAAATTGATCAATGTTTATATTTCTTTTTTGTTGTAGGTGATGCTGCTGAAGCGGGTGCTGCTGCTCCTGCTGCTGAAGCGGGTGCTGCTGCTCCTGCCGCCGCTGCACCAATTGGGGGACCACCACAGGAGCAACCAGAGCGACTGTGTGAGAGACGTCGGCACTATGTGGGACTTATGTCAACGCTGATCCAACAACAGCGCCGCCACGGTCTCTGGATGCGAAGATGGTTTATGGCTATTAGAGAACAGCCTCACCAACCACGGGGTCCTGCTGAGGGTCCAGTCCCTGGTCCTGCTCCCCCTCCACCCCTGCATCTCCTCAGCAGCGCAGAGGAAGGGGGTATGGAAGGGGACAAGGTCCTGTCCGAGGGGATAAGTGCAAATGTCCCTAGCTCCAGTCTGTGTCACTTCTCAAACTGACACTGGCCTCTTTGCCCATTTTATCCTGGCAAAGAACTTCGCCCAATTCACGCTTCAGGTGTGACTTTGTCCGTTACCCAGCAATGGGACTGACATCCAAACAACACATCCCATTGCTTAGACCATGCTGCATTCTCTTCACTGAGGGGTGCCATTTTAAGATCTATTGGCACCCTTTCCAATAACACCTGGAAAAGCACTTAAAACATCAAAGTGCATTTGCTCTAACATATTTGTGTATTTCTGGTGTTATCAGCACCAAGGTGTGCCATATCTACCATCCATTGGCACTCTTTTCCAATAACATCTGGAGAAGCACTTACAAACATCAAAGTGCATTTGCTCTAACATATTTCTATAGTAATGCTGCAGTGTTTCCCAAAACATTCACTTGGGACAAAAATGTTACATGTAAGGCTTAAAGAATTGAAATACTACTCTTTTGCTTGTGTATTTTTCACGAATTACTACAAACATAACATATGTTAACATATGCTACCTCTGGCCTACTTTGGCTACCCAGCACTCCTAATAGGTGCCAACGCCTACTACCTCCTCCTCCTCCACCTGTGCTCATTCAATAGCAAGTCCTAGGTGTATGATATGCCTTATAGGCACAAATGGTTGTTACTTTGCACTATCAAGCATTGTTGGTTGTCCAACACTCTACCTGGCCAGCACTAATCTCATATTGTTGATGCTTTTCAACTGGCCAAATTGTCATATATTGACAAGTGTCATTTGTACATCATATTGATTGTTATATTATTGTTTTTGACACAAGCTTATCAGGGCCAAATTTTTGGATACTGTTTAATGTAAAGTTGGCTATGATGAATCCTGGGGTGCATTAGCAATGTCATGCAACAAATGCTTTGTAAAACCTTTGTAAAGCTTTTGCCCTTTAGTGGTCTATAGGAGCTGCTATATTTTGAAATATATGTTGAGACCAAATTCCTCCTGTGCCTTCCAGCTAAGGTACATATTTTAAGGTTTGTAAATAACTATTGTATGTTCCAAAAACAAACAAACAAACTTTCTACAGATATATATTGTCTTTTTATTGTTGTTCAACTGTTTTGGATTTTGACAAAGATTGTGTCAGTAAAGGTACTAAAACATTACTGGGTGTGTTTGTTTTTCTTTTTTGACAAGGTGCTAGGCCAAAATAGTAACATGGGTAATGTCATTTCAAACAAGAAAACAGAAGAAGCCATACGTGTGGATCAAACAAGAAGAATGCATTAACACAAATCCAAACAAATTTAAGTAGCCACACAAAAGCCTGTCATTGCTAAACAAACACTGCCACTTACTTATATGTTTTTGAAAGGTGACTCCACCCAGGTTCAAATGAGCCAAACAGCTGTCAGTTCATCACATCTGTCGCAAAGTCACATCAATAATATGGTAAGTTGTTAGCAATATATTTTACAATTCCCAGAGTAATTCCTAAATACCTGAATAACGGGGTTTGAGGCGTGGCCAATCAGTCAGTGTCCATGTGTGTATCCTCTGTGGGCAAGTACCAAGATAATAAAGTAGAGTATGACACACATGAACCACAACACAGTAGGAGGCCAGAAAGCTGATATGACAAGTACAGATGGATTTCAGACATTATTGAGTTGATCTAGATCATGACATTACTAAACCTCATTACAGGGGAGCGCAGGAGTAGATGCATGCAGTTGTTTTCAATGGGGCTGTACAGATTGAGACGCAACATGCTAAATTTTTCTTGTGTTTGTGGAGTACAGTCCCATTTCAAACAACTGAATGCGTCTACTCCTGTGCTGCGCTGGGGCTAAACACATAAAAAAAGAACGCAGGGGAGCTCAGCTTCAAATGCTCGTGTGAAAGAGGGCTAAAGGTTAAGCAAATGACCAGATTTACAGTGGAAAAACATGGTTTGAAAGGTAACTGAGAAGATTGCAAACAATCACAAAAAATGCACTTAGGAATAGGGCTCAAAAAAAATATGTACCATTATTTGGCCCTTGAGAAGTCTTAACTATTACAAATTAGCTATTTGTGTGGTTTGTTCAACTTACAACTAAAAGTGGGCACGGATGAGCCTTTCACGCACTCTTCTTCCCTCTGGTTGGTTGTCCCTCTGTCTGCCAACATACCCCTCAATCTCAGGTTCCAGGTCATCATCAATGTCTGCAGGTAATCCATGCTCCCTTGCCACATTATGCAGCATGGCACAGACAGTGATGATTTGTGAAACCTTCTGGGGGAAATAAAGCAGAGTTCCCCCAGTGACTGAGAGGCATCGGAAGCGAGATTTGAGCACTCCAAAGAGGCGCTCAATGATATTACGTGTCTTCCGATGGGCACGATTGTACCTACATTGGGCAGGTGTTTGGGCAAACCTCACAGGGGTCATCAACCAAGGCAGAAGTCCATATCCTGCGTCTCCTAAAAATGTTAACCAAAATATATTATAGTAATTGATTCCAGTTGTCTGTTGTGTTGACTATTCCAATGCTGTAGTTATGTCCATTGTGTAGTAGTAAAATCTTTACAAACAGATCTACACACAAATTCTTTGCTGTTGGGGTACTTACTTTACCCCTTTTGTTAGTCAAACAACATTGGTGGCACAATAAAAGAGGGAATTCCCCTCCCCACAAATGTCAAAAATTGTGTGTGTGCAGATCCATTAAGAAATCCTCCCCTTAACACATGTCACCTGTAAACTGAATCAGGTGGCAAGAATTAAAAGCCCTAACAAAGTGAGCTGATTGAACTAAACTACAGGTCCCAAGATGCATAGTGCATCTATTGTAGCCAGAATGAAAATAGGGCAACATTTCTTGAAAATACATACATATCACCTTTAACATAATATTTGAAGTGTCTTTGTATGAAATTGCAAATATAACTTACCCACAAGCCAGCCGTCTGGCATTTCTCCTCAGGTAAAGAGGCCATGGAGAGCTGACGGACGCAGGATAGTGGCATCATGGACACTTCCAGGAAAGCCAGATCTCACACTCATGATGCGCATGTTGGAATCACACACCACCTGCACATTGATGGAATGGGAGCGCTTACGATTTCGGTAGCGCTCCTGCTGATGGCGAGGTGGTGGGAGTGCAACATGAGTGCAATCAATGGCTCCTATGTAATTTGGAAATTGGGCAATTATGAAAAATTCCTGTTTTCATTTTATCCACTCTGCCTGAGTTGAGGGGAAGGAAATGAGCCTTCGCGAGTGCTGCAGTAGTCCCTGAGCACTTGTGTATGTATCCTGCTAAAGGTGGGCTGGCTCATGCCAATGAGGCGTGAAGAAACCTGCTGGAAACTGCCAGTGCCCAGGAAATGCAAAACTGCAAGCAGCTTGCACATCCCAGGCACTGCCTGAGACCGTGCCGTCACAGATTCAATGGCCTCACTGATGAGACCATAAACCTGCACTATGGCACGACTCAGGCGGAACATCCTCACAAGCTCATCATCAGACAACTCGTCCAAACAAAGTACAGGTCTCCTGAAGTGACGAGGCTGCCTGATCCTAGCAGGGACAAGGTGTTCCTGCTCCTCAGCCTGCTCTTGGGCCTCAAAAATGGCGGCTGCCAAAAATTCCATTTTTTAAAAATTCTTAGTCAAATGGCATCTGGTGGGGGGGTTTTTATAAGTAAGCCAGTGTTTCCCAGCATTACATGCAGCTTGGAAACATTTAACCATTTAGTGAAGCATAAGGATAGATAGGGCCAATTAATATTTGAATTGATGTTAAAAAAAAATAGAAATCAAAAATTATGTTTTAAGCCATTGATACTTGAAAATCTTAGCTTATATTCTGATAGGTGCAAAAACAAACATGTTTCTGGTGTCAGTATTTATTTTAATGTAATTCCCCAAACCTCTAGTGCAGCCAGAACTAAAAAACAGTTTAGAACAGTTTATAAAGTGATCCCTAGGTGTCACTATACACCCACAACAGTGGAGAGCACCAGCAAAGAAAATCGAAGAAAATCGAATAGTCGAATAGTTTTTACTTCGACCGTTCGATTCGAAGCATATCATATTCGAATGTCGAAGTCCAAAATCAACTTCGGTAGGTCAAAGATGGGGTACAAAGAAAACTTCGGGTGAATATTTTATAAATAAGGCATCCTTTGAGTCGAGTCGAATAGGCGAATTGGCGAACTAATACATCCTTCGATAATCGTACTTGGCCACTTCGATTATCGAATTTGACTATTCACATGATCGGAGGATTGCTCGACCGTTCGAATCGAAGGTCGAATTCGAAGTAAAAAAACAGTCGAGGCTTTGTGCATCTGCCCCTAAGAGTTATATAGGGCAACAGAAGAATGCATTGAAGGCCCTAGCACCCCACTCTGTTGCACCCTAAGCACATGTTTCTGCTGTCTACCCCTAGTTCTGGCTCTGATATTAACTTCTGTAGTAAAACTGATTCTCAGCAAAAGCACAGAATGGTTTATCCAAAGGAAAATCTGCACCATTAATATTGCAATGAAAGAAAAAAAAAGAAAAAAGCTGGTAATAAAAAATAATTTGATGTTGCATTTATGGAAAGTGGTAATTGTCACTTTTTCCATTTAGGAATATCTTTGGCATGTTAACATGCTCAGTAAAATACAATTGCTATCCATTTAGTTTAAATACCGACTGTATGATACAAGATACCACATAAACAAAGAGAAAATTAGTTTACAGAGAAAGAAACACAGCTCATCTAGGACGCCACAAGGCCTAATCACATTATGTTTTTCTCTTGATTGTTCAGATTATCTTTGAAGGGCCGAGGAACGAAATACAAAATAATGCTGGGATAATAAATAGTAGTGCATTTGCAGACAAATCCTGAGTCTGGCAAGCAAACTGCAAAGTCACAAGACAGTTGATAGTAGTGTTCTGGGCCATCAAATTTATATGGAAAAACATTCATTTATACCAACTTAAAGTGCAGTACCACTTTCTGTAAAACACAGATACATAGGGGCAGATTTTTTGTGAAGTAAAAAAATTCTAAATTCTAAGTCATTTTTTGGATATTTCGACCATCAAAATGGATACTACGACTTCGAATTTACTTCGACTTCGATTCAAAGTAAAAATTGTTCAACTATTCGACCATTCGATAATCAAAGTACTGTCTCTTTTAAAAAACTTCGACTTCAATACTTCGCCAACTTAAACCTGCCGAATTGCTTTTTAGCCTATGGGGGCCTCCTTATGTGTTTTTTTCAGTTGAAGAATTTTTTGGGAAAATCGTATGATCGTACAATAAAATCGTTCGAATCATTCAATTCGAAGGACGATTGGAGTACGATCGGAATACAATCGTACGATGTATAATATCCTCCGACTTCAAATGTCGGGGGATTCTATTCTATGGTCGAATTTCGTTTTTTTCTACTTCGAAATTCGACCCTTGATAAATCTGCCCCATAAAGTTACAAAGGAAGTATTTGTTTGACTGAATGTGCATTTAAATGTATAGGCTCATAAGGGCTACAGATACAGCATCTGGTCTTTCAAATTGATGCAGAGGGAAAGAAACATTAAGGGGCAGACTTATCAGAGGTCAAGGTGAATTTTCGAATGAAAAAAAATAGAATTTCGTTAAATATTGTTTGTGTACTTCGACTAGGGAATAGTTCAAATTCGATTTGAATTGGAAAAAAATCGAAATTCGAATATCGAAAATTATCATGTATTGTCTCTTTAAAAATTCGACCATTCGCCATCTAAAACCTGCCGAATTGCTATTTTAGCCTATGGGGGACCTTCTAGAACCTATTAGGAGTCAATTGGTGGACTTTGAAAAATCAAAGTTTTTCTGGACCTCTCCCATTGACTTTCAGCAGGTTTTAGGTGGCGAATAGTTGAATTTTAGTTCTTAAAAGGAATTTTTTAAAAAACCTGAATCGAATTTAAATAACTGCCTAGTCTAATTTGACAGTTTTGATCATAAAAAACGTAAAATTAAAATTTTCAATTCGACCCTTGATAAATCTGCCCCAACTGTACACTGTAATGTTGTTCTCTGTGATACATTTACTTCCAAGGGCTGAAACTCACAATTATTTTTTGATAATCTGAGTTTTTTTTTTTTTTTTGAGAAGATCACCTTTTCCTGTAATCACACCTTGTCAACCAATCAAATAAACCCCTTTTTCGATAGAGGTTGGAAAACGGTGCTGCAGAGGGGCTTTTGTCATGCCTAATTTGGGAGGGTCTCCTGTGCTTAAATTTTTAAGAACTTATTCATGTATGCAGAAGGTTTTAAAGTACAAATATATACAGATATTGGATCCCTTATCCAGAATGCTCTGAATTAAGTGAAGGCCATCTCCCATAGACTCCATTTTAATTAGGGATGCACCGAATACACTATTTTGGATTCGTCCAAACGCCTGAATCCTTCTCGAAAGATTCGGTCGAATAAAGAACCATAATTTGCATATGCAAATTAGGGGTGGGAAGGGCAAGCATTTTTTACTTTCTTGTTTTGTGACAAAAAGGCATGCAATTTCCCTCCTGACCCTAATTTGCATATGCAAATTAGGATTCTGATTTGGCAGAAGGATTCGGCCGAATCCTAAACTGAATCCTGGATTTGGTGCTTTCCTAATTTTATTAAGATAATTATAATTTTTAAAAATGATTTTCATTTTTCTGTAGTAAGTAATAAAACAGTACCTTGTACTTGATCCAAAGATATTATTAATCCTTACTGGAGTCAAAACAAGCCTATTGGGTTTATTTCATGTTTTTCCAGTAGACTTTAGGTATGAAGAGACAAATTATGGAAAGATCCATTATGCGGAAAACCCCAGGTCCCGAGAATTCTGGATAACAGGTCCGATAACTGTAAGTGTTGGAATAAAAACACTGCTTAAAATTATTTTAGCTAAATG
Organism: Xenopus petersii; assembly: GCA_038501925.1. Classification (NCBI taxonomy): domain Eukaryota; kingdom Metazoa; phylum Chordata; class Amphibia; order Anura; family Pipidae; genus Xenopus; species Xenopus petersii. The sequence continues at coordinate 150,148,159 of CM076672.1, forward strand.
TGAATTGTATGTGAATTGTAAGAATATTAATTACATTTATTTCACTGGAGTTTATAGAAAGGCAATTCTAAGGTACATACACCACTTCATCACACTTTAACATTAATGTTAAACGAACACATATTCTTATTATCAATAGAACAATTCCCCATGTAATCCATTCCAGCTTTATTATAAGTGTATATGGGATGTACATACAACTCATGCATCATTTAAATGTAAATTTAAAAAAAGACTCATCTCCTGAAATTCAAGCAAGATCAGCATAAAAAAGTAATGGAAGACATTGTATAATTGCCAAATGTGTAAAGAGAGATTTTTGTACTTACCGTTAAATCTTTTTCTCTTGTCCTATATTGGGGGACACAGGCACCATGGGGATGAAGATCCTGCAGCTGGAGACTGGACACTAAATAGTTAACTTTAAACTCCTCCTCCTCCTGCTCTGGGCTTCATCCCCTGCCTCCTCCTACAATCTCCAGTTTCGACCGAAGAAGGAGCATGATGACCAAAAACAGAAGAGGAGGACCTCTACCCCCACCAAACCACTTAGAAACAAGGTTGAAAAAACATATATAACCGAACCGAACTCCAACGTGAATCGGTAAAACTACAATTTAACCAGTGTCGGTACAGGGAGGGAAGGCCTGTGTCCCCCAATATAGGACAAGAGAAAAAGATTTAACGGTAAGTACAAAAATCTCTCTTTCTCTTGCCTAATTGGGGGACACAGGCACCATGGGGACGTCCCAAAGCAACCCATGAGGGTGGGACACTGTAAGCCCCAGTAGGCGTTTAAGTAATGACAGCCTGTAACACCTTCCTCCCAAAAACAGCTTCGGCTGAAGCCTGTGTGTGTAGCCTGTAGAATCGCGTGAATGTGTGAAGGGACACCCAGGTGGCCGCTCTGCAAACTTGTTCCGCCGATGCTTGATGCCGAACTGCCCAGGAAGTGCTAATCGAGCGAGTAGAGTGCGCCCTCACTTGAAGTGGAGATTCTTTACCCTTAAGTGCGTATGCTCTGATGATGGTAGCACGAATCCACTTGGCAAGTGTAGACTTGGCTGCTTTGGCACCACGTTTGGGTCCATTGGGAATGATGAACAGGGCATCAGTTTTCCTGACCTCCTTGGTAGTGTGTAGATATGTGGTGAGAGCCCGCACAACGTCCAGGTTGTGAAGCTTGCGCTCTCCAGGATTCTTGGGTTCTGGGCACAAGGAAGGCACTACGATGTCCTGGTTAAGGTGAAAGTCCGACACCACTTTTGGTAAAAAATCTGGAGTAGGTCTGAGGACCACCTTGTCCTTGTGGAAGATGGTAAAGGGTGACTTGCAGGAGAGTGCCACCAATTCCGAGACTCTGCGAGCTGATGTGATGGCCAGAAGAAAAACCACTTTTTCTGTAAGGGTATACAGAGGGATCGTGTCAATAGGTTCATATGGATCCTCTTGGAGTACTGAGAGTACCAGGTTTAGGTCCCAAGGTGGTACAGGGCAGCGATACGGTGGTATTAACCGGATAGCCCCTTGAAGAAACGTTCTGATATTGCTCCTTAGGGCTAGTTTTTTCTGAAGAAGAACAGACAATGCTGATACCTGCACCTTCAGGGAGCTCAAGGCCAACCCCTTCTGCAAGCCCTCCTGTAGGAAGGAGAGAATCTCAGTCTCCGTAGCCTTCTGTGGGTCTGTACCTCTGCATTCGCACCAGGTGATGAAAATCTTCCAGACTCTATGGTATATCTTGGAAGAGACCGGCTTGCGTGCACGGAGCATGGTAGGTAGTGCATCCAATGGGGCCCCCGCTCTTCGCAGCACTAGGGCTTCAAGAGCCATGCCGTTAAAGCCCACTGAAGAGAATTCGGATGGACGACAGGGCCTTGAGTCAGCAGATCTTGCCGTAGAGGAAGGCGAAACGGAGCGTCCCTCGCGAGTGTCACAATGTCTGCAAACCACGGCCTCCTGGGCCAGAATGGAGCCACCAGGATAGTTGTAGTGCCTTCTCTTTTTATCTTTTTGACAACCTTTGGAAGCAGTGCCAGAGGAGGAAAGATGTAGGCCAGGGAAAAACGCCAGGGAATCACTAGGGCGTCTGTCGCAAGTGCAAGTGGGTCCATGCTCCGAGCCACAAATCGAGGGACCTTGCAGTTGCTTCGGGATGCCATCAGATCTACTTCCGGTAGACCCCATCTGTCCACGAGGAGTTGGAAAACTTCCTGATGCAGGCTCCACTCTCCCTGATCTATGGTTTCTCTGCTGAGGTAGTCTGCCAGCCAGTTGTCTACCCCTGGTATGTGTACTGCAGAGATTGCCGGAACGTGTGTTTCTGCCCACAGAAGAATGTGTTGTGCCTCCCGTAGGGCTGCCGGGCTCCTTGTGCCGCCCTGGTGGTTTATATAAGCGACTGCTGTTACATTGTCGGACTGGATCCGGGTGGCGTGGCCGCGGAGGAGGGGCGTCAAGCGTTCCAGAGAGTAGCGAATTGCCCTCAGTTCTAAAAGGTTGATGGGGAGAGAACGTTCCTCCTGATTCCAAAGACCTTGGACTGTCGTCTGGCCCAACACGCCTCCCCAGCCCCGGAGGCTGGCGTCCGTCGAAAGAACCATCCAGTGGAGAGGAGGAAAGGGTCGCCCTACAGTTGTCCGTAGTGGCTGAGTCCACCAGGAGAGAGAGCGTTTGACCTGTTCCGGAAGAACTATCCGGCGGTCTAGATTGGTGCGATCCGTGCGTTGGTGCATCAGAATTGCATGTTGAAGGGCTCTGGTGTGGAATTGTGCATAAGGGATGGCTGGGAAGGATGCTACCATGGTGCCCAGGGTTTGCATGGCCGTCCGGAGAGGGACCCTGAGGGAACTCTGGAGGGTTCGAATCCTGCCCTGGAGGGTGCTGGTCTTGTCTCGCGGAAGAAAAGCTCTCCCGTTCCTGGAATCCAGTATCAGCCCCAGGTATTCTATCGTTTGAGTCGGGATGAGCTTTGATTTGTTGACGTTGACAGTCCATCCCAGTTCTGTCAAGGTCTTTAGGACCTGAGACGTGTGGTGAAGGGCTGTTGCGGCCGACTCGCCTTTTACGAGAAGATCGTCCAAATAGGGAATGACAGGAATGCCCTGTAGTCTTAGTTCTTCTAGAGCTGCCGCCATCACCTTGGTGAATGTGCGGGGGGCTGATGACAGTCCGAATGGTAGTGCGACAAACTGCCAGTGTTGACCGTGCACAAAGAATCTGAGAAACCTGTGGTGAGCTGGGTGGATGGGGATATGGAGGTAGGCATCTTTTATGTCGATGACCGTCATGAACTCCCCGTCTTCCATGGACGCCAAAACTGATTGGATAGATTCCATCTTGAAGTGGCAGCGCCTGACGAAGGGGTTGAGATCTTTGAGATCTAGCACAGGTCTCAGGGAGCCGTCCTTCTTGGGGACCATAAAGAGGTTGGAATAGTACCCTCTTCCTCGGTCGGATTGTGGAACTGGTTGGATAGTTCCTGCTGTGACAAGGTCTTGAATGACCAAGAGAAATTTGCTCTTGTTGTGAAGTTGTCGGGGTAGTCTGGATACGAAAAATCTGTGGGGAGGAGGTTGGGTAAAGTCTATTAGTAGTCCCTGAGAGATGACTTGGAGAACCCATTGGTCCCGTATCTTGAGTTCCCACACCTCCCGAAAGGATTGGAGGCGGCCTCCTAGTGGGATCCCTTCGGGGGTGGGCACCCCTTCATGCGGAAGCGGACTTGTCCTGAGAGGACTTGGCCGGTGCTTTGTTGGACGACCAACTGGACCTTTGTTTAGTTTGGTAGCGAGAGCGGAAATTGGTGTTGGGTTTGTCTGACTGTGTCTTTGACCTTTGGCCGTGCCGAAAGGGTCGAAAAAAGGGGCGTCTCTTGAAGGCTGGTCTTTTGGTTCTGGCCTGTGGGAGTAGTGTGCTCTTACCGCCAGTTGCTTGAGAGATTATCTTGTCTAATTCGGCCCCGAAGAGTAGTTTTCCTTGAAAGGGCAGGCTGACTAGGGAGCGTTTAGATGTGAGGTCGGCAGACCATGTCTTCAGCCAAAGGAAACGGCGAGCTGCCACCGACTGGGCTGAGGCCTGTGCCACCATCTTTGCTGCGTCGATAGCCGCATCTCCAATGTAGTTGGTAGCGTCGGCTATTTGAGAGAGGAGATTGTCGGTGGTAGGGTCCTCGGACCCGAGAAGTTGCGCAACCTGTTCTACCCAGACCTCCATGGCCTTGGCGACCCAGGCAATAGCAAAGATAGGTCTAAAGGCGGATCCGGACGCTGTGAAGGAAGATTTGCAAAACCCCTCCAGTCGCTTGTCAATAGGGTCTTTGAATGCTGCTGCATCTGCCACCGGAATGGTGGTATTCCTGGAAAGTCTGGAAACTGGGGGATCAACCGCCGGGGGTGAAGCCCAGAGCTCAGTGCACTCCTGAGGGAAGGGATAAGTTTGTGAGAAGCGCCTTGATATTTGAACCCTGTGGTCTGGATGTTTCCACTGGGCCTTGATTAGGTCGTCCAGCTGTTCGTAAGCTGGGAAGACGTAGGAACTCTTCTTTTGTCTCTTAAAGATGTTTTTCGCTGGCTCAACAGAGACGGGCTCCTCTATGTTAAGGGTACTAAGCACCGCTTGTATCAGGCCTTCCACCTCCTTTTGGGTTCTAGGGGTGTCTAGATCTGGATCAGTGGGTTCCTGATCAGAGTCATCCTGTGATAGGACTTGGCGTTCCTCATCGGAGGGAGAAAATGGTTCCCTAGGGGAAGCAGGTGGAGAAGGTGCAAGGCGTTTGGAACCTGAAGGGAGGTCGGCAGTTCTAGCGGGTTGAGAAAGGTGCTCTAGGACTTTGTCTAATGTCTCTGGGATGCGGGCCAGGTTTTGGATGCCTGCAAGTGAGAGGGAGAGGGCCCTGATCAACTCAGACTCAGATGTACTGGCCGAAGGTGGTGGCAAGGAATCTGAAGGTCTGCAGGCCATACACACGGATTCAGCCGAAGCCGAATGATATTTAGCCTTACATTTGGTGCAGGCTAAAAACGTGATTTGAGTATTTTGGCGTGTGTGAGCTGAGGACTTAGAGGTCCTGGGCTCTTCTGTCTTATCTGCCATGATGCTCTTTCTCCAATTTGAGAATTTCTCCAATTTTTTTTTTTTTTTTTTTTTTTTTTGTAAATTTTTCTGAGGCAGGGGAATCCGGCAAATGCAAGGATAAGAACCTCCTAATAGAGAAGGTGCTGTGGAGACAGAGAATAGAGGGTTTAGAGTCCCTGGGGAAACCCATGTATACCAGGTGTAGTGCCCCTTTAAGAGAAGGATACTTGCCTGTAACCGTCTGCCTGGACTAGAGGAGCGCGGTCGCTGAAGCTTTGAGAAGCAGGGGCCCCAGTAGGAGCAATGTGGGCCGAGGTGCTGGGAGAGAAGGCAGCAGCCGTTAGAGTGAGGGGACTTTTGGCGCCAGAAGAGCCGTCTCAGCGCGGGAGCGGTAAAATCCTAATGCGCATGAGGCAGAGACTGGGCGGAAGCGGAAGTGCGTTCCAAGGTGGAACGCACGTTGGCGCCGACAGCGAAGCAAGGAGAAAAAAGGCGCGAGAAGAGTAGCGATGCACCTATAGGAAGGTAGGCGATACCAAGAGGGCTCCAGGGGCATTTGAAAAGAACAGGGAGCATTGGAGCACTGTGGGGAACACCAGCAAGGACAGTGTTTAGACAGAGAGACGAAACATTGTTTTCCAAGCACTTTCTACATAAATACTTCCAGGCTATGTAGAGAAAAGAGAGGGTAGAAGGGTGGAACGTACTCACCACCGTTGCCAGCTGTACTGTGCCCTTTTAATCGGTTTCCCTGTCACAGACACAAACAAGAATATATGTGAAGACTCACATATATAATTGTCTGTGTAAGGATATACACCTAAGAGGTGTAGAGCGCTGCTGCAGGCCTCCGTGGAGCGGGAAGACAGCGTAGGGAAAGAAGGGAGCGAGCCTGCAGACCTCCGTAGAGCGGGAAGGCTATAAGGGAGAGTAGTTGTCAGCTGGAGAGGCTCTTTGAGTGTGTCAGCGGCCCCATAATGTGGCATGATCCTAACACGCAGTCCTGATCAATTGCTCCAGCCACTAACTATGTGTCTTCTCCTTCTGAGGACACTAACGAAACTGGAGATTGTAGGAGGAGGCAGGGGATGAAGCCCAGAGCAGGAGGAGGAGGAGTTTAAAGTTAACTATTTAGTGTCCAGTCTCCAGCTGCAGGATCTTCATCCCCATGGTGCCTGTGTCCCCCAATTAGGCAAGAGAAATACTGTTTTGTTGTATGTAAGTTTAGGGCTTGATGACATTATATATATACATACATGACTTTGCCTTCAGAATGATGGTAGTATAAATTAAATGCACTTGTATAGGTACCAGCATTCTATTAAAGGATATGTAAACCCTCTATGTTTATACCATGTAAAATAAGCTCCCCAATCCCCACCCAAATGGTATAATTTGTACTGCACATACCCCCTCCGTTTGCTAGCACTGTCCTGTTTTCCTAAGATAAATAGCAGTTTCACCCAGGGACCATTTTCCATCTGATACATCATCAACTACGTTTACATCTGCAAACAGCACATATTTTTAAAGACCTTTATTTATGCAATCAAAATGCAGCTTTACACAGGCAGCTCAGGAGAGGAGGTTAGGAGGTAATATAGAAGCAGACAGCAAAGCAGAGTTTCTATGGGAACCAGCAATGCCATCTCTTCATTGGCTTCTGGCCTGGAGGGAGTCTTTAGTAGTCTGAGCTGAGAAGAACAGAGCATGCTCAAAAGCCAACAGCCAAAGTAAATTCCTGAGGGAGGGGGCTGAGTGGGTTAGAGGAGAAGGAGGAGTCCTAAGTTATTAAGTGGATGCTGCAGTCTTATAGCTAACCGTTGAACAAGCGGAGTGGCAGGTGTTTAAAAGATTCAAAAAAGCTGTTTATAGATTAATTTTTTGGGGCTTTTATACGTCCTTTAAATCAGACTGCCATCCAGCACCTCCTGCTGGACAAACATTGTAGCATGCTGCCAACTTAAGGGTGATAAGCCAAATTAGATAGCGCTAGAATGCAATGTCAGTGCAAGCACTAGTGGACTCACACCCATTTTACGAAGTAGTCTTATGGCTGACAAAAGTTTGTGGTGTCAAAGAGTCCTTAAACTACATATTCCAGCCAATCAAACCCCTAATATTTGACGTCATTAGGGAAAAAAAATATTTAGTTTGCAGTTTAACAACCCCACCCTGTATAAATTATAACCAAAAAAATATAATTATACGTATATACAAAAACACTTCAGCAAACAGGAATATTTATTAAATAAAAGGTATTTAGTCATCCAGTTTGCACCGCACTGCAATTTAAAGTTGAGAACTTCACTTTAGCTACACCCGGAGAGATACAGATGAAGCCACTTGGATTTGTGAGTTAAATGCGTCATGACTCAGGGGTAATTGAATAAACTGTGTTATCTTAAGTCATCTTAACTCATTTAATGCATTCAACCTTTTCATTAGCATACCAAAGCTCCATTGTTCACAATGGTAAATGCTTTAATTAGATGGGATGTTGTGACACAGTTTTCTGTGTTAAATGAGATAAATGGGATATCTGTGTTTAGTTATTCTGTGTCAAACAGACAAACCAAAGTGGCTGCATCTGTACTTTGGCTGGTATTGATACTGTATACCGTAGTTATGTAGGCTCAGAATACTCATAATTATTGTTACTGCTTTAATCCTAGCCCCATTGTTCTTCTGATGCAGCCACTAAATTATGATAAAAAAAAGGTGGAATAAGTAATCCGAAAAGCAAAAGTAAACATTGTGGGTAAACATTAACCCTCGATATTCGACTGTCGAAGTTAAATCCTTTGACTTCGAATATCGAGGAATTTAGCGATATTTGTACGATGAACGATTGTAGGAATAATCGTTTGATCAAACGACTAAATCCTTTTTTGAAGGATTTTAATCCATCGATCGAACGATTTTCCGTCAATCACAAATTGGCCAGAAAGCCTATGGGGACCCTCCCCATGGGCTAACACTGGGGTTTGGTAGGTTTTAGGTGGGGAAGTAAGGGGTCGAAGTTTTTTTTTAAAGAGACAGTACTTCGACTATCGAATTGTCGAATGGTCGAACGATTTTTAGTTTGAAACGTTTGATTCGAAGTTGTAGTCAAAGGTCGGAGTAGCCAATTCGATGGTCGAAGTAGCCAAAAAAATTCTTCAAAATTCGAAATATTTTTTTATTCTATTCCTTCACTCGAGCTAAGTAAATGTGCCCCTGTCAGTTTTGTCCCTGCACATAAGAGTTGCAGCTTTTTTTTGTTTAAAATGATAAACAGGTCTCTTTTAAAAGGGTGGTTAACCTTTGAGTTAACTTTCAGTATGTTATAGAATGGCCAATTCTAAGCAACTTTTCAGTTGATCTTTTCTAGTTTTTAAATGATTTGCCTTCTTCTTCTTCTTCTGACACTTTCAAAAGGGAGACACTGACCCCATCTAGAAAACAAATGTTCTGTAAGGCTACAAAGTTACTGTTATTGCTGCTTACCATTACTCATCCTTCTCTCCAGGCCCTCTCCTATTCATATTCCAGTCTCTTATTCAAATCAATGCATGGTTGCTAGAGTCATTTAGACCGGAGCAACCAGATGGCTGAAACGGCAAACTGGAGAGCTGCTGAATAAGAACTAAATAACTCAAAAGCCATAAACGTTAAAAAATGAAAACCAGTTGCCAAATTATCTCAGAATATCACTCTCTAAATTATACTAAAAGTTAATTTAAAGGTAAACAATCCCTTTAAGAACTATTTTTGCAATAAATATTGAAGGTATCTTAATGCAAATTGTCAAACTGAAGTATGTAAAGAAGTTATATTCCATTTTTTATTTTGCTTTAATGGATGGGGTCTGGCACTGTATTTGGTTCAAACCCAGTGCCAACTACCATGCCAGTACCCTGTGGCCTTGGGTGCTTAATCTCTGTGTGCCTCACCCTACTAAACTAACATGGATTGTAAGCTATACAGGGTAGTGACTCTCTGTCCTTGACAAAGGTAGTGTTTGACACCAACCGAGATAGAATGCTGCCTACATTATACTAAAGGTTAAAGCATTCCTTCTTAAAATAATGCATTTAGGCATTGAGATGCCTAAATATCTGCCCTTATGATTTTATCCCCACACTGCCCCTTTACATTTTGGTATCCAAAAAAGAATTAGGTCCTTGTAGACTTGTTATATAAATGCGTTGATTAAAGATACATGTTTAAAGCATGGACACAAGCATATTCCATATAGCAATTGCCAATGTGGAATTGGAAATGGCCAATTTATCAACTTATTTCCCCTTATTCTTACTGGCTTTTACATCAAAAGTGTTCTGCAGCTTCTCCTGAATTACGTGTGTCTCCTAAATGAGCAAGTCAGGCGTGTATTACTGGCACAGTGACTCCATAAGGAATGTTAGTACAAGTATGGGACCTGTAATGCAGAATGCTCAGGACCTAGGGCTTTTCTGGATAAGGGGGTCTTTAAAACTTTTAGGGGCACATTTACTAAGGGTCGAAGTGAATTTTCGAATTTAAAAACTTCAAATTTCGAACTAATTTTTGGATACTTCGACCATCGAATAGGCCTAAATGCGACTTTGATTCAAAGTAAAAAAGTTTGACTTCGAAAATCTAAATCTAAATACTGTCTCTTTAAAAAAGTTTGACTTTGACACTTCCCCACCTTAAATCTGCCCATTTGCTATGTCAGCCTATGGGGACTTCCTAGACCCTATAGCCAACATTTGGCTAAGTTTTTAGAAGTCGAAGTAAAATCGTTCGATTCGAAGGATTTCATTGTACGATCGAACGATTTTACTTTGACCGAATATGGCCAAATTCGATAAAAAAAATCCTTCGACTTCGAATATCGAAGTAATACCATTCGATGGTCGAGTTTTTTTACACTTCAAAATTCGACCCTTGATAAATCTGCCCCTTAGTATTCTCTTTCCTGGTTCATTTGAAGTTACTGCAATTAAGTGAGAACGCTGAAGGGAAGCATCACCTTTAAAATGAATGTTAGTATATATATATATATATATATATATATATATATATATATATATATATATATAGTGAACATATATTGTATCTGACGCTTTGCATATGTTTTAATAACAATTGAAAGGTTTCCCAATGCAAAATACAAGGAATCGCTGCATTAGATTGCAGGAGAATGAAAGGAAAACAAATATTGTACATACCAATTGAGTGAGACACCTCACAAAGTGCCACAGTTCGTGCAAAGGTTTCAAAACGTGCTGTGTCTTCAGAAGCACCACTCTATAGCACGAATGCCTGCTTACAGACTTTAGGCTTTAAAATCCACATTACATGTACCACATGTAACTGCACCCATAGTGTTAAACTGTTTTATTGAAATATTTTATAACCAAGTATCTTTAGAGGCGAAACACATCAGGTGTGACGTCACATCTGGGTGACCGCACGTGAAGTGCATTTTGGAACAAACGGAGGAGACTCAAACGCTGGCAACTCCATTCCTGGCATGTGGTCAAGGACTTTAGCACCATAAGAATGATACACCATATAAATGGCTAACAAATAAAATTGTTTTACACTATAGTGCCCTTGTTTTCTAAATCTTCCCACAAAAGGTGCATGTGATGGGCATTTTTAAAGCCCTAAAGGAGTTGTTCACCTTTAAATGAACTTTTAGTATGATGTAGTCATATTCTGAGACAATTTGCAACTGGTTTTCGTTTATTATTTGTGGTTTTTGAGTTATTTAGCTTTTTATTCAGCAGCTCTCCAGTTTGCAATTTCAGAAATCTGGTAGCTAGGGTCCAAATTACCCTAGCATCCATGCATTGATATGAATTAGGGATGTACCGAATCCACTTTTTTGGATTCGGCCGAACCCCCGAATCCTTCACGAAGGATTCAGCCGAATACCGAATCCGAACCCTAATTTGCATATGCAATTAGGGGTGGGAAGGGGAAAACATTTTTTACTTCCTTGTTTTCTGACAAAAAGTCACGCAATTTCCCTCCCCTAATTTGCATATGCAAATTAAGATTCGGATTCGGCCAGACAGAAGGATTCGGCCGAATCCTGCTGAAAAAGGCCGAATCCTGGATTCGGTACATCCCTAATATGAATAAGAGGCTGGAATATGAGGGAAAATGACCGTCAGGTGAAATCTACTATTTGTTTTAGGATGTGATGGCGCTGGCAAATGGAGGGGGGTATATGCAGTACAGATGATGTGACTTGGGTGGGGAAGATATGCCCAATTTATATATATGTCGGAAAATGTAGGCTTTACAATTCCTTTAAGTCGGTACATAGGCATTCCTGCTATAGAGTGGTGAAAAGGTACATCCCCCAAAGCCACTTCTGAACATACAGCACATTTTGAAACCTTTGCACAAACTTTATACTTATAAAACTTAATAAAAAGTAACAAAGACATTGAAATTGTAGCCTGACAGAGCAATAGCTGTTTGGTATTTAATTGCAAGCTGGACAGAGGCAGAAATGAAAGACAAATAATACTAAATCTGTAAGAAATAAAATATAAAAAAAACCCTGAAAAGTGGATAAGAAGAGAACATTTTATAACATAGTAAAAGTTACCTTAAAGCTAAACTAATGCATTAAGTGGTTGGGGGCCATTTATGAACAGTGGGCACATTTGCATATGGTAACCGATAGCAACCACTTATCCATTTGCATTTTTCAGCCAGCTGCAGGTAGAATAAAAGCAAACACTTCATTGGCTGCCATCGGTTATTATCCACATGCAAATTTTAACCCAAACAGGAGAATTGAAAATACTCCATATTTGGGTCTTGTGAGATAGATAATTAAACTATTCCTATACAACCTTTTTCTTTCACCTGGTAGAAGCAGTCCATTATCCTTGGCGATTATATGCACTGGTAATCTAATCATTTCCCTCCTAAGTAGTCTCCTGTTTTCTCAGTTTTGTTAAAAGAAGAACAAAAAATTTTTTTGGGACAAAAATAATAGAAGTAGTATTTTTGGCGAAGTCCTATTCATTAAACTCATGTTAATCAAGGGGTATACTGTCACTTTAAAGGTACACATTTATATATGCCAAATGACTGATATGTGATTATAACATGGATATGTCCGCTGTTTTTTGTTGCAGACTTTGAACAATTTTCTATTACAACCAGACGTGTGTATGTATAGTAACTCAGACAGTCCCCCTTTGTACTTGGACACCTAAGTGATCCTTTAATGAACCCAGGCAGCTATGTCCTTTTTCCTGGGTCCATATTGTTTTAAGGTTTGCCAACTAGGTGGCATCATTTAAAAGTATAAAGGGGTTTAGCCCCATGTCCTCAAGGTCTTTCCTGGGACCTTACCACACTGGGAGGAGTCACAGACCCAGGGTTGCAGTTTTGGGAAAATTTAGCTAGAGTTATCTAGTGCTAGTAAGTTTTGTCATAGTTGCTCTATACTTGTATACTTATTTGATGTCATAATATGACACATAAAAGAGATACTAAAAGCTAAATGTTCTTTGATTAATTATGTTTACTACTGGGTAATAAGTAGTGTAACGTTCTCTAATGATATGTGTCTATACAGGCTATAAACAAATGTAGACATTCACCTCTGTGAATGAGGGCATGGCCCAGAAAATGAAAATGCAGAGTCTGCTAGCAGTCAGAAACACTTTTCAAGATGCAAGGAAGCCAGGAACAGCAATATGTGTATTATTAACTTCTCATATTACCTTTAGACAAACACAAAGACACAATAAATAAAATGGTTTGGTGGACCTTTAAAAGAGAAAAGACATACTGTTGAACATCAAAACATGTAGCATAATTAAACATACATTAAAGACTATTGGTAAATGTATAGTGTACATTGTTCTATAATCTGATTATTTAGAATGTAAGCTCTTTGGAGCAGGAAGCTCCTTCATCGGGTGTCTGTTAGCACATTTACTTCCTTTGTAACTGTATATATATATTTGTTGAACCATCTGTACTGTTAAAGAAATGTACAACACTACATTTACATTGGTGCTGTATAAGTAATGATATACATACATAAATACAAATATTAATATGTTCATTTTGAGGACAGTCCTTTTTAAGAAGCAACTGTCCCTTAAATGATGATATGCAAGCAAGTTTTTAATTCCCAAGAACAAAAGTAATATAAATACTGTGGAGTGAATGTAATCGGGGTTTTTTTTCTGGGTACACTATTTCATTCAAAATGTTCGGCTTCAGTACACACAAAACTATCACAGAATCAAGTTAAAGCAAGATCTGAAGGTCATGCAATATAAACAAGACACAAAGAAAACAATTGGTAACCATAACTTACATATTTGGTTGCAAATGAAAAGTTTATAAAGCCATCAAAAGCCTGCAAAGCATTTATTGAATTACAGTACTTAAATTAGCTTTTGGTATGTTCCATATGAAGGCAGAAAAGAAGCCAATGTCCAACAGGTATACACAGCCGCACAACCTACAATCCACACACTCTTGCAATGGTTGTGCAGAAAGCCCTAGATGATAGGCACACGTCATATACTGCAACGTAACATATTAAAGGAGCCACACATACTTGACAAATAACATGCAGGTGGGGAGCTCGCCCCATTAAACCTGTGCATCATGATCGTTTAATATTTTATGTTGCAGAAAAGAAGCTAATGCCATCTACAGATGCATTCAAATCTAAAGCATACATCCTTTTTAAGGTTATGTGGACTGTCCGCTCATGTGTGTCCTTGTGATCTCTGAATCCGAAAAGCTTTCTTCCTCCAGTGTACTGGTTTCAAAGTCACCAATATTTTCAGGTAAGTCAGGATCGACATCATCATTGCTTTCTGCACTGTAGTCAACTTCCTCAATGAACCGAGGTTCATCATCCTCCAAAACATAGGTGGTGGGACTAAAAAGGGGGGAGAAAAAATGGAGTGAGTAAAGGCCTGTAGTTCTTTAGATGATCTTAAAAGGATTATGTCATGATTTTTATAGTTTACTTTTTATTTCTAAATTACACTGTTTACATTGCAAATAATTCACTCTACCATTTAAAATTTTATTCTTTATTCCAGCAAATGTATTTTTTTAGCTGCAATATTGGTGTGGAGTCATATCAGATCATTGTGCCTGATTCTGAGCTTCTTGGAGGAGCCAGCACTACAGAAAAGAACTGCTCTATGGCAGCTATTGTTTCTACCCTTCTCATTGTACTTCCATACGACCCAAGTTGTGTAATAGCAAAGCAGGCTTTTTCCGGCTTGGATGATACCCTTATGTCTACCACTAGATGGGGAGAACTTTTACTAATGCAAACTCTTATCTTTACAATGCCCAAAGCTTCTCCAGCCTACAGGAAACCTGCATTTTGGAAGGGTACGGGGGTCTTTGGTGTCAGAACTCATTAACTCTATTGTATTCAATGAATTTGGGCCTTAAGTCCCACTGCCGCTGTTTATTAATTGCATATGGGGTTAAAGGAACAGTAACACCAACATACTTTAAAGTGTTTTAAAGTAATGAAAATATCATGTAGTGTTGTCCTGCACTGGTAAAACTGATCTGTTTGCTTCACAAACACTACTATAGTCTATATAAACAAGCTGCTGTGTAGCGATGGCGGATATTGAAAAAAGGCTATATGGCACAGGTTAAATAGTGGATAACATAACATTATGTGCTACAGAACTTATCTGCTATGTAACCTGAGCCTTTTCTCCTTTGAATGGCTGCTCCCATTGCTACACAGCAGCTTATTTATATATAACAATAGTAGTGTTTCTGAAACAAACACATCCGTTTTACCAGTGCAGGGCAATATTGCATTATATTTGTATTACTTTAAAACACTCTTCATTTTTTGATGTCACTGTTCCTTAAAGTTCCCACTAATCCTGTTGTATTAAGGGTTAGTTCCCACAAGGAGATTCGGGGAGATTTTGTCGTCCTCGAGAGGCAACTTCGGAGGACTTCTGAAAACGCAGCGCCACATGTGCTTTAGCGGATGGGAAGACACGAGGAGGCAGTTCGGGGAGATTGTTGCCCAGAAGAAGAGACTATTAGTTGTCAGGCGACAAAATCTCCCCGAATCTCCTCGTGTGAACTAAGTACTAACCCTTAATGTAGTTTGGGTACCGCTACGTCTCCCCCTCATAATATAATGTATTTATAATTTAGAGTTACTGTATATAAAAGCCAATAGAACATTATTTAAAAGTCCATAATGTGTGTGTGTGTGTGTGTGTATATATGTATATATTTATATATATATATATATATATATACACAAGCTAATCAAGGCTAATGGTACATCAGACAGTTTTTCCATAGTGTATTTTACCTAGCAAAGAAATGCATGAAGCCACCCTAAATTATTGGGAAGCAGTAAGTAAATTTTGCATATTCATCCATGAGCTAAAATTCAGGGCAGTAGCAGCAGTGCTATTAACTCATGAAGGCATTATTACTTCAGGCAGCTGAATCCTTCAGCAAAGGTGTCAGGTAGCTGCTATCTGTATAGCTCCCTACTGTTCTGTTTTCAGTCTGCTGGGGGGGGGAGAGAGGGGGATGATATAATTCGAACTTGCAGTGTAGCAGTAAAGGCCAGGGCCACAAGGACAGGCCTGGACTGGCAATCTGTGGGTTCTGGCAAATGCCAGAGGGGCTGCTATAAGGTGTCATAGAAAGTCAGTATTTAGTGGGCTGGTGGAGGCTGATTGGACCTCTGTGCACCTGAAATGCCAGGGCCTATTTTCATTCTCAGTCCGGACCTGCACAAGGGGAAGAAATCAGATAGCTGAAATACGCTGGCTGATTTTAGTCCCTACTGCAGGCACTACCCTCATTGCTTTTTCTCATTATAAGTGTTGAATTGGCGCCTGAACGTATAGACTTCTGCAGACTTCGGCTCAAAATGCAGAGATTCACAGTTCATCACCAAAATCTGCTGAGTCTGTTCACACAGGAGCCAATGTAACACTTCCTAATAAGAAAAATGGAGGAGGCTACTGCTGGCGGTAGGGGCAGCTCTGGTAACTATGCTAGTCCAATGGAATACCTCTGCACTAGAAAAATGGCAGGGTATCTAGATGGCCCTTTATTTATTTTATGTATCTGCAGTTTTGAGTGGCTCCAGTTTCAGTTGAATTTTAGAATAACATTACCACTGTAACACTCTTAACAAAAGCATTAAATCAAATTTTGAGGGTTTGATTTATTAACAGCAATGATTTCAAGATTTGGCTGCATTTGCAATAACTGATGGATGAACTAACGTTACTGAACCTTTCTAAAGATAATACCTCTCTTCTCTCTGAGTAATAGTTTCTGGTTATATAGTATTTCACTTATAAGGACAGAAAAAAAACAAGCAACCTCCACCCAGTTTTATTGCTCTCCTATGGGGCTGGAAAAACATATTTGCAGAGAAACTTTAAGTGCTTCTAAATATTTCATCAGAGACAAGCTTCTACTGAATGCTACATCTCCATTGTTATCCCTAATCATATAATACACATTATATTGCTATAAAATGTTGTGCATATCCACATTTTATTCAACATTAAAAACCTTGGCTTGAATCCAAATATATAATTGAATGTAACTGTCTAGGCGAAAACGACTTAAAAGGGATCTATAATTTGCTTTATGTAGCCTGATTATGAAATTTAGTCAGAGGCAGCCTCATGGCAAAAAGCTGACTGAGTGGTCTGCAATAGGTATTCTAAGCAAGAACAGAGAACAGCTACTTGATAGCAATTAGAAACAAGCACAGTAGTGATGTGCAGGGCAGGCAGAAAGCTGTGGGTCAGGTGAGTTCAGGACAAAAAAAATGTGC
Organism: Xenopus petersii; assembly: GCA_038501925.1. Classification (NCBI taxonomy): domain Eukaryota; kingdom Metazoa; phylum Chordata; class Amphibia; order Anura; family Pipidae; genus Xenopus; species Xenopus petersii. The sequence continues at coordinate 150,165,071 of CM076672.1, forward strand.
TGCCACTACGGCTGCTGGTTGTCAGTGCCAAGTTGAAACACATGCATTTTTATTATTTACTGTAGCTGGGGTCCAGAAAGCTAGCCTTATAGTTGGTGTCATAGTGGTTCTGGAGCCTGCCTCCTTTTGTCATCAGCAAGGGGACAAAACAGGTTTGGGCCGGGCGGTATACAAGTCCTTAACCTCAGGCCGAGTTAAAAAGGAGTGGGTTTGTGGGTCAGAAATTTTACAACCTGCACTTCACTAAAGCACATATAAGGAAGTCTAGTTCAGGCTCCTTGATCAGGTTTTGGATTGTAAGTGTCCTTAAGGAGAATCCTTCTTGTAAGGACAATGTCCTATAAGGTGTTTTTTTACCTGCATGGTAATATCTCAGCAGTTTATACTAAGGGAATTGATGTTTCCAAAACAGTCCAATTTCATAATCAAGAAAAAATGCAGAAAGAAGTAATTTTGCACAATTACTTGATTGAACACAGCATTTCCCATAGTCCATGCTGAGCAATTTTTCATGCATGCTAGTGAGAATCACATTGTCCCATTCATGTTGAACGAGGATGAAAAACTCCAATGTTTTCATGGACTGGGAAAATAAAATAAAGTAAAAGACTTCTACAGAATCTCACCAGTTTTTACTTGCAAAGTTTTTTTCTGGTGACTTTTTCGCGTTTTTTTCCCTTAATACAGTATATCCTGACTATTTGCGGTTTCAGAAAATACTTACATGTATTTTTTCAGGTTCAAGAAAAAACTCGATTTGATAAATACCCCACCCCCATGTGTCTTGTACTACATCCCTCCCATACATAAGTCTCTTATATAGAAAGAAACATAACCAACATGGGATAATAGACATGGAAATGGGAACACAAACCATTGAAGTTGGACAATATACTAAACATAGAACTGGCAGATACTGTACTGTATTTAATAGCATATCCCCAGGATCCAGAAATATGAGAAGACCATTTCTCACAGAGCACATTTTAAGAAAACCATTCTTTTTATTTTTAATGATTTCATTTTTCTCTGTGCCTTGTACTTGATAGTAACAAAACTAGCACAAATCCATATTCTTCATTTAATTAAAAAAATAATAGTAAATCTATGGTACATTAACCCAAATTATGAAAAGATCCCTTGCCCAAAAAAACCCCAAGTCCCAAGGTTCCAAAATCGAAACCCCAACCAGTATTTAGAATTTACCGTCAATTAATGTGGCTGCGCATCTACCTGGTTACACATTGTGTTTAACTTCCCTTTAATAAAAATATCTACATTAAAGAGTTTTCGCAGAAATCCCTAAGGATAGATAGACCAGCATAAAATACATTAGTACCCTGGTTGCAAAAGATCTCAGGCTATGATTAGAACAGTGTTCTAAGACAGTACAAAACTTTACAAGATCCAGTAATTCAATCTCTACAGTAGTGTATGTTTGAAAATGCTTTTACATGAAGGATTAATGCATTTTGCACATGTTGCTTTTAATGTAAATCATAACTCTCCACTGAATACAAACCGGATGCTCATTAAAATAAAACACTTTAATTTCTGGCAATATATGAATATAAACATTATCTGTCTAGAAGTTTCTGGAAATACTGTATGTAGGTGAGAAAACTTGGCTTATACTTTGTGGAATAAAAGTGGATAGTAGAACCTCATTGCATTAGTTGCCATTTAGCCTGGCTGTGACTGTCACATATGGACTAAAAGTGGAATATAAATATAGAGGTATAGTTATTAACCAGAATGCTTGGGACCTGGGGTTTTCTGGATAAGGGATCTTTCTGTAATTTGAATTATAATAACTGAAGGCTGCTGAAAACATTTAGACATTAAATAAACCAAATAGTATTGTTTTGCCACAAATATTTATGCAGATAAGTTAAGAACAAACACAGGGTACTGTTTTATTACTACAGAAAATAATAATAAATAAATAATAATAAAAACAATTCGGTCCCGCACAGTGGACTTTTATCAAGACATGACTTACACCATTAAAGTTTTGCACATAAATTAAGTTACTTAATGTTTGCATGATTCTCTAGTAAGATATGAAGATCCAAATTACGGAAAGATCTGTTACCCGGGAAAAAAACCCAGGTCCCAAGCATTCTGGATAACACATCCCATACATGGAACTCCGAGGTAACTTACAATATCCTCATATTTTGCAACAGGGGGTACTTTATTTATTATAATACACAAGTTTTAGTGAGTCTTGTGACAGAAATGACATCACTACTCACCATTTATAACTGATGACATCAGAACTCACTGTTTATAAGGATATGATTTACAAGCTATTCATGGCTTTTGTGTATTATAAGGATATATTTTATAGCATACAGTACTGTGTATGATTAAAAAAGTGCTTTGACTGTAAGCAGTTTATAATCTTAGGTTAGCTAAACACTACAGAATACTAACTTGCAACCAACACCTATTAACAATACAGTTAATACATAAATCCCGGACTATTACAAAATAAACTGGTATACTCACATGCTTAATACTTACATAACTATGTATAATGCATTTCTACACATTATGCATGATAATTTATACAGAGGGCAGATCATGACCTGTTGTGGTTCGCTGGTGCGTATGATATTTATTGTCAAAAGCAACAAACAATTTTCTGAAGATTTAACACATGTACCATTACTGATAATTATGAATCTTCAAGGGGACGTATGTTAAGTACAGAAAATGTAATGCATCTTTGGAAAATGAATAAAAAACATATTAAAAAAAAAAAGCACCAAACAAAAGGAAGGAAGGGAGGATACTTGTTGCTTTACTCATGGTGCACATACCCTGCCTACTCCATAGAGTTTGCACTGCTTTAAAAGAAAGTTATATTTAACACACATTTTTTAAAAAAATGTATTTACTGTTTAAGCAACAGATAGGCTCATTAAGAGGCAGTTCTATAAATATACTTATTAAAGAAAACTTTAACTTTCAGAGTGGGATAATTCCTTTTTCCTGGTGTTTCATATATACACCATCCGTGTATTAGTATTCACCGATATAGAAAGTTGAAACAGACTGCAACATAGGGTGAATGGTGCTGAATCACAACATGTTTCGGGAATATATCCCCTTTTTCAAGCGATACTCCCCGAAGCATGTCGTGATTCAGCACCAATAAAGGGTGACTGCAGACAAAAGTACTGCCTATGTTCCAGTCTGTTTCAACTTTCTATATCTGCAGTTCTATAAGTGTCATGCACTCTTTACTTAAAGTGTGTGTTGATTTAATTGTACTAGTGGCATAAATTAAAAGGCTAAACATTAAAGAATACAACTGAGTAGTGTAAGAATAAATAAGAATAAATTAGCAATCTAATTACTTACTAGGCATAAGTCTCTGTGTTTAAGCTACGATACCATTAGACCTTGTAAACAGAATCATATGGCTAAGTGACAGAAGTGCAATCAGTGCATTCATTATTTGCATGTTATCCAATACTTACCAGAGTAAAGCTAAATGGGGACTTGGCATAGATACTAACAGCCCAGCTGTTTTATACTTGTGGTGTTTCAAAGGGACAGAATACACATAAATTCACTCTTTGCTTAGGGTTGCAGAAGGCTGCTAAGAATATTAATTCCCGCAAGCAATCCACTATGTCATAATTTCCCAGTGATAGTTGGCTTATTTTCATAACACAATATTATTCACGTGTGTCAATGAAGGGGAGCAGGCAATAAGGAAAGCCTGGATTCTTCTGTGGACTTCTCTAGACATAATACAACTAAATGTATAATAAAAGAGAGGATGTTTCTTTTTAAGTTGTATAATTTAATGCTGGTTTGTACTGCGAAAAGACTGCTTATGAAGTTGTCCAGGAACTCGCTACTTAAACGGATCTGAAGCGTGTTCACTGCTTTAATAAATCCCAGCATTCTTTTTAAGGTGTAACTAAACATCTGTTGCAAGCTGGGCAATAGTATTTCTATTAAAAATTATTTACAATATACAGGCTTGGGACTTGTTATTCAGAATACTCAGGACCTGGTGTCCGGGTAACGGATCTTTCTGTAATTTAGATTTTCAGACCTTAAGTCTACTAGAAAACAATTTAAGCATTAAATAAACCCACTAGGCTGGTTTTGCCCCTAATCAGGATTACTAATTATATCATATCTGGGATCAAGAACTAGGAACTGTTTTATTATTAGAGAAAAGGGAAATAATGAAAAAAAATGTAATTATTTGATTAAAATGTACTCTATGGGAGATGGCATTCCTGTAATTTGGAGCTTTCTGGATAACGGATCCCTTCCCTGTACTTTATTTTCTTTTCCTGTGGATAATTTGGAGAACTGAATGCACCACTCTCTGTAAAGTAAGGAACCCTGAGCAATGAGCATGTATGTCCTGTGGGTGCTCCACTTCCTATCTTTTTTTAAGGGACATGGCTGTTACATTAAAAAGAACTAAAATAAGATGTTGCTATACTAGAGTGGGAACTGAACTGACAGCTACCCTTCTGTCTCAAAAGGCTATCCAATTTGTGGTATGGAAGACTGAGACCCTGGGTCTGGAAGACTAAGGGGCAGATTTAGGATTTTTAGAACTGTATTTATGTAATGGTTGTTTTACCCATTGATAAATACAATTCTAAAAATTCCATAGGAAGGAATAGAAAATGGGTGAGTATTTATTTATTAAGCACTAAGCTCACATTTTGATAAATCTGCCCCTAAGAGTAGACTGTGGTATGGAAGACTGAGAATATCCAGACAGAGAGGCTTTAAAATAGCTTCTTCATCTATGCCCCCTTTGAGACTATTGAGGAGATCAAGGTGGCACTTGATAATTTCAGATCTTTTCAAGGAGTCACCTGATTTCAAAAACAAATAATAACTCAAACTTAATTGATGTCCATTATCTGGAAACCCATTATCCAGAAAGTTCCCAAATTACGGAATGGATGTCTCCCTTAGACTCCATTAAAAATAAAATAAATTAATTGAAAGTTTTAAAAATTATTTCCTTTTTTCTGCAATAATAAAACAGCACCTTGTACTTGATCCCAGCTAATTATAATCATTACTGGAAGGAAAACCAATTTATTGGGTTTATTTAATGTTTACATGATTTTCTAGTAATCAGAGACGAAATGGGCAGCACTCCAGGATAAAGTTAAAAAATGCCTTTATTTACCAACAGCAGGGCAGCATAGCAATATGTTGCCCTGCTGTTGGTAAATAAAGGCATTTTTTAACTTTATCCTGGAGTGCTGCCCATTTCATCTCTGTTTTCTGTATTCCAGTGGGGAAGGACACTGCGGGAGGTGCACCCAAACAATTGAGAAAATGAACCAGATGTGTGCCCCTCAAATCCTCTTTGAAATGATTTTCTAGTAGACTTAAGGTATAAACATCCAAATTATGGAAAGATCCGTTATCCGGAAAACCCCAGGTCCCGAGCATTCTGGATAACAGGTCCAATACTTGTTCTGCCTTGCTATCAATTATACTCATCTATATTGGCAATCAATGTAAACATCATTGATTGGTTACATCAGGCTCAATAAATGAGAGGTTTATGTAAAGTGAAACTAAATGACACTTAGGGGCCGATTCACTAAATTCGAGTGAAGGGTTCGAATTAAAAAAACTTTGAATTTCGAAGTTTTTTTGGGCTACTTCGACCATCGAATTGGCTACTTCAACCTTCGACTACGAAAATCGAACGATTCGAACTAAAAATCGTTCGACTATTCGACCATTCGATAGTCGAAGTACTGTCTCTTTAAGAAAAACTTCGACCCCCTACTTCGGCAGCTAAAAGCTACCGAAGTCAATGTTAGCCTATGGGGAAGGTCCCCATAGGCTTGCCTGGGATTTTTTGGTCGAAGGATTTTCCTTCGATCGTTGGATTAAAATCCTTCGAATCGTTCGATTCGAAGGATTTAATCGTTCGATCGAATGAAAAATCCTTCGATCGATCGATCGCAGGATTTGCGCTAAATCGTTCGACTTCGATATTCGAAGTCGAACGATTTTAGTTCCTAGTCGAATATCGAGGGTTAATTAACCCTCAATATTCGACCCATAGTGAATCGGCCCCATAATATCATTTTACAGACCATTACATAAACAGTTCAAATTAGGCAGAATACCATTGTTTATTGTTAAAGGTCCTAAAAAAGACCACAAATCAATATTCGAGGTAGAATATGATGTTAACATTTTTAAAGCTTTAAAACATGCATTCTTCAATTAGAATAGTTACTATGAAATCTATAAAGCTTTAATTATCACACATCTAGCAGTTATTGTAATAACGGAAGCCATTTTTATTACATTTAGGGGGTTATTTATTAAACCTCGAATGTTTCTGGTTGGGCTTTTTGGGGCAAAACTCAAATTTTTCGAGGAAAAATAAAACCCAAATTTTTCAAAATATATTATACCCCGATGCTGCAAAAAGCCAGAATCCGAAAATCCGTCACCTCAGACCTGTCGAGGTCCTGTATAGGTCAGTGGAAGTGGTACCTATCCCACATTGAAGTTATTGTGGTCTTCTGTGGGTTTAGCTCAAAAATCTGACTTTTTTGGTGTTTTTGGGCAAGAACTTGAAATAAATGTACGATTCAGATTTTCAAGTTCAAGTTTTTTACCGAAAATTTTTTAAAACTAAAACTGGTGTAATTTTGGTTCAGTTTGATTGTCAAAACAGTATATTCCTTTGATTTCTCAAACAAATTTTAGTGATAAATATGGCTACATAGTTTCGCCCCCAAGAATAGTTCCAGTCTTATGTTTGTAAATACATAATATAATAAATATATTTATTATTTCATATATTTTATATCAGCTATCTTTTTGTGTATTGCACACAGTTTACAACTGATTTTGGTAATTTTTTTTTAGGTTGGCCAAGTTAGTCAGATGAAGCTTATGGACTTTCTTATTCAAATGGTGCCACAGTATCTAAATTAGATTGAGATCTGAGCCATAAGTGCAATATTATCCCCTTATTTATTACATTTCTGAGTGCAGAAAGCAGAACATTTTACTTTGTGTCACAATTTAGCAGCACTGATTTTTATTACAAGAATTTAGTGACCATGGGCCACATCCCAAAATGAATTTAGCACTGAAATTCAAAGAATGTAACTAAGATATCTATTGTTAAAGGACAGGTAACACCAACAAAACATAAAAAAAACTATAAGATTTTATGCATTTAAATATAAAACACTACTATTCTGCACTGGTAAAAAGTGTGCATTTGTTTCAGAAGCTCAACTACATGTTTACAAAGTAAAAACAACATTTTTAGTTCTTATATAGACAGATCAACAGTAGTCAACCATTATTCATGACAGCCTCTCTCATATAAAATAGGACATTTATTGCTAAGACATAGTTTATTTGTAGGCACTAGATAACAAATGCAATAATGTGTACATCTAAAAATGCTTTCAACCCAGAATTAAAATAATTTCCAACAATCCAATATTGATTGAAAGCAAACTCATGGCTGATGTCTGCACGGCGAGGAGTGAAATCCAAAGACCACAGCAATACTTTTTATATATTGAATGCCTTGTAATCATTTTAAAGCCAGGTTTTAACATAATTGGCCAACGATTACTTGCTGAATCACTGAGAATGCAAATTTATATGTTTTTAAATGGAAATGATCTGATAGTGCTAGATGTGACCTTTTGGCCTTTCTTGTTATACCTTTCCATCAATCTTGTCAGGAACCACCCCCGGTACAAATCTCCAATTATAGTCCTCCTGCTACAGAATTAATGGGTGTGTTCTAGTTAAGCAGTATAATTTATTTGAAATTTCCACTAAACAGATAGCACTCAGCATTTTAAAAGCTTCACTGCAATTGGAACTACTTTGCTGGGAAAGCATTTTGTTGCTTGTGCGGAGTCTGATTAGCCACTCTGATTCTACAGTACTGCCAATTAAAGGCAAAGCAATAAGAACATCCCTGCTACTGCATTTTTAAGTAATTAAAGAATATTTCTCTCTATTTAATATAATTTGTTTGATTTGTTCCCAGACTTTACAGCCCAGATTTACCGTGTTACTTCTAACTAGGTTTTCGCTGTAACAGTTCCCACCATAGATTACAACTAATCTATCCAGCAACATCGTCTTAAATTTAATTCAGTTGCTTCTGTAATAATTATTCTGCTTCTATCATTCATTATTAAATACAATTAAAATACAAAGTTTTAATTTGCCAAAAATTATTACAACAAAATATTACAATAAATTCTTACAAAATGAAGTATTGTACCAGTTGGGGTACAGGTACCATTTCCATGGATTATATTACAGGGTACAGTGCCAAACTCACATTTAGGGCCCAAGCAGGCAGCACTCAAGTGTGGCATTGGTCATTTCAAGATGCACACAAAAAAGATCTGCCAAAAGAGGGTTTATTGTTTGTGGGCCAAAGTGGGCTGATCGAACTTTGGCAGGATCATAATAAGGCCATATGCAGACCCGTTGTGGAAGTTCAGCATCTATGGACCAATGTGGTCCTCACAAAATAAATTTTTTACCCTGTTGCCGGACAGGTTTAGGTCAGGCAGTTGCATTGGTTTCATAGTTAAATTAGCTGCTGACTTGATCTGGATTGTCAAAGGCTGCAGGCATTGTTGGCCCATGTATAGCCATCTTAAATATTTCTACCAACAATGTCACCATTTTTCCTCTTAAACTTGTTCTTTACTAAATTATATTTTTTTCCAAATCTGTATTTCGTTACAACCATGTTGTTCCTACACCCAAAGCACAACTTTTATAATCTGCCATCCATTAATCTCGTATCCTTATATCCGCAAAGCTTTGCCTTCCTTTTCTATTTATCCTATCTATCTATCCTCTTTTCTAACTTTTAATTTCTACTCCCTTTCACTTTTGCTCTCTCCATATCTGCCATATCCCTTTAGCTCTCCACTGCATTATTCCATTTTATTCTCTAATTAATGACGGGCTTTACTATGTGTTGCTTTCTGGAAAAAAAATTATACTACACATGACAAAGTTGGAAAATGAAAAATAAGGCAAGTGTTACCTTGCAACTTTGCAACTGGACTCAATCAGTTCATTTTCTATGTCAATTAGGCTTGGAGGCAGAGTGAGTTCCATAGGTGAGGTTAGTCGCTTCAGACGAAGTAGTCCTACACAGAACTTGGCACCCATCTCTTCTAACTCCTTAGTTCCGATCTGTAAATCCTATAGGCAGAATTACAAGGGTAAGAGATATACAAGCCATCTTGATAACTTCTTAAAGTTTTAGTTTTAAAAAAAACTATGACCTTCAATAAGTATTGTTTTTGTTCATTTAAAGGAAGAGATTACCTTTTGAAGATCACCTTTTGAAAACATGATTAAAAATAAACAATCAGCCCATATAAAACATTTACAGTACCATATGTTACAAAACATCCTGCAGCAGATTTTTTAAACACACAACAAAGCTTCTCTTTCCAACAGACAATTAGCTGCTTATATACTAGAACTCAAATTAATCTTGTTTTAATCTGAAAACAAAATAATTCCACAAACTGAACTAGTTTATCAAAAAAATTTCTGCAAAAAAAACAGAGACAAAATGTCTCAACACAATCAAGTGTCAATTTGTATCATACAATTAACCCTCACTCTGAAAACACAACTTTATCGAATTTTTGCTGTGAAAACACAACTTTTTCGGATCAGATGCAAGTTCATGTGGCGAGCTGTTTGAGCCTCAGCCATGTTTGCCCCCAATAAGTAAATGTTAAACTGTCCCTTTATACACAGCTCCTGTTCTGATTTTCCACTTTTAAAGGTATGCAAATAACACATATATTTTAAGAAAAGAAGAAAACTGTTGGAGACCTTGTTAAATACTTTTAGTAAAAGTTTCTAAGTACATTTTTATTTTTTTCTTCAATCTTTTTACTGCTGTCTGTCTGAATACCTCTGGTGATTTAAGATTACTGTTTAATATTTATGGCAAGGGCATACTTAATAAAAATCTGAATAATGCATCTGAGAAGCATGATGAAGAAAACAGGCACAGTTAAAATGCCCTAAAACACAGAGGGCAACCTTCTTTGTCAACCTAATAATATAGGGCATTTTAGATTTGTAAAACATACATTATGGAAAACTAAGGCATGTGCACAATGCTTTAATTAAAACTAACTTAAAGACTTCCTATCATTGTCACACTGTCTATAACACAAACAGGCAATGATGGAAGCATGTTTTTGCTTTGGTTCTGGCTGATGGATTCATGTGCTTTAACAAAATAGTTAAAATTTATGAGACTTCATTTCAGAAATGTATGATGGTTCATCAATCAGATGGCTGCATCAACTATGATCAAGAAATCAATTTGCCAGCAGGATAATAATTTGTCTCTGTCAAATATAAAACCACTTAGTGACCAGAGGGATATACAGTGCCAATATAATACAAAATGCAATAGAAACCAGGGTGTGTCTGAATGGTTTGATACTCTATTAGATGAATACTGTCATTAAGGGACTTGTAATAGTTCTATAAAAAGCGTTAAGATTATCTGCAGATCAATAAACAAACCCTAGGGAAAACAACTTAGAATCCCATAAAAAAAACACCGGCCTTGGTAAAATTATAGAGATTGCTCTTCTAGGGATTTGCTCTTCTAGGCTTTCTTAAACCACATATTTAACAAGTTCTGTATAAAGAACAAACAAGTTCAACCCGAGAGTGCTTTCTGATTATGCCTCCGCTATTATTTTTTTATTTTTATTTGCTTCTGCCTGATTAGATTTCTGGATGGTCTTGCCATAGCAAGTAGCTGTAAGGTTTCATTGTTATATAGTTGATTTGCTATTTCAACTTGGATTCAGCAGAATCCTTCTTGGAGGATTCTGTATTTGGCATATCCCTACATAAAAAATTAGATTTTAGTCATGTCATATGCCTTTTGAGTGCTAAAGCTTACAAGTCCCATCAAGGCAAATCTCTGTGGTAATACAGTATACAAGATGTAATAGTAAGAAAGACTGACAAATCCTACTGTAATAATCCCATATTTGACTAATTAAATAGGGTATTTTAGCTGACAATGACATAGTACATACCTTCAGGAGACATATAGCATGAGGTTTTACCTTACCAAGCAGACTTGACTTGACTAGATCCCAGCAGCAAAATGATTTTAATAAATAGATACTATTATTGCTTATCAATAAGTGTCCCACTGGGCCCCCTATTCCTCAAAGGTTAACCAGCATTTGCAAGGTCTGCTTTTTCTATAGTTATGCCTTTGTTGGTAAAACTAAATATTCTTTGGCCATATGATGACATTTTTATGAATTAATAGCAAAATGACTTTCAAACATGTACACTAATATTCTGAGTTTTAGAACTTTAATATAAAATCACCATTTAGGCCAACTGCATTAGAGCTGTGAATAACTGGGGCTCCTGACAGCTCCTGGTACATCCCTGTCCTCTGGCATACATCAACAACGATCAACAAGATTTTTAGTTGTGAGCAAAGAGTTCCTATCTGAATGGATGGTAATATCTTAGATTTTAATCCAAACAAATCACTTTTTTTGGTTGTTTCCCAACAATCATGACCATAATAATTAATAAATCTTTAATACTACATACTAAAGAACTGGTCTAATATCTTACTGAGGAAGGGTTAACCACAGATTTCAAATAACTGAAGTGGACCACAATCTAAGCCTATATTATACAAAACACATTGGTATATAGTCAATCTCCGATTTTACATAGCCCTGTTTTACATTTACAGTCCCTTCAAATTCGAATGCATTTAAATGGGAGTATTTCTCATATTTTAAGTATGTTTTCCGACATTTTACATCATAATTTTGCCCCGTTTGCCTTGAAGACTCCCCTATGAATGTGACTTTCCCTGCATTTTAATTAGCTTTACAGCATTTTTTAGGAAAACCGCAATTTTACATTTTAAGTTTTTCCAGAGTATATGTATCTGTCACTCATTACTAAAGCTTCCCAAAATCTACACTGCACAATCACTACTGCCCCTACAACTACACTTAAAAGAAGCCTGGGACAGTTCATGCTCTCTGAGGGTACCATGAAAGGGGCGGGACAAAGCTGCCAAGCAGGGGATTAGTTGTGGGGTTTAGTTACACAGTTGGGGGGTGGAGTTTAGTGGACTTAAAGAAGTAACGGCTAAGGAGGGCATCCATTTTTGAAAGAGCAAATGGGAGTCCCACCCTCCGTCCCTTGGATTAACCCTTTGTGCTAGTTGTCACAATTGTGGCCTGGGTAGTGGGGCACAGGTTAAAACGACGTGGAATGGGGAGTATTGGGGCTGGATGATTAGGATGTGATGTGAGGGGATAGCCCATTGTCATAGCCAGGTGGCAGGTCCCTGGCAATGGGGAGAGTTAGTTGAGAAGCTGGATTTTTACCAAGTCCCAATTTGATTAGACTCGGTTGGTGGTGTTCCTCTCTAAGAGCGTTGGTTTCTAGGAGGCACAATCGGCTGGTGGCTGGTACAATTGCATGCACCTTATTGGGTCCATTGCCAGGGATCTTGCAGTGGATAATAATTTACTGTTAAATCACAGTTGATATGTTATGTGTACATTGTTGTTAATATGCAATTTTTATTTATATATTTATGTTATGTATTGTTTGGTGCAATAAAGCTGTGGCTGAAAAAAACTCCAATAATAATGTGATGAAGAGAGTGGATTATTTCTAGGCCAGTTTGGGGTAAGAAGGTAGGAAGCTCGGAGGCTCAGCACAGCTACAGTTACACTTTACAAGTCCCCAGTTCCCCCAAACAGCATCTCTACAGCATGACTTCAGAGCCACTGTACTTGATCCAAACGAAGATATAATTAATCCTTATTGGAAGAAAAACCAGCCAATTGGTTTATTTAATGCTTATATGATTTTATAGCAGATTTAAGGTACGAAGATCCAGATTACAGAAAGATCCATTATCCAGAAAATCCCAGGCCCTGAGCATTCTGGATAACAAGTCCCAATACCTCTACCTTTTTCAATAAATGACTGACATTTCCCAAATATTTTTCTTTCAGACCACTAAGTCAATATTTCTGCTATTCAGTTGTTCAAGTAAGATTAAACATGCCCTAGATTATTTATAAGGAGGTATTATCTAGGTTATCAGCTCCACAGTCATAGCAATTGTGAACGGCACAAATCATAAGAATACAAGAAGACTTAGGTATTAAAGTGGTTTCCTTAAGGCTGAAAGTAAACCAAATACAAAAGAAATAAGCTAAAGATAAACGTACTTTATCAGAGATTTGGCAGAGGATACTCGGATACTAGATAAGGATGAATTTAATTTCCTGTGGAAGGAAATTTAGTCCACTGCATAAACTATTTAAATTATGTCATGAAGGTGAAACACAAATCGTAAAATTCCTTGCCAAGATGGACTCTAGGGGTAAGCTATTCCAATCTTTTCATTATTTACACCAAAAAGTTATTTTAATAAATGTCCACTTTAAGCCAAACTGCAGAGGATAGGGAATTATACACAGTCTGTAGTAATTGTAAGCAAAGCATAGTTATAAAAAACACATACACACGTTGAAACTGTCCACCTTTTAAAAACAAAAAAAGAAATAGGACGTATTTTTATAAAGATGCTTAATGTGACTAAAGCCGGCATAAGAAATAACAGCTGTGCTAAGCTTCCTAGTTCAGCTTGTATTTGTGAACCTGTACACCTGTGTGTTATTATACTGAAGAATCATGAAGGTATTGTCCAATAAAAATGGAAGCCCAGCAGTTTCCTACAACTAGTACTACTCCCTAGGCACCCCATGGTATTCTAAAACACAATCGCCTAACACCAATGTAATTAATTTCTAATATACAAAGCTGACATGGCTCGGGGGGAATGAATGAGAATTCAGAACGACCATATAAATATGTGAAAGATCTCACACAAATTATTTTTAAAAGTATATTTTGTAATGTGTTTTGGCAGCATAAGAACAATTCCAAGTACCACCAGTTCACATCAGGTGGTTCAATACCTTCTACCTTCCACCATCCACTTTTAAGCTGAATTAACTTTAACCAGGTCTTTCCCTACTGGTACATTTCACAATAAAGAACTCTCTGTGCCAAAATCCATTGGCACATACATTTAAATTTAAGTGGCCTTGTTGTAACCATAGAAACATCAAATATAAACATCAGCTACAGCTTTGGCTTATGCTATCTTGTTTCTTTCAATTGCATAAATGTATAACACTGACTTTGTGGCTTACATGAACAGTGTAGTAAATAGTTCAGCCAGGGGGTGGCTGGCTTGTTATCAGCCTAGAAGGTAAAGCTGTCTGGAAGGCGACTTTCCGTCCCTATTCCTCCCTATACCCTTATATGTACACTTCTGGCATTTTTTAGTCTGAAGATTTACGCTTACTTGACTTTACATCTTTGCCCCTCTTTCTTCCTACAAGGGTAGCAGCTAGACAAAACCTGGTAGACATATTTTGTTACAAACAAATCTAAGAACATCTAAGTATTTACATTTAGTTTCATTTAAAAAGGTAATAAAATATAAGGTCATAAGGTCAGTGGGAGTTAATTATCATTTTGCCTCATCTGAATTATGTGATAATTCTACATATAAATCGCCTGAAGGTTAACCGAGGCCCTATGACGGCAAAATTCAGTACTATTTACCTTATACTTTCCTTGATCACAACCACACAATGTGCTTTCCATTGTGTAACTTCGCTGGACTCCAATTTCTTTCCAGACAACAACACGGGCAGTTGATTCCTTGGATTTTTCCACTACAAAACTACAGCTGCTCATGGAAAATGCTGGAGCTATCTGGTTTAGAACCTTGGGAAGTGTCTAAAAGTCAAAAAATATATATCTTTAAAATTGTATTTTATCTATCCCACAAGATGGCAGTGTTGTATATATATTTTCACAAAACAAAACCATTCACTACTAGAGTAAAAAATGAAGTTCTATACACACACAAAAATGTTATTAATTTAGAACACAGGTTCCTAAACTATTGGATTAAGTCGCTAGCAAAGCAGTGGATGGGGGGGTGCCTAGGCTAGAGCATTGTTAACACTTATACTGCATCCTATTGAAGGATCATACTGCCTCCAGCCCAGCATAAACCACAGGCTTTGCTCCTTTATTTACAGAGGTTGAGAAACAGGGAGGGTAAGTAGTTCTGGGCTTTAGATAGCATAGGGGCAGTCTGGCTAAGACAGACCATTGCTGCAATTTATTAAAAAGTAATACTGACACGTTTATACTGTACATGAAACAGGCAGAAATTAATTCCACCAGCCACTAACTAGACACAAATTGTTGTTAAATAGATAAATATAATGAAAGGCATATTTTAATACAATAATATTTGATGTAAATTAAAGTACAGGTATTGGATCTGTTATCTAGAATTGATAATAGATGACATACCTGTATACTGTTTTTATTCTTCAGAACAAGTTTAGCTTTCCAAATACAGTGTATAAGAGAAGTGGTTTAGTAGCACTTGCTGTAGTAATATACAGGAATGTGATTCGTTATCCGGAAACCTGTTATCCAGAAAGCTCAGAATTATGGAAAGGCCATTTCCCATAGACTTCATTTTATCTAAATAATCTAAATTTTTAAAAATGATTTCCTTTTTTCTCTGTAATAATAAAACAGTAATTTATACTTGATCCAAACTAAGATATGATTAATGTTTATTGGAAGCAAATCCAGCCTATTGGGATTATTTCATGTCTACAAAATTTTCTAGTAGACTTAAGGTATTAGTATCCAAATTAAGAAAAGATCCGTTATCTGGAAAACCCCAGGTCCCAAGCATTCTGGATAACAGATTCCATACCTGTACATGCTGTGTCGGCACATGCTTAACTTTTAGCCTTCAGCGCTTTGGCTTTTGGTAAACTTGCCGGGTTTATTCTACTGCACATGCGCAAAGAAGTATCTTCACTAAAAATGCCTGGGACACCATGAAAAAGTTAAAACACCAGTGTGTTTTTTTCCACAGACAGGAACTATTTATTTCACTGGGGAGGTACCTTACATTTTGGCACCCTCCAACAGTGAAATTCCCTTTATATAACATAAAACAAAACAAAACACTTTTAAATAATTCATGAAGTTGCTTCTCACCTTGTATCCACTTTCTTCCACC
Source organism: Xenopus petersii (assembly GCA_038501925.1). NCBI lineage: Eukaryota > Metazoa > Chordata > Amphibia > Anura > Pipidae > Xenopus > Xenopus petersii. The sequence continues at coordinate 150,181,290 of CM076672.1, forward strand.
ATATCACATGAGGCAGCATTAGCATTAGTGTGCCACACTGTCTCTTTAATGCTGCAACCATACATAAAAACATTTTTCTTGCGAGAATGTCCATGGTAATCACAATAAACCTAACAAGACATAGAAACAGAGGATCAAAAGTAATGAACAAAATCCTGAGTGTAAATAAAAAGAAGGCATTGAAGGGATAATTACCATGTATGTCTCATGTGGTTCTATTCAAAAATGGTGCCAAAAACACAAGAGAAATATTGCATCCAGCTTGGCACCACAGCCCTACTTATTTGAGTTGCTCCCATTCAAATGAAGTTTACCATGATATAAACTGTGATATTCTAAGAATATCCTAATCTAAGGAAGCAGGTCCTCCTTTATAACTAGAGGTATTCGTCTATTGCAGCTAGCAATGCCAGTCAACATTTACAGTGCACTGGTAAGGCCTTAGCTGGAATATGCAGTGTGGTTTAAATCTCCGATAAACAAAAGGGACATTACTGAAAAAGTGAAAGACTAAAGTGATAAAGGGTTGATAAACGGTATGGGAAGTCTCAGTTATGACGAATGGCTGACCAGTTTGGGATTTACATTGGGGATGAGGAAGGGATAGGATTGAAATGTATAAATATATGATGGGCACATCCAATAAAATTTTTGGCGTTTTATTAGGCAGCAGGTCATACTGGTTAACAAGGTAAAAACTTTGTTTTAGGAACATTTAATATGCAGAAAGGAAATTTTTACAGTGAGTGCTGTGAATTTCTCTTGAATTGGTACTGGCAGTTTCAGGAAATTGCTTGATGGCTTTTTAGCACAGGAGAAAATACAAGCTACTGATATTAATACTCTAAAACAATGCTGATCTGGTCCAATTGCCTATGGATATAAAAAATAATTTTCCGCTGTAACTTTTATCAGGCACAAGGTCCAGGACCAGATGGCTGAACTCTGTGATTGCCATACCTCTAATATTACATGATTCCTTTTGGTCTGGCATGGTGCAGAGAGATTGATCATTTGCTAATGTGGTGCCTCTATTCAAATAGGGATCCCGCTCTCAGCCTAAAAACTATACTATATGCAGTAGGAGGCATTTGCAAGTACGGAGCTACTGCGCATTCGCCCGAAAGTCACAAAGCTTCCAATTTCTTTTTCAGAAACTTTGTGACTGTATATCCGAACTGGCAAATGCCTCCTACTGCGCATGCGCCACCAAATGCCGATGACTACAGGAAGAGCGTTCGAGAGAAGATGGCTGCTGCTGAACTCTGCTGGAGAGGACCTAGAAGGAGGAGTAAGTAACAAGTTAGGGGCATTTGCCCGGGCGGAGGAGGGGCCTACGCAGAGGAGGGATTTTTGCGCCTAGGGGGTTGAATTCTCCTTTAACTGGATAACTGGGCAGCAAACTGGCAAGTGAGGTTCAATGTTGATAAATACAATGTTATGCCCTTACATACTGTAAATGAGAGTTATATAGTGTGTTGGAGGTAGTCTTAACTACTGCGTTACTCTGGGCAGTGTCATGCAGTGGCTACCAAAGCATTTAAAGTACCTTCTTGCTGTGGAATGCCTTGCCCGGTGGTGTGATGGCAGATTCTATTAATGCCTTTAAAGGAGAACTAAACCCGCCTTTAGGCAAAAGTCCCCACTGGTCCCCCTCCGCTGGCCCCCCACGGCACCATCTTCCGGGGCTTCGGTAATCTTCGGGTCTTTTTTCTTACATTCTGCAATTTCCACATGTGTGGTTGTAACGAACCGAAGAATACTCCAACTGCTCATGCGCCGATATGCTGCTCAATTCACAAAGAATACCGAAGCGACGAAGATGGCGCTGTGAGCTCCGCTTTGCTCTTCTGCAGGTGCGGGTCAGTATTCCTAGAGGGGACACATAATCTGCTGTAGCACTGTGAGGGGGGAGGCAGGGAGGGGGGCCAGTGGGTACTTTTACCTAAAGGGGGGTTTAGTTTAAAGAGATACTGACACCAGAAAAATAACCTTTTTTATATCCATCATAACATTATCCTTGAATGCTATTTATAATTGTGCCATAAAAGTATTTGCCTGATGCTTTTACATTACCTTTCTTACCCCCATGTTCCTCTATGAGAGGGCTGCCATATTTGTGCTGCAGAAGCCAGTTAGCATTAGAATCTCTAACTGACACACTGAGATGGGACAGTCAGGTTGGCAAAACAGTCAGGTTTAGGAAATTCAATTAATAATTAATTACAAAAATGCAAAAAATGCATATGCATATTAGTAATAATTAACAACTTGCTTGACTACAACTTACCAGAGGTACACGTTTTATAGCTGACAAGTACTGCAACAGTCCCTTGGTATGGTAAATTGTAGGATGCAGATCAGAATTTGGATTTTGCCACTGTCTGTTTAGATCTTCCCCACTTAATGAACAACGATGGCTAAAAATAGAAGAAAAGAGGACACCTTAGTTTCCTTTTATTTTCAGATGTTAAAAGGAAATAAAAAAAGAATTACTACACTAACCAAGGAACCAAGACAACTCTGAAATGTAGCACATCAACATTTTTACACAAAATACTTGCATACTTTTTAATCCAAATAATAAAATAAATACAAATTTATAGCTACTACAACAAGAAATGCAAGCTAATTCTTCCTCCACCTTCAGAGACAACACTTGTATAAAGGACCATGGCCCATAATGCACATTCTGCAGATATGTCAGTTGTATTCCAATCTTGTAGATATAGCTAAACCACAACCAGTCAGACCTTACAATAAATGGGACCATGAAAAGTTTGCCTAAATCATACTTTATTACCATAGCCTTGATGGGTTTAACACTGTATGAAACACTGTATGAAATTCACTAAATTTGAAAGTCTATGTTTTCACTGAGAATCCCCCCCCCGCCCAGACAGCTTCTCTTAACTGAATAAACTCCTGCACTCGTCACAGGATCTGACCATTATCCCATATATATAAGAACTTGGCCTAGAGGCTTAATGGTTATTTTAAATGAGGTACAGGCTTTATTGCTGCCATGTGCAAAAGATGAATTTCCAACTTGATGCAAGGTGGAGATGCAGCAGAGATCTGGAAATGCTACTTCACATCTTCTCAGAAGCCCCTTCAACCAGGCCATTTTAAGAAAAGGTTTGTAAAATTGCCTACCAGACTTTAGGCACAGACATTCATAGAGACCCCACCTACATTATATAATTGATATTTATATATTTTCTTTCTTGTTAATAATGCAAAGTGTTGAAACCCATTTATTTAATGCTGGCAATACTAATGCCTGGGATATATAAGTCACCCAACCTGCCCACAATAAAAGACTGGTTCAAGAAACTGGACAAGCTTAGTCGGCTTGAGGAACTACCAACCAATAGACTAAAACTATTTTCTAAATATCAGACCTTACGGCTAAGATGTTCACCTTTAAAGAATCAGGATAAGTGTATAAATCAGTAATTTGAGCTTGATAGGTCTGCTGTATCCCCCCCTCTCCCCTTCCCTCCCCCCCACCCCCTCATCTTCTTCTCCCTCCTCTGCAATTCCCTTTATTTCCCTCGATCTGTCCATGGCTTCCCCTATCATTTTTCTCTCCCCCTTTATTTCTGACTTATGCCATTAGCCATACAGTTTACTATACACCCATGGACACTTTGCAAGGTTTATACTTTAAAATATATAAATGATTAGGGTACTTAAAAGTAAACTAACCTTTTAAGGAAAAAGGTAATATAATTAGGCAAGTACATACTGTAAGCAGCCTGAAATTATACAGATATTCAGACAGTTGTGCCAATTACTTTGCTAATCAGTCCTCAGTAAAGTGCAGAAACAAAACACAGAGCTGCTATATATGGTAACTAGTTTGTTTGGCTACCCAATCTAGTCCTATTCCTAAGAAAGGTCTGTTCTGCAATGAGCAACATGGAAAAAGATATCAATTAATTTTGCATTTATAAGTTACATTCCTATAAAAGAAAAAGTAATGCACTCACTTTCCATTGATCACACCATCTGGATTTAGCATAGGAACTATTTTGAAAATATAAGACTCACGCAAGCTCTGTGCAGTGGCACTACTCCCCATTAAAAATTCTAAAGTGCCTTTCATAACCCAGCTTGCATTAGTCTCTCCAGGATGAACACGTGATGTAAGGAAAATGTAAGGCCGGTTACCTAGGAGAAGCAAAGAAGTTTGTTTTATACATGTAACAAAACAATGTATTGTAATATCTAAAAGAAAATTTTTTTATCCCTGCAGAGATAATTATTCAATAATCACTTAAATCTAGGTCTTCTTTACAACTAACTGTATGCAGGAAATAACTTGCCTTGCTACACATAATGATTTTATTGACAACCATAAAGCTAACAATGCAACTTTGTAGCTGAACTTTGCTTTTTCACACAGTAGAGGGTGCTCCTGCTCCATTACACTGCTCTTTTTGCCTGTTCCCTTGACAAATGTAATGTGAAATAAATGCCATATTTGTTCATGGCAAAATACAATAAAGTGTTTTCAGTGCTATGAAAAAACTCTAATATGCAAATTGCCATAGAAATCCAAAGAGCTCTTTTAAAAAAAGGCAGAAGGCAGAACTAGAAATTAGGAAAGGAGAATTCTGGACATTGGTGAAGACAACAGGCAAAATGAATTCCCCTAAAGAAAATAGTAAATCCTTTTACCTAGTATATCATTATAGAAAATAGACACTCCATACGCACGTATATTAGTATAATAGTGCCTGGGTGTGAAGCTATAAAGTGGTATACAAGCGGTATTGAAGCTTGCACTCACATGACTTAAAGTAGAAAAAAAGTCTTTATTCAAAAAAACTAACTAACGTTTCGACTATGTCCCTAGCCGTTCTCAAAGTAGCAAGAAACAAACAGTGCGGGAAAACAAACTAGGGTGACGTCATACAATGTTGTTGACGTGGGGGAGGTGAGTACACGCAAATAGACATTAAATAGAACTAATAAACACCATGAAAAACAAAAAAGTATTATATACAGATCGTATAGTGCGGCACAGTGTATACATAGCGAGTTAGTATCAAAAGCAGTACATTGTTTCAAATTCATCATCGGCTAGGTTATAACAGAAATAAAATACAAAGTTGCAAATTCATATTCAGTTTTCAGTAATATGTAGTGGAAAGACAAGCCGTTATGTGGCTGATACATGAGGAGAGACATGGAATATATGTATCAAGTGGTTGCTTCAATCTGAACCGTAAAAACAATTACAGGAAGCGTAAAAAAAACAATTACGGGAAGAGGCTAGGCCATTGGGGCCAGAGGTCAGTATATAGAAAAGGGAATAATTTTTCAGCGACCGGACCATACTTATTAGGGAACCGGAGGGTGCTCTAACTGTCGAGCCAGCCATGAACAGCTGAAAGTTTGTAATAGAGCGAGCGGGCGGTCGTATAGACTGGAGCTGGTGATCATAACCTATAAGTCTAAGAAGGGTGTCCACATAGGGCCACAAGCACCAGCGCTGCAAACAACCGTTTTGCCAATGGGTGCACGAGGGTAAGCTCACGGATGTCAGTCAGGTCCGTGTAGCTAAGGGAAAATACCTAAGCAACCAGAAAAACTCGTTGGAGACGTGACATCTTAATGCGCTATTTTGTCTCCACACCTACACTTTAGAACTCTGCGTAGTTTTAAACATGGAGGTAAAGTCTTATCCTTCTGTACTATAGACCAATGATTGTGGATAGCCTTGGTGAAGGATTTGGTGCTTGGAGTATATGTGGTGTGGAACGTCAGCTTATCGTCATTGTTTGTTGTATTGATGTTATAAGTGGAGGATAAGAGTTTGCTTTGTATGAAATTACATCAAAAGAAAGGTGTAGGATATGAGTTCATTTAAGCCACGTGGGCTAACTGTATCAAGTCTATGTATTCATTTTAGCTACATCTGTATTAATAGGCGTTCCCAATCACCTCCACGGGTGGAGGACAAAGTCTATGATCATACTCCTCACTGATAATAGTGAATGTTTTTTCTCTACAAATTGCTGGGATACCGGTGTGTCACCATTGCCTTTGGATATTGCAGAGCACATGGCAGACCTGTGGTTGGCCATTCTGTCTCTGAAAGAAGTAATGGTTTTGCCCACATTAACCAAACTACAGGGGTACTTGATAATATAAATCATGAATTTAGAGGTGCAAGTCACTCTGTGGTTGATGGAGATGGGTTTGCCAGAATGTGGGTTGTCTGAATGTAGTACAGTCCGCGAAGCTATAGCATCCTGGTCTTGAGCTCGGTAACTAGGTAGAGGGAGAACATGATTGATAACAGTGTGTTGGGTCGGTGAGGACAAGTTGATCTCTGAGGTTCCGTCCACTTGCTTCCATCGAAAGAGAATCAATGCGTAGGTGTAGGTGTGGATACAAAATAGCGCAGGAGTTCTGCAAGTTGTTAGGATACTTGAAATACTTCACTAAGGGTAAAGTACTAGTCAACTTTATTCATTACATGTTTCAAACTACCACCACGAATAGCCTACAAAAGTGGACGGAATCTCAGCACTCCTGCGCTATTTTGTATCGACACCAACACTTTAGAACTCTGCATAGTTTGAAACATGGAGGTAAATTCTTATCCTTCTGTACTATAGAACAATGGTTGTGGATGGCTTGGTTAAGGATTTGGTGCTAGGAATATATGTGGCGAGGAACATCAGCTTATCGTCATTGTTTGTTGTATTGATGTTATAAGTGGAGGATAAGAGTTCACATTGTGTGAAGTTAGTGGCTCTTTGAGGGCAGTCAAGAAGTTCATGTTGTGGATAACCGCGTTGTCTGAATCGGTACACTAGACAATCAAGTTGCTGGCCAAGTAGATTTGAATCGGTATTATTCCTTACTGTACGGATCATTTTCAGTAAATGAGGCCGGTGACAGGAAGTATGGTGTAATAATGTGTTCCTGTCTCTATTCTTCCTGTAGATGGTGGTAGACAGTTGTGTGCCATTCTTAATAAGGAGGATATCCAAAAATGGAAGTTTAGACGAGTTAATGTTTGCGATGAACTTGATTGCAGTGGGTAGAGAGTTGAGTTTAGAACAGAAACTTCACTGGCACACAGGATATTTCAAGCAGGAAAAACCTTGCTAGGTATTTATTGCAGCATGCAACGTTTCGGGGTTACCCCCTTTATCAAGCATAACAAACACATATTGCACTAGAAATTTATAGGTGAAATGGGTCACGTGATTCCAAGTGGGTGTGAACCCAAGTAGTGAATAAATTACTAAATTCAAGGGTCAATAAAGTGCAAAAGCTGATAAAAAAGCCACATCCTTGGCAAAAAAGTGTATACATCTTCTTAGGTGAATAAAATGTTCATAAGTGAATAAAATGTCCCATGGTTAAATCTTCTGTCCTAACAAAGTGTCTAAAACATGAAAAATGGAATTATAAAAAGGCATTTTAACCACTAATTATAATATCAAAATACAAACATGTAAAACATACATTGGAAAAAGATAAAAACATTGTATCGATACAAGTAAAGATAAGAAGTAATACTACTAAATCACCACAGGCAGAGATAAGGGAATAATATTATAACTTTTCAGCAAACGTAAGAACAGACTATCTAACCTTATGTGCAGAGAGAAATCTATCCCTGAGTTCATTCCAGGCAAAGCTGTTCATCTAGAATGAAGGGAAAAGGCACAAATAATTACAAAAAGCATGCCATACTATATTCTTCATTAAGACCTTTAGGGTGCCGGGATTCAAGAAACCAAATCCAATAGCATTCCCTCTGTAACAAACATTTCTTTTTATCCAAACCTGGTTTAAAAATTACTTTTTCTAAAATTTGCCATCTCAGCTGGGATACTTGATGACCCTGCATAAAGAAATGTTTTGCCAGTAAGGTCTCAGGTTTCATTCTTTCAGTCCTGACATCAGAATTTTTAAGACTTTTTAAAGAGGTTTGTGGGAGAAGCGGAGCCGGCCGATAATTACGAATATTTGACTTGTGCTCATTAAGTCGCAACTTAATAGGTCGACTTGTCTGACCAATATAGGTCAGTCCGCACGGACACTTTAAACAATAAACCACATCCTTCGTGTCACAAGTAAAGAATCCCTTAATGTCATGCTTAGTGCCCAAATGAGGGTGCGTAACAAAGCTGCCAGGTGTAATAGCATTGCAGTGGCTACAATTCCTACAAGGAAAAGTACCATTGCTCTGCAAACCAAACAGATTACGACTACCTTTTGAAGGAGGTGGCTTACGCTTTATCAATTCGCCCACATTCCTCCCTCTCCTATAAGAGAAAATAGGGGGAGACTTAAACAAATGACCATACTTCTGGTCTGTACTCAAAACTTTCCAATGCCTAAGTATCACCTTACGAAAAAACCAAGAGTTGGTATCATAAGAAGTAACAAAAGGAATTCTCTGCATTTTACTAGCTGTTGTTGGAGGTTTTTTCGTTAAAGCAGTCACCCTGGGTATATCTCCCACCTCCTTCTGTGTTGCTAACAATGTTGGTCTGTCATACCCCCTCGCGTCAAATTTTTCTACCATCTTAGCTGACTCAAGATTGTATAGCTCGGCAGTGGACGTAATACGTTTAACCCGCATAAATTGGCTACGTGGCAGACCTTTAAAAAGACCGGGTGGATGGAAACTTGATGGTTTAAGAATATTGTTTCGATCTGTAGGTTTAGTATAAACCGTGGTAACAAACGAAGAACCACTCACCTGGACATTTACGTCCAAAAAATGTAACTCTAAAGGGTTAACTTCAGATGTAAATTTAATTGTTTGGTGTACATTATTCAGATAATTGACAAATTCATGAAAATTGTCCACCGAACCAGTCCAAATAAAAAACGTGTCATCCACGTAGCGCATATAATGATGTATGTACTGACTATAGTCACCATTTGAAAAAATATACATTTTTTCAAAGTTGTCCATGAAGATGTTTGCGTAGGCAGGTGCCATGTTGGCACCCATGGCACAGCCTTGTAGCTGAAGATAGAAATCATCATTATATACAAAATAATTTTTGGTCAGAACCATCTCCAAAAGCTGGCAGATAAAATTGACTTTGTGTGTTGGTAAATCAGATTCAGATAAATATCCACGAATACACTCGATACCCTCTATATGAGGTATCGATGTAAAAAGGTCTTTTACATCCAACGAACATAGAAGAAAATTCTCAGATGGTAAAATTACACTATTGAGTCTAGTTAGGAAGTCAGTTGTATCAATCAGACACGGCTTCAATGTTGGCAAAACATTTTGCAGGTACATATCAATAAAAATAGCGGGGGGCTGCCATATTGATCCAATGTTTGAAACAATCGGCCTTCCAGGCGGTCTGTCTAGACTTTTATGCACCTTAGGCAAAAAGTAAACGTATGGTGTCTTATGATACTTTTCAGTGAGCAATTGGTGAATTTCATCTGTAATTACCCCTTCCAGAACCGCCTCATTAAGGAAGATGTTTAACTCATTTTTAAACTTAAAGGACGGATCGCCATCCAAACGTGCATAATGTGAGCCGTTATTTAACTGCCTAAGTGCCTCCATATCATATTCAATTTTATTCAAAATGACAGTTCCGCCACCTTTATCGGCCTTTGTAATGAAGATGTCAGCATTAGCTTGCAAAGTTTTTAAAGCATCACGCTCGATTTTAGAAATATTTTGGTTTGTAGCAAACTTATTATTCATTTTTGTACGCTGTTGCTTGCTGACATCTACCATTACCATGGCTTCAAATGTGTCGATGGTGGCAAAGTTACCATAGGGCATAAATGAACTAGTACTGCCCAATTTACCCTTAAAACGATCAGTGAATTCTTCCCTTTTACCACCCTCGCTATTACAAAAGTGAGCCCTCAATTTCAACATTCTAACGAATTTGAATAAATCAATGGCAAACGAGAATGATGGTGCAGTGAAGGTGGGAACAAAGTTCAGTCCTTTATCAAGTAAGGAAAGTTCGTTGGGCTGTAATTCATATGAGGATAAGTTTATAACAGGATTTACCTGCGGTATGGCCGACCCGCTCTCGATTTTCTGTATGCTCCTCTTCCTCTTGCCCCTCCTTGTCCTTCCTGGCCTCCTTGGCGATCCTGTTCTAAAAAAGAGACCGCAGAACCTTGGGATGAAACGGGCGACGAGGCCTCTGAGTCTGTGGAGTGTATCTCCGACTTCCGTAATGTAGAGGCAGAGGACTGAAACCGCTGACGGTAAGCGCGTCTGTTGTCCTTCCATGTATACACTTCTCCAGTTTCGTAATCGCGTGTATCTCTGCGAAACTTGCGGAGTTTGCCTTGTAGTAACTCCTGTTGCAATTTTTCGATCTTCCTCTCCAATTCCTGTAAAGTATCGTTGCTCGTCGCTCCAAACTTGATCTTGTATTCTTCCGACGCTGCATGGATTTGTTGCTGCAGCTCCTTCTGTCCATTGTTCAGCTGCTGGATTGTTAAAGTCATCAAATCCAGGCTGCACCGATTTAGTATTCCACGCCACTTTGTAAGGAACTCTGCATCGCCCCGAAAAAGGGCAGGTTGTAGCGAAATTCTCAAACCTCGAGGAATCCTCTGTGCTCTTACATATTCTGTAAGTGAAGCTGAATGTAAGGCCCATACCGTCTCCCGTCTCTTAAGCTGTTCCAAATTACGGAATAGATCCGGTTCAGCAGAAATTGTCGCTTGGGGTAGACTTTGGGACGCCTGTAGTATACGCTTTCTTTCCACTTCTGTGAAGCAGTAGATATCAGCTTTACGGTCTGTCGTAGCTGCAATATCAGCAAAAGACATCACGAATATTCGTGGGGGGTGCTGAGTGTAAGGCCGTTTAGCACACTAGAATTTCAAGAAGCACTCGCACACCCTAATCATTTAGATAGAGAACACCTGGTGCACAGCAAAAAGAAGGAATCGGCCACCTCCCTGGAATACTAGAACAGAAACTTCACTGGCACACAGGATATTTCAAGCAGGAAAAACCTTGCTAGGTATTTATTGCAGCATGCAACGTTTCGGGGTTACCCCCTTTATCAAGCATAACAAACACATATTGCACTAGAAATTTATAGGTGAAATGGGTCACGTGATTCCAAGTGGGTGTGAACCCAAGTAGTGAATAAATTACTAAATTCAAGGGTCAATAAAGTGCAAAAGCTGATAAAAAAGCCACATCCTTGGCAAAAAAGTGTATACATCTTCTTAGGTGAATAAAATGTTCATAAGTGAATAAAATGTCCCATGGTTAAATCTTCTGTCCTAACAAAGTGTCTAAAACATGAAAAATGGAATTATAAAAAGGCATTTTAACCACTAATTATAATATCAAAATACATTGTATCGATACAATGTTTTTATCTTTTTCCAATGTATGTTTTACATGTTTGTATTTTGATATTATAATTAGTGGTTAAAATGCCTTTTTATAATTCCATTTTTCATGTTTTAGACACTTTGTTAGGACAGAAGATTTAACCATGGGACATTTTATTCACTTATGAACATTTTATTCACCTAAGAAGATGTATACACTTTTTTGCCAAGGATGTGGCTTTTTTATCAGCTTTTGCACTTTATTGACCCTTGAATTTAGTAATTTATTCACTACTTGGGTTCACACCCACTTGGAATCACGTGACCCATTTCACCTATAAATTTCTAGTGCAATATGTGTTTGTTATGCTTGATAAAGGGGGTAACCCCGAAACGTTGCATGCTGCAATAAATACCTAGCAAGGTTTTTCCTGCTTGAAATATCCTGTGTGCCAGTGAAGTTTCTGTTCTAGTATTCCAGGGAGGTGGCCGATTCCTTCTTTTTGCTGTGCACCAGGTGTTCTCTATCTAAATGATTAGGGTGTGCGAGTGCTTCTTGAAATTCTAGTGTGCTAAACGGCCTTACACTCAGCACCCCCCACGAATATTCGTGATGTCTTTTGCTGATATTGCAGCTACGACAGACCGTAAAGCTGATATCTACTGCTTCACAGAAGTGGAAAGAAAGCGTATACTACAGGCGTCCCAAAGTCTACCCCAAGCGACAATTTCTGCTGAACCGGATCTATTCCGTAATTTGGAACAGCTTAAGAGACGGGAGACGGTATGGGCCTTACATTCAGCTTCACTTACAGAATATTTAAGAGCACAGAGGATTCCTCGAGGTTTGAGAATTTCGCTACAACCTGCCCTTTTTCGGGGCGATGCAGAGTTCCTTACAAAGTGGCGTGGAATACTAAATCGGTGCAGCCTGGATTTGATGACTTTAACAATCCAGCAGCTGAACAATGGACAGAAGGAGCTGCAGCAACAAATCCATGCAGCGTCGGAAGAATACAAGATCAAGTTTGGAGCGACGAGCAACGATACTTTACAGGAATTGGAGAGGAAGATCGAAAAATTGCAACAGGAGTTACTACAAGGCAAACTCCGCAAGTTTCGCAGAGATACACGCGATTACGAAACTGGAGAAGTGTATACATGGAAGGACAACAGACGCGCTTACCGTCAGCGGTTTCAGTCCTCTGCCTCTACATTACGGAAGTCGGAGATACACTCCACAGACTCAGAGGCCTCGTCGCCCGTTTCATCCCAAGGTTCTGCGGTCTCTTTTTTAGAACAGGATCGCCAAGGAGGCCAGGAAGGACAAGGAGGGGCAAGAGGAAGAGGAGCATACAGAAAATCGAGAGCGGGTCGGCCATACCGCAGGTAAATCCTGTTATAAACTTATCCTCATATGAATTACAGCCCAACGAACTTTCCTTACTTGATAAAGGACTGAACTTTGTTCCCACCTTCACTGCACCATCATTCTCGTTTGCCATTGATTTATTCAAATTCGTTAGAATGTTGAAATTGAGGGCTCACTTTTGTAATAGCGAGGGTGGTAAAAGGGAAGAATTCACTGATCGTTTTAAGGGTAAATTGGGCAGTACTAGTTCATTTATGCCCTATGGTAACTTTGCCACCATCGACACATTTGAAGCCATGGTAATGGTAGATGTCAGCAAGCAACAGCGTACAAAAATGAATAATAAGTTTGCTACAAACCAAAATATTTCTAAAATCGAGCGTGATGCTTTAAAAACTTTGCAAGCTAATGCTGACATCTTCATTACAAAGGCCGATAAAGGTGGCGGAACTGTCATTTTGAATAAAATTGAATATGATATGGAGGCACTTAGGCAGTTAAATAACGGCTCACATTATGCACGTTTGGATGGCGATCCGTCCTTTAAGTTTAAAAATGAGTTAAACATCTTCCTTAATGAGGCGGTTCTGGAAGGGGTAATTACAGATGAAATTCACCAATTGCTCACTGAAAAGTATCATAAGACACCATACGTTTACTTTTTGCCTAAGGTGCATAAAAGTCTAGACAGACCGCCTGGAAGGCCGATTGTTTCAAACATTGGATCAATATGGCAGCCCCCCGCTATTTTTATTGATATGTACCTGCAAAATGTTTTGCCAACATTGAAGCCGTGTCTGATTGATACAACTGACTTCCTAACTAGACTCAATAGTGTAATTTTACCATCTGAGAATTTTCTTCTATGTTCGTTGGATGTAAAAGACCTTTTTACATCGATACCTCATATAGAGGGTATCGAGTGTATTCGTGGATATTTATCTGAATCTGATTTACCAACACACAAAGTCAATTTTATCTGCCAGCTTTTGGAGATGGTTCTGACCAAAAATTATTTTGTATATAATGATGATTTCTATCTTCAGCTACAAGGCTGTGCCATGGGTGCCAACATGGCACCTGCCTACGCAAACATCTTCATGGACAACTTTGAAAAAATGTATATTTTTTCAAATGGTGACTATAGTCAGTACATACATCATTATATGCGCTACGTGGATGACACGTTTTTTATTTGGACTGGTTCGGTGGACAATTTTCATGAATTTGTCAATTATCTGAATAATGTACACCAAACAATTAAATTTACATCTGAAGTTAACCCTTTAGAGTTACATTTTTTGGACGTAAATGTCCAGGTGAGTGGTTCTTCGTTTGTTACCACGGTTTATACTAAACCTACAGATCGAAACAATATTCTTAAACCATCAAGTTTCCATCCACCCGGTCTTTTTAAAGGTCTGCCACGTAGCCAATTTATGCGGGTTAAACGTATTACGTCCACTGCCGAGCTATACAATCTTGAGTCAGCTAAGATGGTAGAAAAATTTGACGCGAGGGGGTATGACAGACCAACATTGTTAGCAACACAGAAGGAGGTGGGAGATATACCCAGGGTGACTGCTTTAACGAAAAAACCTCCAACAACAGCTAGTAAAATGCAGAGAATTCCTTTTGTTACTTCTTATGATACCAACTCTTGGTTTTTTCGTAAGGTGATACTTAGGCATTGGAAAGTTTTGAGTACAGACCAGAAGTATGGTCATTTGTTTAAGTCTCCCCCTATTTTCTCTTATAGGAGAGGGAGGAATGTGGGCGAATTGATAAAGCGTAAGCCACCTCCTTCAAAAGGTAGTCGTAATCTGTTTGGTTTGCAGAGCAATGGTACTTTTCCTTGTAGGAATTGTAGCCACTGCAATGCTATTACACCTGGCAGCTTTGTTACGCACCCTCATTTGGGCACTAAGCATGACATTAAGGGATTCTTTACTTGTGACACGAAGGATGTGGTTTATTGTTTAAAGTGTCCGTGCGGACTGACCTATATTGGTCAGACAAGTCGACCTATTAAGTTGCGACTTAATGAGCACAAGTCAAATATTCGTAATTATCGGCCGGCTCCGCTTCTCCCACAAACCTCTTTAAAAAGTCTTAAAAATTCTGATGTCAGGACTGAAAGAATGAAACCTGAGACCTTACTGGCAAAACATTTCTTTATGCAGGGTCATCAAGTATCCCAGCTGAGATGGCAAATTTTAGAAAAAGTAATTTTTAAACCAGGTTTGGATAAAAAGAAATGTTTGTTACAGAGGGAATGCTATTGGATTTGGTTTCTTGAATCCCGGCACCCTAAAGGTCTTAATGAAGAATATAGTATGGCATGCTTTTTGTAATTATTTGTGCCTTTTCCCTTCATTCTAGATGAACAGCTTTGCCTGGAATGAACTCAGGGATAGATTTCTCTCTGCACATAAGGTTAGATAGTCTGTTCTTACGTTTGCTGAAAAGTTATAATATTATTCCCTTATCTCTGCCTGTGGTGATTTAGTAGTATTACTTCTTATCTTTACTTGTATCGATACAATGTTTTTATCTTTTTCCAATGTATGTTTTACATGTTTGTATTTTGATATTATAATTAGTGGTTAAAATGCCTTTTTATAATTCCATTTTTCATGTTTTAGACACTTTGTTAGGACAGAAGATTTAACCATGGGACATTTTATTCACTTATGAACATTTTATTCACCTAAGAAGATGTATACACTTTTTTGCCAAGGATGTGGCTTTTTTATCAGCTTTTGCACTTTATTGACCCTTGAATTTAGTAATTTATTCACTACTTGGGTTCACACCCACTTGGAATCACGTGACCCATTTCACCTATAAATTTCTAGTGCAATATGTGTTTGTTATGCTTGATAAAGGGGGTAACCCCGAAACGTTGCATGCTGCAATAAATACCTAGCAAGGTTTTTCCTGCTTGAAATATCCTGTGTGCCAGTGAAGTTTCTGTTCTAGTATTCCAGGGAGGTGGCCGATTCCTTCTTTTTGCTGTGCACCAGGTGTTCTCTATCTAAATGATTAGGGTGTGCGAGTGCTTCTTGAAATTCTAGAGAGTTGAGTTTGTCAACCATCCTGTTGAATTGTTCATTAGAGCCTGTCCAGAATAATAGCAGATCGTCTATGTAGCGCCACAATTTCAGTATATGATGACCATATTTAGGCATGATGTATTGTTGTTGAAACTGACATATAGAGGTTCGCGAAGGATGGGGCAACGTTAGAGCCCATACTGGTCCCACTAATTTGGAGATAGTAACAGAGTTCGAATTTAAAATAATTTAATTTGAGGCAGAGTTGAAGTATCTTCACCAAGAATTCTGTTTTGGGGTGTGTAGGATCAGGATTGTGTAAAAGGGCCTGTTGAACCACTCTGATGCCTTCATCGATGGGAATCACTGTATAAAGAGAGCTTACATCCATAGTAGCCAAAAGTGTATGAGGAGGTATTGGTTGACAAACCTTGAGTTTGTTTAATAAATCTCTGGTGTCTCTGAGGTAAGAGAAGGAGTTTTGAACCAATGGTTGTAGGAAATGGTCAATGTAAATTGCCAAAGGTTGAAGGATGGAGTCACGGGTGCTAACAATGGGTCGTCCGGGCAGGGACCTAGCCAAAACTTTAGTTCGTTTTTTTTCTACTTTAAGTCCTGTGATCTTCAATACTATATATATATATATATATATATATATATATATATATATATATATATATATATATATATATATATATATATATCTCTATATCTATATATCTATATATCTATATATATATATATATACATATACATATATATATACCAATATATATATATATGCCAAACCCCCGAATCCTTCGCAAAAGATTCAACCGAATACCGAACCCGAATCCTAATCTGCATATGCAAATTAGGGGTGGGAAGGAGAAAACATGTTCTACTTCCTTGTTTTGTGGCAAAAAGTCACACAATTTCTCTCCCCTCCCCCTGTTTGAAATACTTACGGAACTGATAAACATGCTCGTAATAGTTGGACTCTGGCATAGCAGTGATGGTGATCACAGGACATCCATTTCCGCCTAGCGTTTCACATAATACTTCTTGTCGAAAATAGATTTGCTGCGGGCTGTGCAAAGACTCGAGCTTTTGAAGGTGCATCTGTAAACAAGCAAAATAAAGAGCATTACATTAATGCTCAATTTAAGTCTTAAGCTACAACTAAAACATACTTATTGGGTTTATTTAATGTTTACATGCAAGGTGTGGAAATCCAAATTATGTAAAGATCCCATATGCAGAAATCCCAGATCCCAATCTGGAAAATAGATCCTATACTTGTATATACTCAATTTATAAAAGTGTATAAATCATCTGACCTCACTAAAGGCAAGACAGGAAGACTGAGGAAATGTGGATTTTTCCTGAGAAAAATCTTGTGATGTGACCAAATGAACAAATAACTCACTTATCTTTTTCCAATATGAGACAACCAACTTACCTTTAACGTGGAATATGTATAGGGGTAATGGTAGGCAAAATAACAGACATCATCTTTATGTGGAAATGTTACTGTAAATGTGATAGTATAGTATGACTTTCCCTTTTGGCCTCCAGTTGCTAATGAACTTCTAGAAAAGTGATTCCTAGGAGAAAAAAAAGGCATAAATGATTATTTTAAATTACCCATAAAATTCCTAAGGACATGTGCACATGGGTGCTTTATGTGCAGTATTGGAATTCATTGGATACACTGGCAGCCTATTCAATGTGGTTTTAGGTAAGAAGAGCCATGTTTGATTTTCAATGCCTCATTTGTATGTTTGGTAAATTCAATGAATGACATAGCCCACATATATTTGTATTTTCTTTTTACTTAGGGAAAGACATACATTTATCATGAAAGATAAAATACCAGATATTAGTTAAACATTTCTTTAAGGTTAAAGATGTTCTCCACCTAAATAGTGCTGTTTTGCACAGTGAAATAAAATGTCATTCTAAGCAACCCCCAATATTCAGTTATTAACGTTTAAAGTTATTTGTAAATATATTTCCTAGTGAAATCAGTATTTGTTTATCCCCAGTCTAGTTTCTGGTTCTCACTGCTTCACTAGAAATTACATTTACAAAAAAATAACTATGAAAACACAGATCATTACATTTTAGGGATGTACTGAACCCAGTATTTTAGGATTTGGCAGAATCCTGAATCCTTTGTGAAAGATTCAGCCAAATACCAAACTAAATCCAACCCCTAATTTGCATATGTAAATTAGGGAAACAAGAGGAAAAGAGAATCATGGTTTAAAAAAAATTTCGACTTGCTTGATTGTGACAAAAAGTCAGGTGAATTTTTTGGATTTGGATTAGGTCAAATCCTGCTGAAAAAGGCCAAATCCTGAACTGAATCCTGGATTCCATACATCCTTATTACATTTACAAAATGAAAACAAAGAACATTTGTTATGAATGTATATTGGAAAGTTGCTTTTACTCACACCTTCTTTCATTATACAAAAGACAGTTTTTGGTGGAGGACCCTTGTAAAAATATAAAATATAATTAAACACAAGATACACAAAAAGAAAAAAAAAAGGCATAGTTCAGCCAGCAGGAAGTGCCACAAGCCTGACAGCACCTATACTGGTCTAAAAACACTCTACTGTTCCATCAGGCTTATTCATTCAAGTGAATGGAAGGCAAGCAGGGGTCCACCAAATGAAATAAGCCTGGCATTTTTGCGTGGCACATAAATCTGTTTTATTTTTTTTCATAAGTTTCATAAGTTTTGACATGGGTGTAAAATGCCATTTTAAACAAAAAGAGTACAGTTTAAGTTAACTGAATTGTTATAGGCATATTCTGGTTGTGGTTTTTTATTTTTTGGAACAGAGCATTATCATTTTAAAGGGGACCTGTCACCCAAAGAAATAATTTCAAAGTCTAATCTATTGTGCTTATTAAGCAAAATAAACTTTACTTATGCTATATAAATTATTTAAATCTTGCTTGCAGTCAGCCTTGGAATTCACCACCACAACAAGCAGACAGCAGCCATTTTGTGGACACTGTTAGCAAGCATTGCAACACCTCAAAATCTTGTTTATGCACCAGAATGGGGGACCTGATGCCCATGCCTTTGCATTGGTTGCACAATTGTAGACTGTGAACAGGGAGGGGGAATGTGGGGAAGTAAAGTTTATTTTGCTTAATTAACATGATAGAAAATAATTTGGAATTATTTCTTAGGATGACAGGTCCCTTTTAAAATGCTTAACTAGGATAAGATAGGATGCGATAAAAAAAAGAGTAAATTATGTGAATTTAGCATTTATAGGTCCCCTGAAGAGTTTTAACCCCATCCACAGTATTGTAAATGCCCACTTACTTGTAATAACAAATATCTGTGCCAACACGATACCACCAAGGCCTGGATGCTAATGCTTCCTGCACAGAGTACATTAGAGGCTGCATACCTTAAAATATATGGAATATAAATATGCTTGTTTTAGTCATAGGTCCAAAACAAATCCCCTAAACAAGACCAGTATTATGTAAATAAATTTTGCATCAAAGCATTAGTTTGACCACGTAACACAAGCCCAAGAATGTGATGATTTGTGAATCATTTAAACCCTATATGTAATTGCAAATTGTACAAAGACAACATATTAACTGTTAAAATAAGAAATGTTATAATTTTTTTTTTTAAATGATATGCTTGTTTTGAATTTGATGCAAAACATACAGGAAGCAAACAGCCACATACTTGACTTGAGTCAAAGAAAAAAACTTGTTTTTTGGTGTAGCTTTCCTTTAAACTAAAATATAACCAAACTGCCCTCATACAACCACCACGTAATCCTTCTCAATTTTATTTTATTCAGAGCCCAGCAAATGTTTTAGGAACAACACCCTTCTTGAAGATTATAAAAACAGGGGATGTCCTTAAAACATTTGCCCGAATCTAAATAAAATTGCAAAGAGCACCACCCATACATGGGCTCATTATAGCAGCCATACACAAAGACTTGTCCTTATAATATGATGATTGTAGCTTTTATTTAACATAAACATGACATAAATAAACCCAGACAAAAGATACCCCTATCCTATTAATATTCTCTCACAGAACATTTAACAGGTTGGTAAAATTCAGATACAGTAATACATTTCTTTTCACAATTTTATGCATTATTCTAAAGGTTCTGTACTGTTGAAAAGCTGTTAATGATAAATATTCAATAAAGGTTTTGATCAGTCTTATGCAGCGCCTACCATAGTTAAATTGGCTGTTGGACTTTTCACAATTGATTATGTTGAATCGATACGCCACGCCTGTCCTCATGCCGCTCACTTCAAAGTAAAACCACTGATGGTAATGGTTGCTGTTTATATCCGAATTCAGGATAAGATCATATTCATTTCTGGAAAATAAATCATATGTGCAGTTTGTGTATTTCTAACAGGGGTTCCATAAGTGTGAAGGTTGCAGGGTGCTCTTACTTTCTTATTTGAATGACTTTCCGTAAGTTTCCAGATTCAAATTTGGAGTTAAATTTAAGAATGTCAATCTCATCCTGTGCAGAGCAACTAGGAAGCAAAGCAAAGAGAAGAAAAGGGCACAATGTTGAATGCTATAATTTTATTATGGAGGAGAAAGCAAAGGATTCATACTTCCTGCAGACATAGCAGATTATAATGTCCTTAAAACTACAGTGGTGATTTTACACCCTGGGGACACAAGTGCAAGAGCACTAAGGGGCACACTTGCATGCCTTGTAGGAATGCAGAGGCCTGAGGCTATTTGCATATAGCAAAAAAAGCAGGGTGCACAGTGCAAAGAAATGGTAGATCTTTTACACCTTGCACACTGCATTTGGCTCCGCAAATGAGACGTTATACTTCAAGCAAAAGTCTCTGCTTTGAATCTGAGTATCAACTGTTTGTACCTGGTATAGCAGCAAACTTGTTGTTACCCAAGTTGGCTGCCTTTATAGTCACAAAGCATTTAAGATCCAGCAAATGCCATCTAGATCTAGGCCCAAAATTAGATATTGAATTATGAGTGATCCCAATCTGACATTTCTAATGATTTCTATTGCTCATTAGGATGATGTTCAAAGACAAATATCTATTAACTATGTGTTTAAACAGAACCACGAAGCATGTCATACACAACTAGCCGGACCAACAATTTGTAGGATTTTCAAACATGCAGACATAACACTATTTTAAAAATTAGAAATGATCAATATAAGGTATAAAGTATAAGAGGTATGGGACCTGTTACCTAAAATGTTCAGGACCTGGGGTTTTCTGGATTCAGACACACATCACATTCTATTATCAATGCTGAGGGCCCTATTTCCCCACACCTCCCTTTTTTAATTTTTCTCAAATGCATTCAATTATATAGGCAACCTTCAAATGCTGTCACCATAGGCACAACCATTAACACTGTTCGTATAATTCTGAACTCTTCAAACAGGTAACTTTGAAACCAGTAAAATTGGCACCTACCTTGGATTATCAAGATCATATATCACCCTGTCTATAATATCATTTGGATGAATCATCCTTTCTATATCCTGGAATATTTTTGACCTACAAATAAAAGTAAACATAAACTTTAAAATAGTCAGGTTATAAATTAAATATACAATAATATTTTCTAATCAACAGAGAAAAATGGCCCAACATTGCATGTCTCATTATGTTTTAACTGAATAAGTGTCCATCTAACATCCAAGGGTTTTTAGGACTCCTTTCTAAAATTACAACAATGCAGTTACAATTAAAATAGAATATGCCTCTCCTAATTTTCTCACCTTCCCAAAAGCAAAGAATATACTTAACATTGGTGTCAAAATGACATATATTAGGGCTCTTTATTTTGGAATTTCTTAGAAAAAACTGAATCTTATAAACATTATGACATCAGACATTTACTTGATTAGTGACAATCCCTCCACTACTAAGTCAAGGATTCAATGCAGAATTTTTAATGATTTGCATTCTCATAACCACAGCAAGTTGCAAATAAAGAGACAACTATCCACTAACCTTTGAACACCATATGGTCTTTCCAACAGGCGCTCTTTAAAAAATGGAGGCACATGGCCAAAATAGTCTGGATATGCCACTTCTGTGTATTCTGGGACTGATTTAGTATTCTTTACAATCTCAATATAAAGGTCAGGGTCATGAAGAGGTAGTATGCTGTCAAAGTCTGTCATTTCCCTCATTACTTGTTCATCCAGTGGACTTGATTCATCATCATCAGGTGCAATTCCAGAGCAACACAATGGGCCGAGATGCATAGAATGTTTCTCGAACAAGCTGTTACTACAGGAAATGGAACTAGATGTCGACTTATTACATGGGTGAGGTAAAAAATTAGGCTTATCTTTAGCTGAAACACATCCATTTCTACAAGGGTGGTTTCCTGAAGCTTTGTGCAGTGACAGTTTTTCAAGATCTCTCACAATATCATTACTGAAGTAGTAACAAGATCCGTCTTTGTCCACATGAACCTTTTGATCTAGACTGTTCCCTTTGTTGGTTACATTTTTTGACATATCTAAAAATGTTGATCTTTGATTACTTTCATCTTCTAAGGAGATATTACAACTTCTCCTTGCCAAATTCTTCATGAAGTTATTTGGCACCTCTGGCTGTTCCTCTCCAGCAGTAGGTACAATAATAGGACCAAGCTTTGCTCCAGGCTTCGGTTCATTTGAAACCAGATCAAATTCCTTAACAAAGCACAAAAGATTAAATTCTAGGATGCATAGCTAAAGTAATAATGCTTTCTTAACTCAATGCATATCATCTGGTCATTAAAAATTAAACATAAAGACAGTTAAACGCAACATCAAGATGGGCTCATTGAAACACTCCATTACAATGTCTGATTTTCCATTTGTAGACAGCTCCCAAGGATTGCCATGACACAGTTTGTAATTTGCATCTTGCCTTCTTTACTTAACACCACAATAAAACAAACGGCAAACCTAATTCTAGTTTTTATTGGGTATGGGGTAATGATATGATCTGCTTCCATTTTTGAAGATCCAGGACCTGAAACAATATCTAATGGTTCAAAAGTTACTGCGTTAATAGAATTGTTTTTGATTAAGTCACAGATGAAATAGGGAAATTTAAGTAATAATTAAGTTTTTAGCATGCCTGTGCAGTCTGAGGATATGATGCTTAATTACCTTCCTATTACACTCTCACTAAAACACCTACTCTCTCTAACAAGAGTACTAAAAATGTGAAATAATTATATATGCACTTGGGGTAAATGATAAAGTTTTTTTTCAAAATGACTGATAACCCCCCTGGTACCAAACATATCTGCAACTTTAGATCTAATTTGTGATGCTGCACAGTGTGCAAAGTGGAAAAAAAGGCTTTTTTTGCACTTTGCCCACTGCATGGGGCATTTTGCAAATAGCGAAAGACCTCTGCCCTCCATTCCAGTGTTGAAGCAAACACTGCCTACATCATTCAGACATGCAAGATAGGGAGCAGTAGAAGTACTTAGGGCAGGCAGTAAGGACAGGGCTTAATCCCTTAGTGCTCTTGCACTTGGACCCCAGAACCAATAATGACCCCTTTTGTGATGAGGGGTTATGGATAACCCCCGCAGAAATTAACACACGTTATTTTTTGATTGCAGCATATCACCACGTAGCATTTTCCTTGGTGGGCAAAAGGTTAAATTTTAGTCTCATCTGACCAGAGCACCTTCCTCCATACATTTGGGGAGTCGCCCACATGCCTTTTGGCAAACTCAAAACGTGCCTTCTTATTTTTAACTTTAAGTAATGGCTTTTTTCTGGCCACTCTTCCATAAAGCCCAGCTCTATGGAGTGTACGGCTTATTGTGGTCCTATGGACAGATACTCCAGTCTCTGCTGTGGAACTCTGCAACTCCTTCAGGGTTAACTTTGGTCTCTGTACTGCCTCTGATTAATGCCCTCCTTGCCTGGTCTGTGAGTTTTGGTGGGCGGCCCTCTCTTGGCAGGTTTGTTGTAGTACCATGTCAGAAAAGGTGTGTTTATACTGACAGCTCATGTGACACTTAGATCACACACAGGTGGACTTCATTTTACTAATTATGTGACTTTTGAAGGTAATTGGTTGCACCAGGATTTTTTAGGGGCTTCATGGCAAAGGAGTGCACTTGCCTTTTTTTTTTTAAATATTTTTTTATATATATTTTTCTCATTTCACTTCACTTACACTATTTTGTGCAGATCACATAAAATGTGATTAAGAAACTCTTGAATTACAGGTTGGAATGTAACAAAATAGCAAAAAGTTGAATACTTTTGCAAGGCACTGTAATTTGGACATTTCAGTAAAATATTAATATTAATCATTAGAGATGTCTGTACACCTGCACAGATATAATTTTTTGTGAGATTTTGCAATTAGATTGCAGTACTGCAGGGCTGAGATCAAGGAATTCAAGTAGCAACTTATACATTCAATATGGGCCCCAGAAACAAAAATGAGTTTAAATGTGGTTAATTTTTTTGATAATAAATTGCAATTTGAAGATACACCTCCCATTGACTTGTGCAAAAACTTGCAAGGTTTTAGTCGATATTTCTTCAAACATTCAAGATAGGATAATAGGCAAAATTACATCAAATGTATATGGTGAATCCCTAATTTCTGTATCTTTAATAATGTTAAAGAAAACTTGAAGTACAGCACTGGTTTTTTGTTTAAGATAAAAAGCCTTTATTTGGTACACATAGCAACGATCTGGATAACAGCGACGTTTCAGGCCTTGCTTGGCCTTTTTTCAAGCTTACCAACTGCTACATAATTACATCCTTTTATAGACAGACAACATTACGCCATCTACTGGCATTTTTATTATACACAATTTGTTACAATTCTTGTTACCATTCTTAAAGGTTGTTACAATCTTGCACAGTGTTACACAGTATCTTGTTATCTCATATCTGGTTACGGTACATATCTGTATGTTATCAAAAAAATAAGATATCTGCAAAACACAAAAGTTACAAACATGTTTGCAGTACAAGAGAAAGAGACGTTTGTGTTTTACAGATATCTTATTTTTTTGAAGTGAAGGTGAAGTGAAATCCATACCTCTATAAATATTGGAAATAGTGCAAAACATAATTTGTTTAGTGTGTATTTAAATCCTTGATTGTTACCTGGAAATCTTCTGTCAGTTCTGGGAAGAAACGCTCATACATTTTTAAATCCTCCAAGGTCCGTCCCAATTCTTGCCCAGGTATGAGCTTAGTAATATCTGTTTCTATATCATCATTCTAAAATAATAAAAATCAGGAAGCTCCTTGACACATATAAAGTGTTATATCCATTACGCACTGTTAGAAATTGTATTAGAAAATGCAATAGTAAAGGAGAAATAAACCATAAAAATTAATATGGCTACAAATGCCATATTTTATATCATGAACTTATTGAACCAGCCTAAAGGTTCAGCATCTCTATGGTAGTACTGATCCAGGCCTTTAAAGTTGTCACGGGAGTTTCCCATCTTGGCATATTTTAAGAGTGTCTGCAACATGTACATGCTCAGTATGATTTGAGCAGCTGTTGAGAAGCTAAGCTTAGGGGTTGTCGCAAATTATCAAGCAGAATGTAAGGTTTGCTTGATACTAATCATATAAGCTGATGCTACAGGGCTGTTTATTAAATTATAATGCTAATTGTGCTGGTTTCTGAGTTGCCATGTACCCATAACCTGCATAATTTTCTAATCAGTCTTTTATTGTGACATTTATATTATATAAATTCAGTATATTTTCCGTCAGTCCCCAACTTATTAGCAGCACAGAGATGGCAGTTACAGTTAAATCGTCAGAAAAGAAGATGGGGAGCTACTGGGGCATATTTCGAGGAACAGAACTTCCCTGCTAAAGGGCTGAGGTTCCCTTTGTACCTTTGGTATAGAAGCCCTTAACATAATGTACAACATTTATACTATTTATTTCGTTTATCATTCCTATTTACTATTTTTTAGATAATGGGCAACTAATCATTTTGAACCATCCTTTACAAAATTAAGGTTATATTTTTACTTACGACATATAGGTATGGTAAAACATCACTATATGCCATTACTAAGGCAGGGCAAGTAGGCCTACAGTGGTGGAGTTACCTGAAGACTGATAGTCAATGGGGCTCGTTTATAAACAGTGGGCAAACTTGCACCTGGGCAGTAACCCATAACAACCAATCAATGGTGAGCTTTTTCAGTCAACTTGCAGGATGAGCACTGAAAGCAATCAGTTGGGCAGTTGCTGTGGGTTACTGCCCAGGTGCAAATGTGCCCACTTTTTATAAATGAGCCCCAATAAGTGAATACAAGTTTGAGTTTGTACATATTCCAAGGCATTCATATGATCACTGACCTTACAGATTTGGTCACTATCTTCATTTTCTGCCTCAGCTTCTGTTTCTGCTTCAGTGTCTTCATTGTCATCACTTTCATCTACCACATCATCCACTAAGTAAAATGTTTGGTTAGATTAGCAAACGTTCAAACATTTAAAGGGGCATTTCCCCTAAAATTTACTTTTCCTTTAATGTAGAAAGTGTTAATGCAAGACAATTTTCAAATGGTCTTTGTATTTTTTTAACTTCGAGTTTTAAATCATAGCTGTATGCTTATTGATCCACATAATGTTAACCCATATTACAAGTTATAGTACTGCTCATCCATTTCTATATGTAGAATAGTGTGCTTTCAGTGTTTACTAGAGTGTTTTAGAATACCAGGTTGATTGGCATGCATATTTCTGAATAAAGGCATTGCAAGACCTTTTTCCTTCCTGGTTAGAGTTGTGTTACAAATAAAACCAGTTTTAGTTTGCAAACATTCTGCATAGCCAGCCAGTGTAGGAGGCTAAACTATATGCATTTACTTTTGAAATAAAGTACACTGAATATATTAAAAGACCACTAAACCTAAGAAGCTTTCAAAGTTTGTGCCAAACTGATATATGTGAAATATTTATTTGTACAACATAAATGCCTTAGAACTTGAAGATATGTACTAAAACTTGTGGTTTTCACATCAGGTTTTCTGTCTGTAAATCAAATGACTGAAACAGTAGAATGCTCATAACAATGAATACTGTTTTCAGATTTTGCATTTTGGATTTAGCTGTCCTTTAGGTAACGAAAAATAAAATATATAAATAGGTTTTATAAGTGTGGCCAAATTATCCAAATGCAGCCAACAATGAGTTACCTTCTGGAGGCATGCTGTAGAGCAGTGCAACAGGTCCACTTGTAGGCATGAAGGGGAGTTGAAATTGAAAAGCACTTTTGATTGTTGGCAACGGAAGACGGTTTTTTGGAAAACATTTTCTCATAATTAAGCTTGATGTGTTGACAAGTGGATCTAATGTTCTAACAGCCTGGCATTCCTAAAAAAATAAAAGAAAAACAAATTTGCCATGGTTCAGGATAGTCCTGTGTTTTCTGCCGATACATGGCTTAAAAGTACAGAAAATTTTACATTTCATTGGTTAAAAATGTCTCACTTATTCTCTATGCAGTTTACTCTGCCTGATGTCTAAACAATTATAGAATTAAATTGATATTTGCATTTTTGGATGTAAGATTGTCCTCTTTCTTCTGGAATGAATTGTTATGCTAAAAGCAAATTAGGAGGTAAATTAATGCATATATCGTCAACTAAATAATTACGGTAGGAGAAGAAGTTTTTCATCAAACTTATTTTAATAAAGAACAGGGTAACAAAAAATAATGCATAACAAACAGATATGTATTAGTCAAATTTGTACTTAGCCAATCAGATCTTCATATACAGTATTTTGAATGCTTATCATATATAACTCAAATTCCTATTTTGCACCCTCTGGATATCGCAAATAAGCTGGCATAAATAAGTGGATATACATTTTTATACCAAATGCAAATAAGTCATAAATTGCAATATCTAAATGAACTTGCTGACTACAGCACTCTGTAAGTACATGATATTAATGTTCAATGTCTATCCAATAAATATATTGAAGAAATTTTGAACACTCACCAGGAACAAATAAAGCACTTTAATTGTTTTGGTTAAAAAAAATTTTAATATCCAATGTATATTTTATACCAACAGCTAGTGAAGTTGTCATAGGGCAATACCTACCTGGGATGTGTTGTACAGAGTTTTCATGCCATTAGCATCGATAAAAGCTTTTCTGCCTATTTTGATATTTGTAATACTTTTAAGGCATTGTAAGATTCCTTTCCTGATCAACATGTGCCTGTGTCTGGTGTCATGGCGATGCCAGTCCATATAAGTAGATATCAGTGTCTGAACATATGCTCGGTCAACAGCTTTTCTGGCATTTGTTCCTTTAACAATGAAATTAGAAATAATTATTTAGTTTGCTTCTTTATTTGATTTTAATACTACAGACAAAAGTTTAGTATCTATTTCAGCAGTATCCCATATGCGGATAGGATATATAGGGCACTCTAAAGAACACTAGGTGCACATAAGCTTTATGGAGAAGCTCAATAAAGCACCTCCATCATGACTTTTTTATAGGTTAAAACCACTAAACCTAATAGTTACATTTATGATT
The DNA here is from genome assembly GCA_038501925.1 of Xenopus petersii. Lineage (NCBI taxonomy): Eukaryota > Metazoa > Chordata > Amphibia > Anura > Pipidae > Xenopus > Xenopus petersii. The sequence continues at coordinate 150,209,630 of CM076672.1, forward strand.
ACATACAGAAAATAAACATAATCATTGTAAAAATGTATGAGAGAGACAAAATGTTATATATGTTACATAAATAAATAAGGCACAGTGTATTCCCATAATGTGTGTTGAAATGGCTGTTGAAGAACCATGGCAATAGGTGTGTGCTCCTGTTTTTTACGGAAATCAAGGGATTTCTACAAATGCTACAAACAGAAAAATGATTCTTGTATTTACCCAAAATTATCTTCTCCTTGATTAATATCGTATTGTAGCTCTTAGATATTGATAGTGGGGGTATTTACTAAAACTTTCCTTTTTCTCACTTTAATCATAAAAAAAATTTGGCCTTAAAGGACAATGAAAGGTTAATACTGAGTGTGATTGCTAATAAAGGTATCCTGATTTAGTACTCAATCCTGCCTCCCTGCTGTCAGTCTGTAGTAAAAGCACTTCCTTCACAAAGCAAGTCTGAGGGTTCGATGACGTAGGCAAAATATAATATTGTGCCCACCCCGCTGCCTCGGGCAGCATAGAGACTCAGTACAATACTTTTTATCACTCTGTGCATGTTACAAATACGAAGCTCTCCGCCCTTCTTTCCTGGCGTGCCCTAGACATATTTACATGCAAGTCATTCCTGGCCCCAGTTAGCCCGCCACCCAACCAATAGGAATGAAAGTTTACTGTTGGTATGAGGATGCTACATTCCTCTGTGTAATTTATTTTTAATAGAATCCAGATTACTGTGAAGACAGATCGTGATCTTTCTCTTCGCATCAGGTTTGTGTAATGTATGCAATGACACGCGTCTGGTGTCTGGGGAGGGAATTTTTTCACACATGTGCATTAGTGTGTAATGAAACAAGCGAACAGTGCATACTTTACAAAGATGGCCATGGCATTCTCCAAAAGGTGCTGAAAGTTGCACTTATATAACTAGTTCAACTAACAATTAGATGCATTAAAAACCATGCGATCTGCACTGCATACAGGAGGACTATTCAGAGGTAAAGTGGTGGCAAGGTAGCTTTCGTTCTCCTATAATCCCATACCTGTGCTAACTGTGCATGGCAAAATACAATTTCATAGGAAACACTACTTACTTGATTTTAACAAAGCAGCAAGAGTATCTAAAGAAACTCTGAAATAAAGAGAGAGAAAAGTACATTACACAACTTATGTAGAAACCTGCATAATTCAGTTTTTGCTCATACTACAAACAAAAATAAGTCATAGGACTCAGCCAAACCCCAACCCAAATACCCTGTACTGGAATTCATGCATCAGTATTGCTGAGCCGACCTAGAAATGACTGTATTACTGTGAATGGGTACCATTTCAAAAAGGGAACAATGGTAGCTGTAGTGTACAATATTTGTAGCTCTCAGAATAAACTCCATTTAAAGGAGAACTAAAGCTAAAGTAGGCTAGAAATATTTGACATTATGTTTTTGGATTTCTGTACCAGCCCAAGGCAACCACAGCCCTTTAGCATTGAAGATATGTGCCTCCAAAGATGCCCCAGTAGCTCCCATCTTCTTTTCTGCTGATTCACTGCACATGCTCTGTGCTGCTGTCAATTACTGAGCTTAGGGACCAACTCAAAATATACAGTACACATAGAATATAAATGTCACAATATAAGGCTGATTAGTAATTAATACAGATAATTACTACATGGCAGAACAGAAACCAGTGCAACTAGCATCAGAGTTTAATAATCAGCCCTGTAGCTTCATCTTATATTACAGTCCAATATCATTTTCTGCTTGATAATTTGTGACAACCCCTAAGCTTGGCTTCTCAACAGCTGCTCAGAACCAACTGAGCATGTGACTGTCGCAGACACTTTCCAAGGTGGTGACAACCTGTGACAACTTTGAAGTCCTGGATCATTGCTGCTATTGAGAAGCTGAAACTTTAGGCTGGTGCAATAAGTATATAAAATATGGCATTTTTCGCCATATTAAATTTTAGGGTTTAATTCCCATTTAGAAGTATTACCTCTCAAAATTGTAACATTGCGTTGGAGCTGCTACTGGAATATCGGAGTCAGCTAATGATTTATCATGAGACCATCTGAACATATGCAAGATTGACTAGCTAAAAAATGAAAATGAATGATGTAAACTAGACAAAATCTGCCCAGGAGAACCATATATCATAAGCAGGAATATAGTTTATGAAAAAAATTTCCAGTATTAAGACACTTTTCTTGCTGAACCATTAATAATTACTGCCTCAGTTTGTTATATAATCAAACACTCTACAAGCAAATATGAAGTTACTCTGTCTGCTTCATCTAAGCTTTAAAAAAAGACTATTCTACGTTTAGATATCATTCACGTCTTGAGTTTTTAAAAAAGAATAGACTGGCATGGCAATGACTAGAAATCTGGTGGGCTTTTTTCTTTTGAAAATACACGCTAGTGGGAAAAATCCTAATCAAGGAAAAAAATCAAATTGATGCAAGAAACCATGAGCAGGGTGAAGATATCTTGCAGAGTTAGTTACCCTGAACACCAGGTACTATCTACCCTTATAGTCTCAAACAGGCTATAGGGTGATATATCAGTATGGTTATTTGTAGCCTTCCTGAATGTACACCTTGTGGCTGTTAGCAAGTCATAGCCATGTCACTTCACTGTCATAGCCATGTCACGTCACAGTCTATTTTATGAAACTAAATATAGAAACAATAAATAAAAACTATACTGTTTTCCCTTAAAACTTGGCTGGAGCAGATACAATACCTTAATTTATTGGTAGAGTGTTCAATTATTAAGTCAACAACCTGGTCATAGCCAGGTATATTGGTGTGGTTGCTTATAGTCTGAGCAAGGGTGCTCCAACAGAAGCAGAATTCCAGAGGCTGCACTGTATGGCAAAAACAAAGGTATTTAGATGCATTAAGAATTTTTCAGCTATGTAGCAATTTCACAAAATAAAATATATACTCACTTTATAAGACCCGTGTTCCTTCTTGTAAATGGTCCAATAATCTTAAAGAGAATTTCTACGGCTCCATTTTTCCCCAGGTATGCAGAGTTCACAGCTTAAAAAGTATTTAAAAAACAAACACAAATATGTTTTTCTTCGTTTTTTTGTCCCAAAATAATGAGCAACAATACGAACGGCATTTTGCCAAGATTTATGTAAACATATAAATTATATTATTAATGTGATGAATTACAGCTGTGGTTATTCATCCAAACAAGTTAATAAATCTGTTTTTTCCCAGATTGTTTGGCATGCAATAGGAAAAGCTGGGACTTTATTATTGGCCAGGGGTGTTAGTCCATAAAAGGGAGGGAATTCCTAGAGTCAGCTCTTTGGACACTACTGCATGAAGCTGAAAGAACATAAGGCAACAGGCTTTAATAGAAGGAGAAGTCTTCAAGGTAAGTAGGACTACATTGTGTAAGAGCTCTTGTAGAGTAGAAAAGTGTGCCACCAATGACAGCAGAAACATTTGTTGCTGATCCAGGAAAAAAAGTCAAAACCCCAACTAAAGTCATCTCGATTTCCTATCAAAGTGGGAAAAAAAATCAATTTCCTAATAGTGGAAATAATATGTTGAGGAACTTAACTGAAACTCTGTACAAACTCACGTGCACACTCAGGCCCTTTCTGCCACGATCCCGCTTGGTGCACAGCTCCTCAGGGAGACGGCCCTCCCAAATTTTACTGATAAAAAGCAATACAGGCTGGCACACAGAGCTATTCAAACCGGGGTGCACCTGACGAAGGGGGAACGCCCCCAAAACGTTGTGACGCAATAAACGTACCAGGGGTTGCAACCCGGTTTGAATAGCTCTGTGTGCCAGCCTGTATTGCTTTTTATGAGGAACTTAACTGACACATCTTAAGTTTCTCCAAAGCCACGAGAACATAATAATCATGGATGCACCAAAACCACTATTTTGGGATTCATTAAACCTGAACCCTAATTTGCTTATGGAAATTAGGGCAAGGAAGGGATCAAAAGAACCAAGCACACGGTGCATGAAAATTTAATTTGTAATTTCCTTGTTCATGTGACAAAAAGTCATGTGATTTTAATACTTTAGATTTGGTTCAGCCAGGCACTTGGATTTGCCAAATCTGAATACTGCTGAAAGAGGCTGCATCCAGGCTGAATCCCAAACTGACTTCATGTCAAAAATAACAAAACACATTTACTAAATAGCCCCTCCAGTTGCTTAATATGTGCAAATTAAATATTCTTTACACATTAACTGCTACCATTGCACATATTTCCCCTTCATTATTTTCAATTACATTCTTTCTATTACATACCCGCCCATACATTGAAAATAGTGACAACAAGGATAACCTCTCATACTCTTAGCCACTCCTGTTTCTTCTGCATACATATGGGAAGGCCCTCAGAAAACTAATAGACTTCAACAGAGCAGCTTAAAATGAAAGATGCAAATTTCCCATCCAATTACTTACAGTTCATACAACAGACACGTAACACTTGCAGACAGGGAAGGATTAGCCTTGGATTGTGCAAATTCTGTTTCACCAAATTTAAAGAAATATTTAATGCTCCACTAACACGTGCTTTTACTCCAAACTTCTTATCTGTGAAAAAATAAAGAAAGCAGTCTTTTTATAACTATATTTTTGCAAGGCAGAATCTAATCAATCAATAGCTAAGAAGAACAAGCCTCAAACAAGTCTGTACTTCCATGTAGCACCTTTATTTATTTTTCATAGAATATAAGTATGGAAACTGTTTTTCAGAATTCGAGGCCTTTCCCTAATTGGATCTCCATACCTTAAGTGTACTGAAAAATCATTTAAACATAAATGAAACCCAAAATAATTGTTTTGCCTCCAAAAAAGATTAACAATATCTTAGTTGGAAACAAGTACAAAGTACTATTTTAATATTACAGCGAAAAAGAAAATAATTTTTAAAAATGTTTAGTTAATTCATTCGAATGGAGTCTACAGTAACATTCTCTTCTATCTTGCCCAGAGCCAAATCATTGCTCTGATGCAGACAAAACAGCTGTTTGAAATCGGTTCCTGTTTCTGACTAGTATCACCCAAAATGGAACATTCCTTCAATTAATCAACTGAAACATGACTTATTTAAAAAAATAGAGTATACCATTTAGATGATTGGACAGATATGCTGTCTGGGGAGGCAGGGCTCAGCTGACTTATACTGCTTCTATATTCCATTACTATGGTCTGTCCACGGATGGGGTTTTCATTTAGACTAGACCATGTTTTAATTAAAACACAATAACAATACCAACCTTTTGGTCCAAGTTTTGCAAGTAAGCTATGAAGAACAATCATTAGCTCTTCATTTGAAGGGGACTCCTTGCTGGCACTAAGCAGAAGTTGTAACAGTATCCGTGCACCCCCCTTTGATATCAAGGCATTGATTCGACGGCCTCCAGCTTTTCAAAAGAAGACATGAAGACATTACAAAAATGGTCTATGCATTTGCCAAAAATGTCATATAAAAGTACAATAATTAATATAGTTTGAAAAATCCCATAGGAATGAACAGAACATGGGTGAGTTTTTATTTATTAAGTTCTAAACTTGCATTTTGATAAATCTGCCCCTAAAAGTATTAACTAATACGCCCTAATGGAATTATTTAACATAAGAAACATCTGTATGCAGCTTAGGTATATAATAATAATCTATTTTATATATATATATATATATATATATATATATATATATATGACACAGTAATTATAGATTCAAGACATTTTTTCACGATAGTCTTACCAGTTGATGCCAATTCATTTAGAATATTTAAAATATTCAGTATTGTTTGAAGATCCCTGGTGTTCTATTAGAAAAAAAAATAGTTATGGTGTATTTGGACATATAGGATAATTTTTTCCTGCTTATATAAGTGTATACATCTGTATAATTCCAGAATGCCTATTTTTTCCTTCTAAAGCAAGTATCCCATAAAGCCACCTGAATAGCAAGATAGTTGTAATTTACTAGTCTGTGCAGAGAAAAAGTTTAGTGCTTTTATGAAATAGTCTATTTACAGCTTGGGACTTGAGGCTTACTACCAGCTCTGCAGATCCTAAAACTAAAAAGTCCCATATACCTTTGGTTAAAAAAAGTCTCAATAATATCTGTGTGAATTCCAAATACAAAGCAACAAATAATTCAAACCATATACAGCATTACTACACAAGACTCCATAGGGATATACTTTATCCCTATGCATCTCAAACATTTCCTCTGCATTGTTTAATTGGGTATCACTAGATAAAATCTAGACAATTTTATAGGATCTGGTCATTTTTATGTAAATCATATACAGTCAATGTCACATAAGACAAACAGCAAAAGTTGCTTATCACATGCAACTTACTATATAAGTTTAATTGGGTATCACTAGATAAAATCTAGGCAATCTTATAGGATCTGGTCATTTTTATGTAAATCATATACAGTCAATGTCACATAACAAGACAAACAGCAAAAGTTGCTTATCACATGCAACTTACTGCAGTATATACTGTAAATTGTGCTCACTACACACTACTTAGGCCACAACAAGTTGTCCCAATTGGAGAGACCATGTCACACTACCCTAAGTCTGTATTCCACCCTACTTTTTAATATCTCGGGGGGCTAGTGAAATTATAATTTCCTCACCTCAAGCGTACAAAGTATCACTTCTATACCAGTGGAACCTTTGGCTGTCATCTCTTTTCTTGTTTTTTCTAAGGAGAGGATAGAATTGTAATTTTGAAAATCTTATTTTAGAGCAAGTATAGAATAAGATAAAAATTTACACACATCTTCTATCTATATATATATAGTAGAAAGGAGGATTGGCACTCACTGTAGTTGTAGTGAAAAAAAATCTCCCCATGTGGGTCCGAAACGTCAGATTGAGATATAAACTTGTTTGAAAAATAAAAGCAACTTTTTTTCACTACAACTACAGTGAGTAGACTGTGGGACTATATATATATATATATATATATATATATATATATATATATATATATATATATATATATATATATATATATATATATATATAGTTCCACAGTCTACTCAAATCATGGTGATTCCAGTGGTGCCAGATCAAATAACTTGTATAGTAGAAAGGAGGATCGGCACTCACTGTAGTTGTAGTGAAAAAAGGTTGCTTTTATATATCTATATACACAAAAATAGGAATGAATGAAGCAGCGTTCAAATAATGCAAATGGTTTGTTCTCAAGACAGAAAGTGGCATTTGTAACGTAAAAAAAAAAAGACATTTTTCCCAAGATAAAAGTGTATTTAGCTCTGGAAGTGTGTCTGTCCCTTTTTATAATTTTCTTGAGCCTATGACATAAGCAGCATATACCAGGCATAGTGTCTACCTTCTTTTCCAGTACACAAGAAAATGGCAGAAACTCACCCCCATTACCACAAAAATCTGGGAATATTTAGAATATTTCTCATTCTTACATACGTATGCATGTTGTTAAATGAGGGGTAGTTCCTCTATAATTTAAGGGCACCGGCATCCGCAGATCTGTTCTGAGAACAATTATAATGTGACAGTGATAATTATAATGCAAGAGTGATTCTATAGCTGCAGTACAATGCTTCTGATTTTGCGATTTCATATTAATATAATTAATATAATTTCTTGTTATTTCGTTGTAAATATAACTATTATCAAACAGAAATTATAAAAGTGCAGGCTCCAAAATAAAGCTCCCTTTCATTCTTACCTCTAAGGTATATAGGAAATTGGATATCAGGATTAAAAGAAGTCATTCATTAATTTCAGCCAGGAAAGTTGCTGGGCTGCATCCAGCTTTCTGCACACTAGTTATGACATCCTGATATATTCTGACAAATGCCAGCATTCAAGCTCCACCTACTAATAATCGCACATAGCTGTCTATCTCAAGTAAATTTATTTTTAGCTAACAGTTCATGTGATGTTTACAGTAAGTTGTAATGTATATGAGAAAAGTATGTTTATGTATGTTTAAGTATGTTTACACTTTTTTTTATTTTGTGAGATAATTATGAACAACCAGGAGTAAAATTTGACAATACTAAATATATATATATATATATATATATATATATATATATATATATATATATATATATATATATATACACACACACACACAGGTTTTTTTTTTTAAAATACACACACATTCGAATTTCTGTTTTTTTCCACGAATTAAAACTAAAAATGTGAGATTTATAAAGTGTAAAAACCATGAAAAACTCTAAAAACAAAAGTTCGGCATGCAGGGCCTGGATTTCTGGTGAGTGCACCCAGAAGCCGGCATCGCCCCTCCCCTCTAGCGCATGCTCGTCTTTTAGCTACTGTCTGAACACTGGAACGGGGCGCATAGTCCCTAGTGCTCCGGCTAATTGCAAATAGAAGTTCGGCTGGGTGGCATGCCGTCCCTGAGCTTGTGCCGCCCTAGGTCCTACCCTTTGTGGCCTTGCCGAAAATCCGGGCCTGTCGGCACGTAAAACCAATCAATGTGCTGCACTGATCCTATTGGACCTTTTTAACTTTTAGAGGTGTTTGATTTTTTTTAAACAGTAATTTCCCCCAAAAGATTTTCCATATTTTTTAGCATATGGAACAGGGGTTTTTTTTTTTTTTTATTTGTACTTGTTATATTCAGAACTTTTGTAACTTTTTAGAGAAACAGAGAACAATAGTAGTTTTAAAAAAACTTTAAAACCACAAAAATGTTGATAAATGGGCCTTATAGTGTGTATACAGATATAAAGTCATATGAAAAAGTTTGGGAACCCCTCTAATTCTTTGAAGTTTTGTTTATCATTGGCTGAGCTTTTAAAGTAACAACTTCCTTTTAATATACAACATACCTTATGGAAACAGTAGTATTTCAGCAGTGACATAAAGTTTATCGGATTAACAGAAAATAAGCAATATGCATCATAACAAAATTAGACAGGTGCATAAATTTGGCCACCCGACAGAGATGTTACATCAATACTTAGTTGAGCCTCCTTTTGCAAATGTAACAGCCTCTAGACGCCTCCTATATCCTTTAATGAGTGTCTGGATGGCGGCATTTTTGACCATTTGTCCATACAAAATCTCTCCAGTTCAGTTAAATTTGATGGCTGCCGAGCATGGACAGCCTGCTTCAAATCATTCCATAGATTTTCAATGATATTTAAGTCAGGGGACTGTGACAGCCATTCCAGAATATTGGCCTTCCATTTCCTGATTACATTCCTTACAGTTGAAACTGAAGTTTAAACCTCTGAAATAGCTTTTTGTAGCCTTTTCCTAAACCATGATACTGAACAATCTTTGTTTTCAGATCTTTTGAGAGTTGCTTAGAGGATCCCATGTGGTCACTCTTCAGAGGAGAGTCAAACAAAGCACAACTTGCGAATGGCCACCTTAAATACCTTTCCTCATGATTGGAGACACCAACCTGCCTATGAAGTTCAAGGCTTAACGAGATGATCCAACCAATTTGGTGTTGCCAGTAATCAGTATTGAGCAGTTACATGCATTCAAATTAGCAAAATTACAAGGGTACCCAATTTTTTTTCTTTTACATTTTGATTTAATTTCATACAACTGAATACTGCTTGACTAAAAATCTTTGTTTAGAAAATACCCCTGGGAAATGAAAGACATACCACTGTTATCTTTTTTGTTGAAAGTAGAGTAAATTATTATGCAGGCTGAGAGGGGTTCCCAAACTTTTTCATATTACTGTATATCCTTTCTTCTAGATAACTTAATAGTTTTTGATAGCGTATCTCCATTTTGGTTTAGGTGGAGAAATATCTTTTGTTTTTTTAATAGAACATGCAACACATGGAAGGGAAGGATATTACACAATAGTGAAATACTATTGGAATTGGAAATTTCCCCAAACCCTCCATCATTAAAGGGGAGTTGCACCCAAAATCTATGTTTTGCTTAATGTGAGAAAATGCAATTCTATGTAACTTTCCAGTGTATAATTACACATTTTCTCTTAAAAATGTTTAGTTATTTATAAATTAATTCGCAAATAAAAGCAGTTTAAGTCTCCTAAAATGCCCTTCCTTTTTTCCCCAACTACTTATACCATAGCAATATTGTATTGTCAGCATGACTCCAATTACCACAAAAGCCTTGCATGTTCAGTGATATTATTAAGAAATAGAAGAATTGATTTCCCTTTAAAATAAAGGAGAATTAATTTCTGAAACAAAATGTTTAAATTATATATAATATTATATACTCTATTATTATGAATATTTTTATTATGTAAAGAAATAAAAAAATATTTTTGGGACTTAAAAAAGTTTATCATGTGGCAGTTGTGGCTAGTGCTATAATTGTTTTATGAAGAGAATTTCCATAGGAGAAAAGTAAGCCGTTCTCCTGGATGTCCCAGCTGAAATGATGCTGCACCATGTAACACCCAAAAAAGACACACATACCTGTATACTTGAAAAATGACGTGGAAATGTCAACATTTCTAACAAAACAAAACGATTTAAACCTCCCAGTACGAGGGCTTTGTAGGGAGGCCACAAAGGCTCAGGCCGGCATGCCCTCTGCTATCCCCGGTGCAGGCAATCAGAAAAATTGCGAAGTAGCTGATGGAGGTAAACGGGGGCTGTGCAATCGGGTGGTGGGGTTTCGAGCAGCCTGGGCCACACAATTTATAAATCAGGCCCTCCCCAGTATTGCAGGGACCTATAATATTTTTTTTACCTTGAGTTTGTGCCAAGTGAAAAATCTTTGCAGTAACATATCTTGTGTTATCTGTATCAAATAATAGAGACTCTGCATTGACCTTTTCCAGCTGGGATAAAAGGCTTTGAATCCGGGAAATGTTTAACTGGCTGAAATCAGAACAAAATAAAAATGTTAAACACAAGCAACATAGCATAGCTTGATTTTTACCTATTGTTTTAATGACAAAACATCTAAGGGTTTTATTTCATGAACAGGGAAATAAAGGCCAAACAGGGAAAACAGGGAAATTAAACATATTGCATGTTTGGCCCTTGCAAGGTAAATAATTAGATTAAGATAGCAAGATGGATTGTCATCAATGAAAATAAGACAGTGATAAATTGTTGTAAAACCAACCTGTGCCAAAAGACTATGAAGTTATATCTCTTTCTGTGTGGTTACAGTTTCAGATTATGAAAATGTAAGGTGTCAAATACACTTGAACAAAGCAATATAAATAATCTTTTTTTTTTTAAATTCATGTCTGCATAGCATCTTCATATAATTCTTGCAGTCTTTATTTATTCTATTTATGTATTTGTAGCAATTCATCACTTTTGGATTTGGCCAAAAACTGAATCCTCCAGATAGGATTTTCCAAATCAGAACTGTAACTGGCATATTAAAATTCGAATAACTTCACACCAGGGCTGGAACTAGGGGAGGCACTCCCTTCCCCTCTAGCACTCTTCCCTCCATCACTCCCCCTACCTTACTCCCTCCCTCCCCTGCCCTTCCCCTTCATTACTCTGCTGTGTCTTCTTATTGTGTGTGTGCACTCACGCATGGGCGCAGTCCTGGTAGCCGACCGGGTCCCTAGGGCGCACTGTCGGCATGGCCCGACTTCACACGTAAACAAAAAAATATATATACATTCAGCTGTCCAGAGCTTTCAATTCAATTGATTATATGATTTATACAAATCTGAATCATGCAAAAAGTGCTAGAATCCAACCAACTCAAAATCCTGGATTCAGCGAATACCAAGGAGTTTTGTGGAAACTGGATTTTTCAAAGGTTTTCATCATGTTGATGCTTATGGCTCAGATTTAGCAAGGGTCGAATTTCGAGTTCGAATTCAAATTTTCACTTCGACCCTTGATAAATCTGCCCCTAAGTGTAACAGTAACTAAATCAATACAATCTAACAGTGTAAACTAGAAGCCAATTTACTGAATAAGACTTATTAAAAAGGACAAAGTTTTTGCCACTAGCAAATATTATTATTACTCATGTATATAAGCACTGTTACACTACACTACACGTAACAGAAATTGTTTATTATATAAATTTACACCCCAATAGAGCTTACTAAAAGGATAAAATCTAGCTCATAGATGTATTTTTCTTTGGATTTGTGGGAATATCTGGGTTTTTTTATTTGTAGGTACTGCATTATTGTTAAATAACAAGTTATTCATTCCTTTACGAGAACATCATGGAACATTCATTTGTGCAACACACATCGTTTTGGTGCCAGGAATAAATCAGTAAAGGTCCTGAGAATGGAGCATAGCACACAAGTGTAATACTAATTATTCTTAATATAAAAAAAATAGTAGTGTAGGAACATATTAACTTTGTAGTCTTGGCAGAGAAAGTTCATTCCCTAGTTACTTTACTCACGGCAAGAAAAATATTCTGTTTTAATAAATGCTTGGCATCTACCTTGGTTCTGGCAGAATTCTCGTGTGCAAGGTTCACATCTTGCTACTGTTAACAGTAGCAAGATGAGAACCGTGCAAATGAGAATACTGCAAGGACAAAGGTACATGCCAAGCATTTATTAAAATATAATATTTTGCTTGCCGTGAGTACTGCAGTTCCGACATTTCCATCATGTCTGGTGTTCATGTACCATGGCAACCATTATTATAAAATGTTATTTTGATGTTTATTACATTCTCTTTACCTGAATAGAAGGTTTTGTTTTTAACAGTAATTTACTTTTAGTATATTGCAGATGGAAATAATCTGTTAAGATAAACTGGTTTAGTAAAGTCACCATATAAACTGATCTTAAGTCAGGAGAGGACTACATACATTTTTTATCAACCCAATAGATAAATATCTAATTTATTTCCATTTCAATCTGATTTGATCACGTGCATCCATACTGGGTGACAGGTGGTTCATTTGTTTTGGCCCTAAACAACAAATCTGAGCTGACAGGTCAGTGGCCCATGAAAGTGGCCATTAACAAAGCAGGAAGAAGAGTTCTTTTCTATTAGTGGTAAAGTACAGTACTATCAAATTTAAGATGCAAATGGATAAAATATAAATAAAAACATGTTTTATTAACACATTTTGAATACAGGCATTCTGTGGTGGCCACAATAAGTGACACCATATATAGATATTCTTGTCGTTAGATTAGAAGATTAGAAAACTTTACTGAATAAGGAATTTCAGACCATTTCAGTGAGTAATGTGAGAGTGTGCTGCAATGTTAGATATACTATGTCTTTCTTATGATACTGGCAGTGTCAAACACATTTTAAACAATTTATGCACTTGCAGCTGACACTGCTAGCAAGATCTTTTGTTAGGAAACTAAAAAGAGTGACACTTGAACTATAAACACTGACAGAAATGTACTCCAAACACTTAAAACCTCAGATACATTACAAGCTGGTTAATGTTTCTAAAATGGAACAAGCTCAATAAAACAAAACTCACTGCCATGGGTGTATTAGAAATATATAACAGAAATGCTATATAATTACTAATTATTCTGCAAGGGGTTCTCTGTCCTACTGCAGCCACATCAAGAATCCCACATTCAGCATGGAGATTAAGCAAATTAATATTGTCAGATAGGCAATACAATCTTATCGATATAAATTTTTTAACCTGTCCAACTGACTGAACGACTGATCGTCATGGTACGAAAAATGTTGGGAAACTCCGCACACAGTCCGAAAATAGGACAAACCTTTGTTTCGTATGATGGTTTATTTGCGTCTCAGTTTTAGTGACCTAACAAGCTTGATGAATAGGTGACAGAACAATGAAATTCTTACGTAAATCTTGGAAGTGCCATTATTCAAAAAGTTACAACCCCCAAAAAATATTAATTTTTTTATGTAGGTATATAGGGTGTAGATGTAAAGTAGTATAATACACAATGAAAGTATGCCTTTAGGTTCATAGTATATGTGTGTTCTGATCAGTACTGATTATCTGGCTCCAACATCCAGTCCATAAGCAGGCAAAAAGTGAAACGTTTTAATATTTGAGATTTTGATACTGGCTCTTTTCTTTTGTGCATATTTACAAGATATTGTCACACGGAATGGATTACAAAAAGTCTATTACATACTTTTGGGGTATTTAAGTAAAAGGAAATAGTGTGCAAAGTGCAAATCTCCCTCAACGTATGCATCATTTAGATGAGCAAGTTAAGGTGATTGACAGGGCTAGTTTTGCTCCTAAAAAAGCAGAGAACCTGTTTTTTAAATATACATGAAAGTAAAAAAAAACTCGTGTTAAGAGAGGGGGGCAAAGTGTGCAAAGTTTCCAGGCCTCTAGTCTCATTGTACATAAATCTGACCAATTTAAATTGGACCTGTCACCAAGACATAAAAATCTGTATAATAAAAGTCCCTTTCAAATTTAACATGACATCCAATTTCTATGTTTTATTAAAGCATTCATAGCTGCTGTAAGCTCATTTAAAAATCTCAGCTGTCAATCAAATATTGTCTGCCACTCCTCTATGACATGGGTATAGGGCTGGGCAGACAATTACTTTCACTTTCCATTCAGCACTTCCTAGATGTCACTGCTCTCCACATATTCCCCCGTTCTCTTTACCATTTAATTGTGTAGCCAGGGCATGGGGATGGACATCATATCCCCCATTCTGGTGCACAAACAAGATTCTGAGATGATGCAAGGCTTGCCTTAATAACAGTGTCCACAAAATAGCTCCTGCCTGCTTGCTATAATTATGAATTCCCAGACTGAAGGAAGCAATATTCAAATAATTTATATAGTGTAATTCAAGTAACATTCATTTGGCTTGGCTAATGTGATAAAATAGGATTTTGAATAATTTTTTTGGGTGGCGGGTCCCCGTTAAAATTAACTTCTTGCTGCAGTGGTTCTCCGTGATGTAATTAACATGTCTCATGTTTGCGGCAAATAAGTTATTTGGTTATATAACCACTATTTAAAGTGGAGATATTATATAGTAATAGGAGGTGCAGATAAATCAGAGGCCTCTAATCATACTTAATCAAAGAAATATGCTCAACCCAAAGAACTTCACAACCCTGTTTACAGCAGAATAACGTCTGCTGGTTTTCAAGTCATTTTATAATTAATAATTCAAACAAGAGTTCCATTTAAATTATATGTTCATGGTAGCAATCATCTCTAAGACAAACAGTGCATATTCCTTTTCCACATTAAGTGCCATGTGAGTAATGTATCTGATCTCCTCTGCAGTTACTTCATTCGACTATGAATCTTATAATCTTACAATGTGTTCCAGCATACTGTGAATATATTATACCGGTAATCCGATATATTACTACAGCAAGTACTGCTAAACCAATTCTCTTATACATTGTATTTGGAAAGCTAAACTGAAAAACACAGTATACAGGTATGTCATCTATTCTCAATAATGCGGGCACCTGGGTTTTCCAGATACAGAGTTTTTGTGTAATCTTGATTTTTTAAATTTTAATTAAACATTAAAAAAAAAAAGTATACCATCAATGGTGAACAGGGCTGAGTACTACCACCCAACTGAATAGAGTGGTTTGGTCAATTTGTTAAAAACTTCCTGACTGTCAAGTACATGTATAAATGGGGAAAATAGCAAACTGCTATGAATACGTCAGATTTCGCCAGTACAATACAGGCAGCCCCCCGGTCACGTACGAGATGAAACAAAAATGGTTGGGAGCCAAAACTTGTAAAAATTTGAAAAAAAGTATTTATTTTGCGTAAAATCAGTGGCATACATCCTCAAAAAACATATTGTGATACTATGCAGGGTCACCATTGAGGGGGGAGAGGGGGTCTGTTGTATCAGGCCCGGAGAAATCTTCCGGCAAAGGTGTATATTTGTTAAAGAGTGAAGTTAGAGATCACCACAGTCCGCTAGAGTGAAATACCGCCTCTCCGTTAATCTCTATGGGATTTTTAAAGGCGTATTTAGCAAAGGGTAAAAGTGAAAGTTCACCCTTTGATAAATACTTTAAAATCCCATAGAAATGAGTGGAGAGAGGTGGTATATAATGCTAGCGCACTGTGGTGATCTCGATCTTCACTCTTTGATAAATATACCCCAAAGAGTGTCCCAGTCGCTTTTCAAAAGTTACACAATTTGCATAAGTTACAGTTAGGCCCATAAATATTTGGACAGAGACAACTTTTTTCTAATTTTGGTTCTGTACATCACCACAATGAATTTTAAATGAAACAAATCAGATGCAGTTGAACTGCAGACTTTCAGCTTTAATTCAGCGGGTTGAACAAAAAGATTGCATAAAAATGTGAGGAACTAAAGCCTTTTTTTGGAAACATCTGGTGGTGGCGGAGGCAGAAGGTCAACCTTTGTCCCAGCAAAACCTACATACCTGCTAGTTGATCATTTGTGTAACACAAACAAGGGGTGTGCCCAAAAAATTGCTGCATGCTTGTGTTCATAGGGGCCCCATAAAAATAACTTGTACGGGGCCCCAAAGTTTCTGATGGGTGGCCTGATACTATGGATTATACACTGAACTAACTCAGCATAGAAAATTAAAATCTTTTTCAAGCTTTCCTCTCTGAGTTCTTTGAACATATAAAGGCCTATTTGACATGTTGTGTAAAAAAAATGGCGACCAAATACACCCAGGGGCACATTTACTTAGGGTCGAATATCGAGGGTTAATTAACCCTCAATATTTGACTGTTAAATCCTTCGACTTCGAATATTGAAGGAATAACCATTCGATCGAACGTTTAGATCCTTCGAATCGAACGATTCTAAGGATTTTAATACATCAATCAAACGATTTTCCTGCGATCAGAATTTGGCTAGAAAGCCTACTGGGACCTTCCCCATAGGCTAACATTGATGCTCGGTAGGTTTTAGGTGACAAAGTAGGTGGTCAAAGTTTTTTTTAAAGAGACAGTACGAAGTCGAAAGGTCGAATGATTTTTAGTTTGAATCGTTCGATTCGAAGTCGTAGTCGAAGGTCGAAGTAGCCAATTCGATGGTCGAAGTAGCCAATTCGATGGTCGAAGTAGCCAATTCGATGGTCGAAGTAGCCAATTCGATGGTCGAAGTAGCCAAAAAAATACTTCGAAATTCAAAGTATTTTTTATTCTATTCCTTCACTCGAGCTAAGTAAATGTGCCCCCAAGTATCACCAGGAATCACAGCACAAAAAATGGGGTACTTATCAAGTGATGTGCGGTTTGACCCCCCAATCCAACGGGACCTGCTGGTTTCAGGCAGGTTCAGGCTGAATCTGTACATTAGGATTCAGTTAGGGATTAGGCCAGGATTCAGCCCTTTTCAGCAGGATGCGGATTTGCATATGAAAATTGGGGCAGGGAGGGAAATAGCGTGACTTTTTATCACAAAATACGGAAGTAAAAAATGTTTCACCCTTCCCACCCCTAATTTGGAAATGCAAATTAGGATTCAGTTCGGTATTCAGCTGAATCTTTCACAAAGGATTCGGGGGTTCAGTTGAATCCAAAATAGTGGATTCGGTGCACCCCTACTGTTCACAGTTCACATCTATCTCCTTTCGGGCTGTACATTGACTTTTGGATGCCAAAATCAGATAGCAGTAATAGAACTAAGCAGAGAAGTGCCAAAATGGTATGTGAAAGAAGGGTTCTACTGTAATGTACACTGAATAAGTACTCTGGGTTTTCTTATTAACTAATACATTGAGCACACATCCCTTTAACAGTAAATAATTTTGTATTTCCAACTCTGAAAACTCTTTCAAACAGGAAATGCTGTTTCCGCATTTAGCACAGACAGAATACTGTTTAAGGGAACACTTTCTAAACGTAAATCTCTAGGATTATTAGGAAATATGACTTTAATCCTGCTGCCAAGTAAACTTCAAATGGGTTGCAGAAATACTGTTAGGAGGTTTGAAGCATTGGTTAATAATAGAAACACCATCTTCGGAGATGCAATAAATCCCATGGTCTATGTTGTTTTTAGCTATGCGGCCAGTTGGTTTCAAACTTGCATAGCTTACTTAATAAGGTTATTTCAAGATGTAGTATAATTTAGAACAAAATCTTAAAATACCGTACAGCATTTGATGAATTTTACACAGTGCTGCAGGCTTACTTATTATTTAGTATTTTTGTGGAGTAGCAGTTTTAATTTGCTATTCAAAGATGCCTTTTATTTTTGTGATCCTGTACAGTATTCTTACCTCTACAGCATACAGAAGCATTTTGTTCAACAATAACTGCTTAATATAAAATTGGACTCAAATGCAAAAATACCAACATGTTCATTCCAAATATAGGAATTGTGAGAGTATGAATTATTAATTCTCTGCAGGGAATTCCCTACCATTACACCTGACAAATAGATTGACAGCTTCAAATTCACTTTCTATGTCGAGCAGCAAAAAGTGGAATCATGGAATTCAGTTCAGCTCTTACCTATTGATAAGTATTGCAAAGGTGGCTTTACTTTTTGTTAAAATACTATAAAAATAATAATATAAAACTAGGGATGCTCCGAATCCAGGATTTGATTCAGGATTTGGCGTTTTTTTAGCAGGATTTGGATTTGCCAGAATCCAAGTGCCTGGCCGAACCGAATCTTAACAATTGTGTGACTTTTTGTCACAAGGAAGGGAAAAATGGTTTAACCTTGCAGTTACCTTTAATCCTTCCTGGTGCTGATTTGCATATGCAAATTATGATTTGGATTCGGCCAAATCTTTCATGAAGGATTCGGTATTCTGCTGAATCCTAAAATAGTGGATTCAGTGCATCCCTATATAAAACAGATGTTTATATCATATTGTACTGTATCATATATTACCGACATTGTAACCTGCATTAACTTGTATTTATAATTGCAAGCTTTCAGCATATTTTTTTTGATTAAAAATGTCTCTTCAATATGCATGGTGTTAGAGAAATTGGGTGTGTAATTTTGGTTTCCGTACAACACCATTATGAAGGGACTTTTTTAATTGAACAATGGTCCTATAAACTCCAAAAAAATGTATTCAGTTAGCTAATTAACAGTATTACTTCATTTCTCTTTGTTTAGAAAAACAATGACAGTAGCAAAAATAATAATTCTTTAGTGCTCACCATTTTTCTGCGGTTGCTTTTACTTTACTCATCTTGATGAAGTCATGGATTCTATTATTTAACTTCCTAAAAACAATTAAAATATGTTAAAAAAAAAAATCGGAAAAACACAGAACTAACATATAGGCATTGTTTTCCGGGGATTATTTAAGTGTACAGTACAAATAAAATCTTTCATGGCTATGGATGATGCCCAATTAACTAAATCCCTACTCAACAAGCATACAAGCATTTTGCAACTTATCTTTGACATAATTTAGTCAATTTGAATTGATCTGTTAAAGTAGCAGCATACCCTTCTTGTTCAACACAAATTCAAAGTGTATAGATTGTGCTAAACATGCTTCTTGCTTATTGTTTTAATCGCTAAAAATCTATGTTTTTTTTTACTAAACAGGGCCCACGGTGAAACTGAAACTACTACATGTTTGGCCTTGCAAGGTAGGTTAATTAGGTTACCGCTATATAAGCCCTTCCTTTGCTGAGAGTGTTTTGTAATCGAGGTCTATTATGCAGGGAGATTATCTGCATGCTGGTAATCAAATTATCTACCTCAAAAGGACAACTTAAGTTTTCCTCAATAAATAGATTTTTTTGTGATTAAAAAAAAGTGAAAAAGTATGTTTAGCGCCTTATCGTTGAGCTCATGTTGAAAAAGGTATACTGCAGTTATGTGTAGGTAAGCAAAAACTGATCCACACCCATCCCTAACCCGACCACTTCCAAACTGAATCCTACTTAATTTGCTGCAGCATCATCATTTATACATCCGTGCCTAACTCGCCCATCTATGACATCATCAGAGGCGATGGGGCATGCAGGAATAAGTATACATATAAGAAGACGCCAGGTGTGCTAAGGGGCATTGTGGAATACATGCAGGGTGGGCAATGTACAGAGTATAGCATGCTTGCAACATACAATTGCTTTTAGGTGTGTTTTTCCAAAGGAATGAAGCAATGAGCACTCAAATTCTCAGTAAACAGAATCCCACGTATTAACTGTACATGACATAACATCCATGGGTAACATAGTAAAACTGAATAAGGGAACACAAAATACAACTATATATGAAGAACAAATTTAACTCCTTACAACTATCAAAATTGCTTCTAAACTTCAAATGTTACCCTTCAAATACCAACAACTGGGTGCACAAAGTGCCATTTGTGGCTGACAAATTTCCATTTTGGCAAAGCAGGAACAACACAGTCAGCTCTAGGCACTTAGCATACTTCCACAAATAAAAAGTATTAGGGAAAATACAGTAGGGCAGACATAGAAAACTAACCATTTCAAAACCCAGCATTAGGATGGTCTGGTCGCTGCTAGTTATAGAACTGATCTCATTATAAGGCATATTTCCCCTACAGAGATGGGTCCACTTGAGATACTACAGACCTCGATCATGAGAATCAAGTAAACGCATTCTACAGAAAACCTTCTGCAGAAAATGTAAAGCAATTAGGCTGAAATGCAGACAATAACATTATTACCCATCAATCTGAACCTTAGCCAAAATAGTTCCTAACAGGATAAGATACTTTTCTAATGTGAACACATACACAGGTACAATATCCAGCCGTTTGCAGCCCTTTCAGGCATGTCCAGTCAAGAGAAGCTTTGTATGTTGAATTTGTGTGCGCTGGTTTTTTCTTTAAACAAAGAAACAATGTGACTCAGCCAAAGCCACATTCTATTACTGCAGGACAGAATCCCATGGGGGGAAAAAAAGATTCTTTGTGTCTAAATATTAAGATGTATTTCAATCAATGACCCTTGGACAGTTCATGTGTGTATTTAAAACTATTATATAAATGCTAACAATTGGGAGTCAACTCCTCTTAAAACCCCTGGTTGAATCAGTGCCCTCATCTGCATGATTACACACACACACACACACACAGACAGACGCACACAGACACACACACACTAAGGGTCAGATTTATTAAGGGTTAAATTGAAAATTCAAATTTTCTATTTTTCTATGGTCAAACTGTCAAATTCAACTAGGGAATTATCCAAACTCAATTTGAATTTTCTTAAAAATTCTAATTAGATTTTTGACTCTGGCCCTTTAAGAACGCAAATTCGACTATTTGTCACTTAAAACCTGCTGAATTCATGTATAAGTCAATGGGAAAGGTCCAGTGACCAATTTGAAGATAGAACAAACGGTACTCTCGCATACTCTGCGCCGATCCAGGACACCATGTAAGGACAACCGCATCGGCGCTCAGTATGCGAGAGTACCGTTTATTCTACATTGATTGCCGGTGTGGAGTAGCTGGCGTCTCGCACAGGCTGCGGCTAGGAAGACACAGCATTTCCGGGTGAGCTCCGATGCAAACCGCATCATTTTTGTTTATTTGACCAATTTGAAGATGTTTGCAGCCTTCCTAACATTCAAGTTTTTTTTGGAGAAAAAACACAAATCGAATTTGGTTGAATTCGAATCGAATTTGATTTGAGTTGTCGGGTTGGTAAAAAATGTTTTAATTATTAAATATTTTTAATAAATAATCGAATATGGATAAATATTCCTCTAGGTATTAATACCACTGACAACGACTACACACCACACATAATGCAAACATGCTCACTATCAAGGTTTACCACTTTCCCGTGCACCTGTTTTCTCAGTGGCCAAGCCCTCCATGGAGTAGGGAGTCCAGCAACTTCCATCAATCAGCCATTCACTTAGAAGACACATTCTCCACGTGGCTCCGTAACACCATCCATACATTAGCATATGGCTGGCAGGGAGAGTAAAACAATTTATTCTAATGCCAAAGCTGCATGGATGACTTCTGTCTCAAACCATTTGATATGTGGTGCACATCTACAGTTTATATGAAGGTCCTTCCTATAAGACATTCTGTTAGATGGTGGCTGTATTGCTAGTACAGCATTGTGACAATTCCACAGAGCAGATGCTTAGATCAAGATTCAAGCCACAGCAAACTACAATGTCAGATGATTTTTGTTGATGCAACAGTGTAGTCAAAGTCGTTTAGCCTTACTCAAAAGCAGAAAACAAGTATATTCCCAGGAGCTTGATAAAAAAAAAGGTTATAGCTGCTCTCAACTTACTGTAGTTCACTATATTTATGTAACATACCAAATACTAACTCATAACACAAAATCAATTCAGTTGTTGCAAGCTCAAAACCTGAACGTTGGCAGTAGCACTTCACAGATGAAAAACTGTAAATTTGACACCACTACCCTAAACTGAAAGCTCTTGAGGACCATGGAGGATTCAAAGTGGGATGAGGCCCATTTTCTAGTGAAGCAATAGCTCAAGTCTTGATAAGACTTTGAATCCTGCATATTGAAAAAATTGATTGGCAACCCTTGGACTGGGAGTTGTCCTGGTGAGGAACCATTTTATAACTCCTCATAATTCTCTTTTTCTTTTGGACTTATAATTTTTTGTTTCAAGGACAGTCATACACCATTGCTTGCACACTCTTGAAACCATTGAGCTTTTTTGCATTTATAGTCTAAAGCTGCAAGCTTCCGCGCATTTTCCCCACAAATAAATAGCACTAAACAAAACTTGATAGCAGATAGTTGCCATGAATCTGAAGTGATAGAAAGCTGGCTAGGTCAAACATTAGCAAGCCTAGCATTTTGCAGACTGACAGAAATTTTCTGTTATTACAAAAATATGTGACATGACCTCATTTGGTCAGTCTTGAAAACTAAAAATCAAAAGAACAAGATTTTCGCACATTGCCCTAACTGGGGATGCACAGAATCCATTATTTTGGGATTCAGCTGAATACTAAACCGAAAGGCCAAACATGTTTTACTTCCTTAATCCACAAGAAGATTTCAGCTCGTGACCTCTAGCAGAATCCTCTTCTCTGTTCACATATAGAAGCCTTATGTTGGCTCTAGAGCAAACTCACTCGGCGGATTCCAGCTTGAAATACAAAGTTTCTTTGCTGAAATTCACAGTTTTGCTGATTTCTGTAGCATCTGGGCTTGGCCGAAGTATTTCAATTTGGTTTGCCAAGGCACTTGGACACTTTGGCTTCAGAATGATATATCTGACAGGCAGGTGTCCAGATACCTTTGGCCATACAGTGCATGATGGCCCAATGTTTTAACCACTTATCCACAGGCCCCCATCACAACAACAAAGTGACAGGTCTGCATCTGACCAGACAAACTAAGTGGCTCTGCATATGAACACCATGTACTGGACAGTGATATGACCTATCCATTTAACTTTTGATACTCTCTCCAATGCGTGTATCATCTTGTCTAGTGATCACAAATTAGCAGCTTGCAAGTAGGTATGCATCAAATCCAGGATTTGGCCTTTTTCAGCAGGTTTCGGATTTGGCTGAATCTTTCTGCCTGGCGAAACCAAATCCGAATCCTAGGGTGGGGAGGGAAAACACGTGACATTTTGTCACAAAACAAGGAAGTAAAAAATGTTTTACCCTTCCCACCCCTAATTTGCATATGCAAATTAAGATTCGGATTTGGTTCGGTATTCGGCCAATCTTTTGCAAAGGATTCGGGGGTTCGGTCCAAAATAGTGGATTTGGTGCATCCCTATTTGCAAGCAACATTCTCATCACCCCCCTTTAAATGCCCCTTAGCAAGGGCTAATTTTTACTGGGTTGGAGACAAGTTTTGGTGGCATAACAACACCAATTTACTGCCA
The DNA here is from genome assembly GCA_038501925.1 of Xenopus petersii. NCBI lineage: Eukaryota > Metazoa > Chordata > Amphibia > Anura > Pipidae > Xenopus > Xenopus petersii. The sequence goes on from CM076672.1 coordinate 150,233,368, forward strand.
GAATGATCCTCCTACAGGCAGGAAGTTTACACAGGGCCACCAAATGGCCAATCACATTACAATACTAATTTGCCAACCCCAAAGAAAATGTTTTATGCTTGTGAGGCTCCCCAAATTTTATATTTGAATGTTGGGGACCCCTGATCTAGTATACTGTTAAACTTTTGTGCTTAACCTTAAAGAGATACAGTTATGATTTTTATGGTGTAGCTTTAATACTATATTTTACACTGTGTAGATTGTATAAAATTGATTCTATCAATTTCCCTTTTTATTCTCAGACCAATACCGGTAAATGTATTTCTTTAATTTTTAATAAAGGTGGTGATAAACTTATGCTGTTTATTAAACAGCACAAATTTTGCAGCAACCCATTGCCCTTTATTGAAGTTCTTCACCACCATTTTTCTTGAGTACTTTGCTTCATTGGATGGAAGTGGCTGTGATTGAACTGACTTTTTGAATCCTCCTATTATATTTTTAATAAAGTTGTATGGGCAGCCATCCAAGTTCATTCTGTGTGATTCTGTGCTTTCAGAAACAGCGAGCACAGCACAAATACTTTCAAGCACCTATTGTGTCACCAATTCCATCAGGTTGTGAGTAGTGCTCCTATTTCTGCTTACCTCTACCTGCCTTTAGATAACATCCTTATTACAAGGGTACCATTATAAGAAGCTGCAGAAAAGCAGCGGACAACAGCAACCGACCCCCTCATGACTCCATGTGGTGTAGCAATAACATCAACTGCACTTCTGACAGGCAACAAAGCACCCAAAATACCTATGAATTGCTCCCCGTGTGAATCCCAACAGATTAAATTGATTTCTTGCATAACTGCATGGAAATGCTATGTGAGAAGTACGTTTTACTCACAGCCATTGAGAAATTCAATGATATTTTTAGGTACTTCGTTGTCTGCGGGGAGTGAGATTTCTCAAGGCTGTCAACTTGCCCTGTTACTAACGTGAATGGGAGGGAGAATGCCCACTTCCACACTCACTAAAAAAAGTAAAGGTAATTTTCTCTACCAGCATGTTCAGTCCAAAGCAAAGTAGTGGTAGCAGCCACAGATGTGTTTTGGAAAAAAAAGCAAACAAAAAAACCCCAAAACATGTTTTCTGATGACAGTATCCATTTCATTTAATGTCATAAGTTTCTAATGCCATATATAAGTCGGATTAGGGAAAGGGAAAGACAATACTCAATAAAAATGCAAGACTCGTGTACAGTAGTTGCACACGAGTTACATGTAACACCAATATCACTTCCACCTCCTTGAGGTTTAGCATTTGGAACCATCGCCTACTCACTCATTGCCTTCACTAGCAAATTGCTCTTAGCCCCAGTCTCTTGCCCTCCGTTCCTGTCATTTCTTACGCTCACTCAACATCAGCTCATCACTTTACGATTGCAAATGCAGTTGCAGGACCACAAAATTCTCCGCAGTCAGTTGCGCTAAAAATGTCATTCATTAAAGATACTTACGTCAATATGCGCTCACAGCGCAAATGTAACCAAAGCATACATCGCAAACTTTCAGCGCAATTAGGTATAATAAGTGTTGAAGTGCAAGTCCAGTTGTGTCAATTTTGACACATTCTCCGTAACTGCATCAGGTTTCCCCGGGCGACCACAGCAATGCTGGAATTCTAAGAAAAATACATGGTGATTGCACACTGCTTCTGTTGTAAGTAAATGACCCCTTTTATGTGGTGCTTCATGTTACCCTCCATATCCCATACATGCTTCTTATTTATTTTCTGGTACAGTGTTTATATACAGACAACACATTTCCGCTTCACTTTACAGATATTATACATCATTCACATCAGTCCCTGCCCCAGTGGAGCTAACAATCTAAGGTCCCTGTCACATTCAATGGGCCAGTTTTATCAGGAGCCAGTTCTCCTGCATGAGAGGAAACTCACGCAGACATGAAGAACATACAAAGTCATTGCAGATGGTACAATGGCTTGAACTAAAGCCAGGACCCCAGCACTAATACAGCACTATAAATTCCCAAACCCACATGTCTAAACTGACTATTATTGCTAATCATCTAGTATCCCAATCAGCTTTATTTCCTACACATCCCTTTATCCCAAACTACCTTAGTCGCTACTAGCCTCCATGGTTGCCCTCACTTATCTCCAGTTCCTATCATCTCACACTCCCAGACCCACACACTGCCCTGCCACTTCCTCACCCTCAATTCTTATTTCATTCCTCCTTATTCCCCATCACCCCCTTCTCCCAATTTCTTTACCCTCCTCTCTTCCAATCACCTCCATCTATCACCTCTCTTCAGCCCCTGCAATGGCTACACTCCCTCGCTCCCTACCTCTACTACTCACTTCCTCTTCTCCTAGTCCACGGTGCGTGCCTCCTTCATTCCTACCAGCCTTCATTTGGCCGTACGTCAATGACAGCCTTTATCTCTGCCCCTTCCCCCCGCCGCAGCAACCATGTCTCCAACACTAGCAGCATTTTCCCGAAGCACATCATCATCAGCTACTTCACTCACCTCCAGTGCCAGTCAGTGTTTAAGCCCCAGGCTTGACGCTACACACGGTTGCCCTGCGCGCTGGCGACAAGGGGCGGAGCCGGCAGTCAGACAGTGGCAAAACAGCCGATTCAATAGAAAACATTAGGGCTGCATACTGACAGCGGCCCAATAGCAAACAAACAACCGAAGCGGCGCTATACTCACGCAGAACTGGAAGGTTAGCGGCTACTTCCTATCATCTGTAAAGCCCTTAATGACATCACGGTCACATGACCGTAACGTGTGACACTCTAATGTAGGAGCCGCTAATACTGAGTGGCAAATTTAAATGGAAGAAACACTGCTTGGCTGTGGAATACAGACGGACAGCGAACACTTCCTGGAATAAGCAGTTTGCGACTTGATCTTCCGGCTATGAGCTGTGCTACTTGATGTTGGCTGGATATTCTGTGCCATTTCTTACTGCGGGAGGATACACCGTGCCACTTCATGTTGTGGGGGAAACACTGTGCCACTTCATGTTGTTGGGAGGTGGGGCAGTGAGCTACATCATTTGTGGGAACTGGGAATGAAATCGCAATATTATGCTAGACCAGTTGATTCTATGGGGGTTACACCCTAACAGTCAGGGCCAGATTTATATAGTGGATGCCCCTAGGCCCACTGTCGTTTGTCGCCCTGTCTCCTCCCTTTTATTCTCTCATACTTTCCTCATCGGGACCGGAGCAATGGGGATTGGCGCACAGGAAATATAAAAAACGATTGTATCTCCAGCGCATCCCCAGTGTTTCTGAACCAATGTGGGTATGGTTGGGCAGCATGCCGCCCCCTAAAATCCTGCCACCCTAGGCCCGGGCCTTGATGGCCTCTCCACAAATTCGGGCCTGCTGACAGTTGTTGCTGTGGGTGGAGGGTACACTACTGCTATTTTTTTTTTCTTCTAAATTTAAGCTTCCGCACATTTCAGAGGTCCCACGATTGCACCCACTCGGGGGGGGGGGGAAGAGCCTAATAGCCACACATCTCCCCCCCCCCCAGGCTAGCGCAAACCCAGAGGAATTGCACCAATCCAAAATAAGTGTTAAATAGTGAAAAAGTGCTTAAAAGAATAAATGAGTATAAAACATTTTTTGAAAAAACTGCAGCAGTGTACTGCCCCATCTTATCTGCCTGATTATAAAAATTGCTTAGCCTCCGCCAAAAGACTGGGGGCTTTAGAGCAAAGTGCATAGAAAGTGCAAGAGTGCGTAAAGTAGACTTTGGCCAGAGGACAGCTACACAGATGCACCCCTTAGCTAAGGTGCACCCCACCCACTCATAAACAACAGCTAAGTATCCAAGCAATGGTAAAAATGTGGGAGAAGACTGGAATAGTAGAAGCACAGAACAGAGAGGGAGAGGGTGCGAAAAAAAATAATAGGGTTGAGTTAGGGGCAGAATGAAGGTGCCCAGCAGTGGTGACAGAGGCTGAAATAGAGGGATGATTGGGAAACTGGAAGAGCAAATAGGGCAGATGAGTAGGCAGGTAGCTCTGTGTTAACTGGACAGGAGAACAGAGCAAGGTTGTACAGTTAGATTTGGAAGCTAAGTAATTAGGTTAGTAGGGTACAAAGGAGGATGCAGTTCCATAGCCTGATTTAAGCCAATATCAAACCATGCAGGTCACTGTACAGCAGGTGGAGACTGAGAAAAGAATATGATATTCAGGCAGGCTTAGATAAGATGGCCAGTGGTTAAAGGAACAGTGACACAAAAAAAAATGGAAGTGTTTTAATGTAATGAAAATGTCATGTAGTGTTGCCCTGCACTGGTAAAACTGATCTGTTTGCTTCAGATACACTACAACTACTAACAAGCTGATGTATATCAATGGCAGAAATTGAAAAAGGGATATACAGTATAGCACAGGTTAAATAGTGGATAACACAGAACACCATTATGTGCTACAGAGCTTATCTGGGCCTTTTGTCCTTTGAATGGCTGCCCCAATTGCTACACAGCAGCTTATTTATATAAACAATAGTAGTGTTTCCAGTTGTAAACACATCAGTTTTACTAGTCAGGGCAACATTATTATTTTTTTTATTACTTTAAAACACTTTTATTTTTTGATGTTACCGTTCCTTTAAAAAATGGTACAATAACAGTACATGATATTCACTGTGGATTGGGATTTTACAAAGTAACAAGGTAAAAAAATCCTGCTCTGGGATCATAGTCCTGTTCATTTGATTTGTGTGTGTCTGCAATTTATGTCAGGTTTATAGTGCTGTGTAATATGTAAGGGGTTTAAATAGTTTGGCCCTCCATCTATTATATTTTGTGTTTGTTTCTTTTTTTTCCTTCAGAGCAACCACAATAGGCTCAAGCAATACATTTTCAGCAGTGCCTGCTTATCTTGGGCAGTGTAAAGGTGGCCATACCCTGTAAATCTTGCTGGATTGGCAGGTCTCCAAATGAACAAATCTTTCCTCTGACAAGCCCACCTTGGTGGGCAATATAATGATTATGCGATCGCCCTAGGGCCAAACAATCGCATTACAATGAAGGGGATATGAAAAGTCTGAGCAAGGACTGCATCAATGAGCCGATGCTTAAACCCGTGTATGGGGCCCTTAAATCAAACAATGACAGAACAATGTTTCAGTCTCCAGCATGAGGATTAAATGCCATACTTGAAGAGCTACATACTTAGCGATATGTATATATTTCAGTAAGTGTAAGGATTAGACTGGGCTGAGAGTGTCCAGATGTTTTTTGAATGAACACCATTTTGTGCCCTTTATTGTTCTAGCATTTGCGCCTTGGGTCTATGTAGCATTTGCGCCTTGGGTCTTCCAAAAACTATTCCTTGCATACTGCAAAATGAAATTTTCTGAAGTTTATATTAATGACAAAATTAACAATGTAAATGTAATTGTGAACTAATTTACAAATGTAATTGCCTGTGGATAATCTCTGCTCTACTAGGTATCGCTCCAAAAATAATGTTGCAAACCAGCGGATTAAAGATGATAAGAGACCTAAAGACCTGACTCCAGTTACATTGTTTTTGGAGTCAGAACTAGAAACCAGGAAGGAATGAACAAATGCTGTTTTTGACTGCAATCACTTTTCAATTTGTTTTTGAGTGGAGAACCTCTTTAAAGTACCACTATGATGTTATAAACAACTGCACATCTAAATAGTATCACCCTCTTCTTTGACAAAGTTTGAGCTTGTATACCATGTCCACTTATTCACAAATAAGGCTTCTAGTAAGCTCTGCAAATAAGACATCTACAGTTTAAAGGACCAGTAACATCAAAAAATGAAAGTAATAAAAATATAATGCAGTGTTGCCCTGCACTGGTAAAACTGCTGTGTTTGCTTCAGAAACACTACTGATGTTTATATAAATAAGCTGCTGTGTAGCAATGGGGGCAGGCATTCAAAGGCTCAGGTTACACAGCAGATAGCAGATAAGCTCTGTAGAACATAATGGAATCTGTTATCCAGTATTTAACCTGGGCCATAAAGCCTTTTTTCAATTTCGACCATTGCTACACAGCAGCTTGTTTATATGAAGTATAGTAGTGTTTCTGAAGCAAAAATCAGTTTTACCACTGCAGGGCAACATTACATGATATTTTCACTACTTTAAAACACTTTTTTTTGGTGTTAATGTTCCTTTAATATTCATTGTACCCTATATGTTATGAATACAAAACACATTAGCTTGCTGACTATAAATAAACTGACATTCCTGAACTGGCCCAACGAGCCTGCATTTAAAGTGGTGAGATGAATTGGACGTGGGTGTGCACCCGAATTTTATGCTGCGCAGTTGACACCCCCCGGTCCTTGAAAAAAATCAGCTCACAGCTGATCAGATAACAGCTCCCTGACACAAGATAACAGCTGCCTGGTAGATCTAAGAACAGCACTCAATTGTAAAATCCAGCTCCCACTGCAACACATTCAGTTACATTGGGTAGGAGAAACAACAGCCTGCCAGAAACAGTTCCATTCTAACGTGCTGGCTCTTTCTGGAAGCACATGACCAGGCAAAATGACCTGAGCTGGCTCCTACACACCAATATTACAACTAAAAAAATACACTTGCTGGTTCAGGAATTACATTTTATATGGTAGTGAATTATTTGCAGTGTAATTTAGAAATAAAAATAATGACAGAATCCCCTTAAAGTTATAGTGAATTCAATTTGTAATCCTAATGTAGACTCTGAACTTGCTGAGGAAAATGTACCTCCTAATTTCCATAATTTGACACAATATATTTTCATGGCACAGGTTATCTGAACGTATCTAGAAATGTATACCCCATAACTCATATAATTGTGCATTATATAGTGAATAATATACCCCCTAATATACTGTACCAAGTAGCTCCTTGACCATGTAAAGGCATGAGGCTGAAGGCCAAATGCTTTTATACATGTCATGAGGTGACTTCTAATATCCTCATATTTTACAACAGGGGTACTTAACTTATTATAATACACACATTCAGTAAGTCATGTGACTAGGGTTGCCACCTTTTCTGGTAAAAAATACCGGCCTTCCTATATGTTTATCTTTTTTTCCTATTGATAACATTTGGATCAGCCATCATTTTACCGGTCAGGCTAGTAAAATACCGGCCAGGTGGCAACACTACATGTGACAGGAATTACAGCACTAAGCTCTGATTATAACTAATAAGCACTTTTTATAAGAATTTCATATACAGGATATTGATTGCTCTTGTGTATTATTAATACTGCACCTGTCCATATAAATGTGAAAAAAAAAAGTCCTTTGACGGGTTGGGTTTTCACAATGCAAGAAGTTACTATTTTCTTAATTCTTACCAGCCCATTAGTAATATGCTGGTTGACAAAGTCATCTCGAACCCGACCCTAACCTGATTATGATCCACACACATCTCTAACCTGCAGAGCCTCAATATTTATAGACCCACACTGTTCTCACCCATGTCTGACATCACTAAATTGAACAGGACTTACCCTACCCTGACCAGGCTAATGTTGCCTGAGCACAGAGAGCTGAATGTGCAGTAAGTCATGCTGGGCTGGTTGTGTTGTGATCCTTCCATTGGCTGAAGTATGGTTCAGAATTGTACTTCAGCCTGTGGAGAGACCACACAATTCCCAGTACAGAGGTACCTCAGTAAGTCATGCTTTCTCCATAGAACTGGCGCACATTGTTTTGTGGCTTTTAAATGAAACCAACAGCACAGTCTTACACCTTTAGTAATACTGCCATGTTCCTAATTATAGCTATTGTGATATGTAGGTATTGTTTTAAGTCTATCAACAATGAATTGACTAGTTTCAATCCCTATACTGGACCTAATCATATAGATTATGATATAGAATTTGCTTTCTGGTAGAACTGACTAAATTATAAAGTAGAAAAAGGTTTGGCCGCTCCAGAATTACCCCGTGTGTTTAAATTAGTGCAGCTCCATTTAGATGTACCTGGTGCTCAGCCACCAATGTTCCCACTGTAATCAAATATGCAAGAGGATAGAAAGGCAGCACTCCTGTTAAAAAGAAGGTGGTTTATTGCAACAGGTCACAAACCAACATCACCTGACACTTTTCGGGAGCAACTCCCTTAATCATAGGCTTCACTAACCACCTTCTTTTTAACCGGAGTGCAGCCTTTCTATCCTCTTGCATATCTGACTAAATTTTGGAACATGCTTCTGAGTTTGATGCATGGTACAATTATTTATATAGTGTAGGCTAGTGTGACACAGGACTGATCTCAGCCTGTGCAAAAGTGCAGACCAAGAATCAGCCCCAACTTTACAATCGCTCCCTTACTTTGCCTGCACCTGGAATCATTGTGTTAGCTACACTGTGGATTTTAGCACAAAAATGCAAACTTACGTGTTTCTGAGCTGGAATCCACTACATGTGCCTGCACCTCCCTATCCAAAAACTTTAAGAAAGTATTTGGATAAGTATTACACATTTTTCTTAATTTTTTGTTCATGTTCCATTTTCTCTGTGAAGCAAAAATATGTCTATTTAGTAAGCCAAACAAGAAATGGGTATGCATTTCAAAGGTGACATGACCTAACAGATGGTATATATGCTGCATGAAGTAAACAATACTATTTAGTTACATGGTGATGTTGTCCACCTCTACAAAAGAGCCTACTACAGAGACAACTTAATTACTCAGAACTACAGAGCTGGGCTGGCTAGTAAAACTCAATAACCACAAAGCCCTTCTCAGACATGTGAATTACCTTGTCCCTTTTCCATCTCACTGTATTTTCTAAAATAAAACCTTTTAATTCTGAACCTTCGTTTGTTGCTTTACATGATTTTAGGATTATGTTGGTGAGAAGAAAGATACAATCAGTGAATAAGTTGTCTAGGTAGGGGTTACTTTGAGCTCATGTTCCTTATAAATGGTCTAGTGATGTCAACAGTTATAAATGGTTAGTAGTGATGTCATTTTTGTCACATGACTCACTAAACTTGTGTATTTATAATAAATAAAGTACACCTTGTTGGAAAATATGAGGATATTAGAAATAAGCTAAGCTTGGAGTTTCATGACCTGTATAAAAGCACTCAGCCTTTGGCCTTGTGCTTTTATATAGTAATGAGTACTTTATTCACTATATATATACTGTATATATATATACTTTTTCTGGAGTGCCCGCTCCTCTGACAATGGTGAATTCGAGGTGCTTGATCAGTGTTTAGAGAATAAGTAATAGAGGATCCGCACTCTCATTGTCATTTCAAAGTGATAGCTTTTATTTTTCACATCACGATGTGATGTGTGATGTGAAAAATAAAAGCTATCACTTTGAAATGAAAATGAGAGTGTGGATCCTCTATTACTTATATATATATATTTTTGTACTTTTTTGCTTACTCACCTCCAGCCAGTATTGCTTTAGCTTAGAAGTTAAAATGCTGATTTTCAGAATTCCTTTCTGGTTTATTCAATAGCATAGCAGTTGACATAGCTGATTGTTTTGTTTCTAGATTATCAGCTATAAAAGGCTAGAGACAAGTGTTTTTCATTTTGGCAAGGTCATGAAGAATTGTTTCCAAAGCCACCAAAATAACTTTGCTCACAATCACAAAGCTTCTTAATTAACCTCTTAGTGACATTATTTAACTTTCAGAAATTGTAGTGCTAGGGTATTTGATCTGTGAAGTGATGCATAAACAGGTACTGTAATGCTCTGTAATTACATTAGCACAATTAACAAAACAATACACAGAAAAACTGTGTAGTCATACATTATGTTTGTTTATAGCAACAGCATCTGCAATCCATCTCTTAGGCTCTGATCTTAAACCTGTGGTTTGCCTTCTGTTGCAGAACTACAGCCTGCAGCATCACAGCATACTACCAGCATTTCCAGGACAAAGAAAAATAGCAAATAAAAAAACAAATACAAAACATATTGTAGAAGTGATACCTATATTGGCTAACAATAAAAATACATTGCAAGCTTTGGAGCACCAAGACCCTTTCGTCAGGCAAAATACAAATGAAAGCTGGAAAGGCACAGCATATATTCTGTTAGTGAAAGGTCAAATGATCAAATCCACAGAGCAACTCAAATACTCTTGGATTACAAAGAAAAGACAGAAAACAACAGGGTACCTATTGTAGTTACCTACAACCCACAACTGAACATTATTAGAAAAATAGCCAGAGACCTACAATCCATGCTCCATACAGATACCCGACTAAAACAAATATTCCCGGAACTACCTCTCTTGTTTTATAGACAACCACCTAATCTGAGGAAAATGATTGTCAGAAGTGCTCTTCCTAAAATAACTAAAGCAGGTACATTTCCCTGCAACAGCAACAGATGTGAAACCTGCAAATACATCCTGTGCAAAGATAAAGTTGCTATTCCGAATACACAAGAAGTCTACACCATTCTGGACCACTATTCGTGTGCTTCATCCAATGTGGTATACATGATTATATGTACTAGGTGCTCTACAGGAGGCATATATATTGGTGAAACAGGACAAAAATTGCGCATAAGAATGAACCATCACATACATAAAATCAACACCAAATCATGTGATACAACACAATGAAGTGCAAATAAAGGGGGTTTTATTGCTTTATACATGCATAGATACATTCAGTTAAATAGATCAAGTCTGGTAACATTATAGTCTCCCCTTTTGCTATTTATGAAGACTTTTATATATGGAGAGTTTGTCCTGCTATCATTTCATATCTCGATAGGTTATGACATATATGCAAACTGAATTGTTTGCATGTATCCAAGCAAGCAGCTTAAAAACCAAATGTTATCACTTAAACAAACAAGTGTTTAACCCTCCATAGAAACAAAGGAAGAGAGCATTTAGGAAGCTGTTAAACTAGTTTTACAGGAACCTAGCGAGACATGGGAAACCATGTAACAGGATGCAGTGACACCTACAGGATACTATTTAGTCTAAGGGTAGGACTGCACGGACGTTTTCGGCGCAGCGTCTGTGTAAGGGCCACTCACCCTGGTGGTCCAGTTGGCCGGCAAAGACCCCCACTGCGTGGTGTCGCTCCCTCTGCGTCCTGTGATGCAGTGCCTTAGGGTGCGCGTGGCGCGCACTTCCGAAGTTTCTGTGCGCAATCGCGATGGCGTGATTGCATCTTTCCTCAATGGCACGAAATTAAAATTTTTAAAAGGCGCATTAGAACTGCAGTACCTTGCCCGTTATAGGATCTTTTCTCCTGAATTTCCTGGTGCCTCTGTGCTGTTTAGCTTTTGTGATCTGATACTCTGTTGTGACCCCTGCCTGCTAGTGATGATCCTGTATTCTGAATCCTGACCCATGCCTGATTACCGACTCCGCTGTATCGGTATCCCTTTCTGATTGATCTTCTGTTTTGACCCTTGCCTGCCTGACTCTGTTTGTACTCTTGCCTGCAACGACCCGGCCTGATCTGACTATGCTTCCTGTCTACGCCTTGTACCGTGACTGTCTGCCCAAGAGACATTTGCTTTACAGTCGTGCCCCTTTGTCCGATCAGAACCCCTCGCTTGGCACCTCTCTTAATAAGACCTAGCGGCATCCGATTAGCCAAGGGCTCCTCTCGAGGTGAAAGGTGGCTGTTTAAGGTCGGAAGCAAGAGCCGAGTTGGTTCTGAATTTAGGTGCCGACCGTGACAGTCTGCATCCCACAGTCGTGTTGCGTCGGATGAACGCTGCGACTTCATCCCACATTTCTTTCTCTTATCTTATTTCTGTTGCATGCGATTTGTCACCGGCATTTTGTTACAGCGCGTCGGATTGTGGCGAGAATGTCCGTGTAGTCCTACCCTAACAGGATTTGGGGAATTTTTAAAAACTGAAAAGTGTTTGATAGACTACAGTGACAACGACTGGATTAACTCTTAAAGTGGAACAGACTGTAGAATCTACAGTGGATAAAAGGACTCAAGTACAACAGATTGTAGATTTTATGATCTACGGCACTTTCAGGTTGGGGAGCAGAGCCACTTGCTCCATTCCTGGAAATTGTAATTGCAGGCACCAATCCGGAACACCAAATAGTAGAATCCAGGAGCCTGTTGTTTAGATAATACAAAAGTTTTATTTTACATTATGTTTTTAAAACAGAAGCCTTACACGTTTTGTGTCACCAAGAGACACTTAATCATAAGCTAACTTTCTTTAGGCAAACAACAAATATTTAAAGGCGAAGCAGCCAATTAAGAATTAATTTGGGTGGAGTTTCCAAAACTAACCTATAGGCTGTCATATATCGTTATCTCTATCAGCCCAATCATATATACACTATGTATAAAAATAAAATGTAGATTTTGATAAATTACACAATGCAAAATATCAAAATAGTGGAAATGGATTCATTATATAAAGCAAGAGATATCAAATTCAAAGTTTAAACTAAATGGCTGCCTAGTACCGAAATGAAAAATCCATCTAGCTTCTTTTTTTAAAAGATCGGAAGTTCTATTACCTCCTCTAATATTTTGAACAATTCTATCAATCTGTTACACTTAGGAAAGACAATGTTCTGTTATTACATTCTGCAAAATGTTTTACACCAGGAGTTCGTCTGTTTTCTTTTGTGATATTGAGTATATGCTCCCTAATTCTATCTTGTAGTTTATGACTCGTCTGACCTATGTATCATCTCTTTTGTATTGCAATTAATATAGTGTTGAATCTGATTGATTGATTCCTGTTAATTATGTTCTTTATCTGATTAAACTGGGGTCTATATGTTAGTATACAAGATATAGGCATCTTTTTTTTTTTTTTTTTATTATTATGGCATCTCTATTGCTTTTAAGATCACTTCTATATCTTTTAAAGGAGAAGGAAAGCTACCAAGGCAGTTTATTGCCATGCCAATAGATTAGCCACAACAGTGCAAGCTAGAATGCCATTTTTATTCTTTAGAATCCTTTTTCATACCTGAGTAAACCGTTTTTGACACTGTCACTGTTTGTTTAGGATAGCAGCTGCCATATTAGCTTGCTGTGACATCACTTCCTGTCTGAGTCTTTCCTTGCTCACTCATAGCTCTGAGCTCAGATTACTGCAGGGAGAGGAGGAGGGAGTGTAGCAAACTGAGCACGCTCAAGCCCCTGCCGTGGAGGTTTATGCTGAAAACAGGAAGTCTGATACAGAAGCCCATGTGTACACAATAGAAGGACAGAGGACTCTGAGCAGCATTACTTTGAGGGTTTACTGGTGTATTTATATAGATCTTTCTGATAAAGCATACTTAGTTTTAACCTTTCCTTCTCCTCGTATATAAATTTCCTCTACCTATTTTTGCTGCTCTCTTAAAGGCTCTCTTTTAAAATACGGTATCCCATCTGTAATAATTGTTTTTCAAGGTCCTTGAATTTGGCAATGAACTCTTCATCTTTTGTGCAAAAACTACATAGAATTGACTATAAGGTATATTGTCAATATCATGCCTAGGGTGACACAATTTAGCATTAAGGATTTTATTATGCAAATACATAGACCATTTTTTGCAACTTTTAGTACTTAGATTACCTAGCTACCTAAAATTATAGGCGATGTTATCCATTGGAACACTAATTTTAAATGGGCATCTATTGATGTTGTCTCTGTTTATTCGTGTATTCCACCCAATCTTGGTTTATGTACCATTGAACATTATCTTGTACATTATAGCACTTATAACTCGAACCTTATTTATTCTATACTGCAATCCATTCACTATTTGCTTACACACAATTTTTTTCTTTTTAATGATAAAAATTACTTGCACACAATGCCGTGGAATGGCAATGGGTGCTAAATTTGCACCTCTTTTTTAGGTTGGTGGGGAGCATTATATATTTTTCAGGATGGCAATATTTTCTCTGAACATATATTGTGATTCTTATAGATTCTTAATTGGCCGATTTGGTAATCTTCGGAATGAGACCGGCAATTCAGCAATTTTCGTGAGTTTCAGCGCATGCTTCACCGCTCTCATGCCGAAGATTACCGAAGAGAAGAAGATGGCGCCTATGAACTCCGCTGGACGGAATCTGCACGGAGGGGTAAGTTAAGACTTAGGACATTTGCCCGGGGTCGTAGCTAGGCTGGGGGGAGTAGGGAGGGGGGTCTATGTAGGGTAGGGGGAGTAGGGTTTTTTTTTAATTAAGGTTTGTTTCTCCTTTAGTTAAATTTTAGTATGTTAAATAATGACCAATTCTAGGCTACTGTTCAATTGGTCTTAATTATTTAAAGTTGTTTAATTGTTTGCCTTTTACTTCTGACTCCTTCCAGCTTTCAAATGGGGGTCACTGACCCCATCTAGAAAACAAATGATCTGTAAGGCTACAAATATATAGTAATTGCTACTTTTTATTACTTATCTTTCTATTCAGACCCTCTTCTATTCATATTCCAGTCTCTTATTCAAAACAATGCAAAGTTGCTCGGTTAATTTTGATCCTAGCAACCAGATTGCTGAAATTGCATACTGGAGAGCTGCTGAATAAAACGCTAAATAATTTAAAAACTACAAACAATAAAAAATTGTCTCAGAATATCAATCTCTACATCATACTAAAAGTTAACTCAAAGGTGCACAACCCCTTCAAGAGAAAAAGAGATGTAAACACTGTTACAACATATACCCGTGACAGATAGTGTAAAATAGTAAAACACAATGTTCTTTATTATGCTACATCTGAATATTTCTTTTTTTTCCAATTGAACATTGTACACAATTGAAACAGTGTAATGCCGAAACAATAAAAAATAATGTAGAGTTGGAGATGCTTCCCATTTGGGATCAGTTATGGCATATTTTAAGAATCTATTGTACAGGCCACTAGGGTGCTTCTTATGGGTCTGTGCCTGAAGAGAATGTGCAGTATTCCACATTGTTCAGAAAGAAAGCAATGAATAGGTGAACATATTTTTTTTCTTTTAAATCAAAAAAATCTTGGTTTTGTTATCTCGAGAGCTATATATGGCAAACAGAGAAACAGAAGCTACTCCATGGGGCAAATTCACTAACCTGCGCAGTTGCGCTAGCAGAGGGCGCCGCTAATTCACTAAAATCTGAAGTTGCGCTCAGGGAGGCGAACGGTAGCGAAGTTGCACTAGCATTAATTCGTCAAGGAAAGCGAAGTTACGCTAGCGATGCCTAATTTGCATATGGCGTCAAGTTAAAGTACAATGGACGTATATGTAGCAACAAATACATTACACAAACCTGAGAAAGCATCATAAGATAAAATAGAGTTGTTATATTGCCCTACACATGTGCCCACTGTATAGTTTAGGTGCCATATGTTAGGAAATGTAGGGGGGAAGGAGGGTACCCCCAAAAAAATGTATGATCTTTTTCAGCCTATCACCCTTAAAAAAGGAAGACGCCAGCGTTTTTTGGGACTTAGAAAAAATTTCCATATCTACTCTATTGCACTTCATCTGGTCTGAGGTGGCGAAGGCAAGTCTGGCGCAAATGGTAACGTTCAGTAAAATGCGCAAGTTAGTGAATAAGTGTAGTTATGTCCCTTCGCCATAGCGCAACTTTGCCTGGCGTAAGGGTGCGATGATGCGCTAGAGTAGGTCCAGTTCGCTAGCGAATTTATGCCAGCACCCATTAGTAAATCGATGAAGTATCAAAATTACTTCACACTGGCGAATTTGCACTAGCGTTAGGCGCTTTGCACTTTAGTGAATTTGCCCCCGTGTTTGGTCCTTGGAGGTAGATAATTAGATTTGCATGCCAGACCTATAAATAGTTTTTGTAATGCAATTCCCAAATTATCCATGAGAGGGCATTCAGTGTCTAGCACATCAATGTCTGGCAGGTATTTCCTTGGAGTTTACAATGTGAAGTGCAAAAAAATTATATAAAATAGCATGGTATGTTCAAACCACCAAATTTACCCTTGTGCTCTAGTAAATTTTGAACTCATAAAACATGTCTCATCACAAGATGAAATCTGCAGTGCATGGCAACCCCCATCACTAGGGTTGCCACCTGTTCGGTTTTGACCCGAACTGTTCGGGTCTCAGCTTTCTGTTTGGTTTTCAGCCTTGTGAAACCCGATCAATAATAAGATACTTACCTCAACATGGCTTAGTGTAGTTAATTTCTTAATTATTATAACAGAACCAAAAAATGCAAATCAATCAAATATAAGAAATATTTTTTTTAAATTAGCTGTATTTCAAAGCTTTATGGATAACTGTTTTCTATATAATAATAGATCCTATACCTGTAGTTAAAGGATTGTTCATACTCAGCAGGCAGCATAGATAGAGGTAGGGTTGCCATCTGTATGGGTTTCAACTAGAAATCTGTTTTTCAAAGGGTTGTCCGTTCAAAACTTTATGTCCAGTTTGAAACATTGAAAAAACTGGACAGAAATCCAGCCAGTTGAATCTAAGTGATGCAAAAACCCTGAACAGCATCTTAAGTCCACCGACATCTGATGTCATCATACTCACCCCAACATCACTGCATTCCCAATGATATTTGCCCTGCCCCCTTGTTCGGGTTTAGCTGCTAGCAAAGGTGGCAACCCTACCCATCACACAGTGTGTGTGCCTACCCACCAGACTGATAGATTATAGTCAAATATATAAACTGCACCGAAGACTCCAACCAGAGTAAAGTAGAAAAAAAAATATTGGGGTTATGTAATAAAAGGCACTAAGTTTGCCCAAGTGCAGTAACCCATAGCAACCAATTTTTTTAATATTCAGTTTTGAAATCTGCCATGGGGCTAGACATATTGTCTGTTTCCCAGGTGCCTCCAGTCATGTGACTTGTGCCTGCACTTTAGGATGGAACTTTCTGGCAGGCTGTTTTCTCTCCTACTCAATGTAACTGAATCAGTCTCAGTGGGACTTGGCTTTTACTATTGAGTGTTGTTTTTAGATCTACCAGGGAGCTCTTATCTTGTGTTAAGCTGGCTATAGACGCAAAGATCCGATCTTACGAATCAACGTATGATCGGACTTTTCCATCTCCCGACCTGCCACTAACCATTCAGATTACTATTCCGACCAAATAAAGTAGTAAAATAACAGATCAGCCGATTTTCTGCCACTGACAGCAATCGTACGATAGTTATGTCTGACAAAAGCTGGTCTCCCACTGAAAATCGTACGATCGGCAATACACGCAGAGATATTATCAGCAGGCTACAGAAATGTTCTAACCTGTCCGATCAACCAAACGACCGATCTGCGCCAGACGAAAAATGTCGGGACTCTCCACACACGGTCCGAAAATCTTACGAATCCACAATTCGTACGATCGGATCGTTGCGTCTATGGCCAGCTTTAGGGAGCTGCTATCTGGTTGCCTTCCCATTGTTCTTTTATTAGGCTGCTTAGGGGAGGGAAAGGGACAGGTGATATCATTCCAACTTGCAGTACAGCATTAAAGAGTGACTGAAGTTTATCAGAGCACAAGTCACATGACTGGGGCAGCTGGGAAACTGACAAAATGTCTAGCCCCATGTCAGATTTCAAAATTGAATATAAAAAAATCTGTTTGCTCTTTTGAGAAGAATTCTGCTGGAGCAGCACTATTAAATGATGTGTTTTTTTAAAAAAAAAACGTTTTCCCATGACAGTATCCCTTTAAACAAATTCCTCAGCAGAAAGCAGGTATTCCATATTCTTCAGAGGAAGCGTTCTGATCATCAAGTGATATGCGTACAGCTGCGGATTGAATTGCTATCGGCACAAATTTTTATTGGATGCTTGTAAGTAGCCTGAAATCATCTAACCCGACCCCTGCCAACCCGACCCTGACAGGAGTAAACTGTGTATTACGCGGCAGCGGACATGGCTGCCAAACACTTCTTTTTCCCTGTCAAAAGTAGGAGCTGCGAGGAGAGGAAAAAATATTTCAATCACACTCACACACCGCCCTAGTCTACATTAATACGCTAGAAAGTTACCCTGCTTTGGTGGCCCACAAATGCGGCACGTCACTACCCTTTTATACAGGTGCAGCCGTGACGTCACCGCCTCGCGAGATGAGATTTATGACGCTGTTATTAGCTGTCTGGCAAGAGCAAAAGATCTGGAAGTTCGTGGCGGTGCGAGACGTTTAAGCAGAGACTGCTGGTTTTGTTAAGAAATTCTGCCCTGTCTTGCAGAGAGCGGAACAGTTGGGCGGTATGTCTCAAACGCTGTATTTTAGTATCATGGGCAATATGGCTGACAGAATGTGGGTAGAAGCAGGAGGAGTGTGAGAAACTGAGGGGTGTATTGAAATGGAGTTATAGTAGCGAAGGGGAGGTTAGGAACTCTGGCAGTGGAGGGATAGAAAGTAACTTTTCAGTTGGTCTTCATTATTTATTTTTTATACTGTTTGTTTTATTTACATTTCTTCTCTACATCCTTCCCACTGGGGTGGTCATTGACACCACCAGGAGCCACAAAATTTTTCACTGTGAGGCTACAATTGTATTCCTATTGTTAGTTTTATTCTTTATTTTTCTAGTCCGTGCCATTCCTATTTCTATTCCAGTCTCATGTTCAAACCACTGGCAGGTTACTAGAGACCCTGCAACTAGAAATTCCAAAGTGGACATTTTCTGAACAAAAAGCTAAATATTGGATAAACCATAAAAATGACGACAATTTGCAAGTTGTCGCAGAATATCAATTTCTATGTCCTTCTAAAATATAATGTTAAGGGGAGCAACCCCTTTAAAGGGAATGCAAAAATTAAAGAAACCATTGAATGTTGATGGAAAATGTAATTCTAGAAAACTTTCAGTTGTTGTAAAGTTCTTTTTACATGTAATTGATAGCAGTGATTGTCTTTTTCTTTCTGGTCTGCTGGTTCTGACTCTGGACACAATGTAACAGTAGTCAGCTCCAGCGAAGACACTTGGCAGAATTCCTTGTATGCCTCTTCACAAGTCTGTTAATTTGCTGACTTCTGTTACATTGTTAAACCAGTGCTTTTTAAGTGCTAACCTGGCCACAACCCAACATGGTCCTCCTTATTTTAAAACGCCCCTTTTGGTGATGCCAGTGCAGACTTGCAGGTCTAGGGCCAGCTGATGCACCACTATTGCACAACTTATTTTGTTTGTTTTGGATCTAGGTTTTTTTACCATGGTTATGAAAGCATCCATGGAAGATGACGACTCGGGATGGGAACTTTCCATGCAGGACAGAATGGGGAAGAGCAATGCCAACTGGATAAACATAACACAGGAATTCAGGGATGCTTGCAGTGGTAATTATGTTTCCATGGTTAACAGACTTTCACGTAGATTGCTCTTTCATATTTTCATTCTGTCCTCTAAAAATTGCTGTTCACAAGAAATTTAGAGCTGCATTACTAAATCTTCAGCCACTACTACATTTTGTTGGTAGTAATTTTCATGAGGAATGTACTAGTTGAATGCAAAATGGTCACACTGCCCTGTATGCAGTTTTACTTTATTCAGCAAATAAAGCCGTATAAGATAATTTTATAATATTACTAAAGAAAATAATATCCAATTTAAGTTTTAGGATTGTCAAGTGGGTATAAAAAAAAATACAATTCTTTTTCCATAAATTTGACTTGTCTTTCAGAACTGAAGCTGGGAGAGCTGCTTCATGACAAGTTGTAAGTATATAATAGTATAAGCAGTTGTGTATGTGTCTGCACTCTAATCCAATATTTATAGTGGGTGTGTGGTCAAAATAATGTAGTTTCCACAGCAACTTGCATCTATAGTGTTCATTTGTTTCCATTCACTGTGAGTTCCAATGTTTTGGTCCCAGTTGGGTCCTTTATAAAGGCTGTAACAACATCCTGGTCAGCTGAGGGACTGAACAGGAAATTCTTGGTTTTATGGAACAGGGAGAAGAAGGGAGCCCAGAGGCGTAGCATGAGCTTTATTTTTTTTATCAGAATTACCAGTCATTTTAGAATTTTTCTAGTTCTAGAACGGAAAGATTTGATAGGTTATTTGTGGATAAAAGGCTTTGATAGTTTCAACATTTTAATGCAAATTGATTTCAGCAGGTGTGAAATGTCTTGTTCCCTTGAAATCATGTGCTTATAAAGTGAGTTTACAGATAGTTTGAGTTAAAATTAGCACATTTTGTCCCACCTCTCTAGATTACAAGTGTCATTTTTGCACAAAAAAGAAATTCTACAGATAATTGCTTCATGGGATTTCCTCACTGTTTTATAAATTTACATTTCAGATTTGGTTTGTTTGAAGCCATGTCTGCAATTGAAATGATGGACCCAAAAATGGACGCTGGAATGATTGGAAATCAGGTCAACAGAAAAGTCCTTAACTTTGAACAAGCAATAAAGGTGGGTTTTACACTCATTAATGGGGCAGGTCTATATAAAGGTTTACATTAAGGGGGTCCCTTGGGGAAAGCCTGACATTTTATGTTTTTAATTAATATTCTAATAATATATTAAAATTCAATATACTTCATAATCTGTCTCTACATAACAACACTTCTTAGCTGTGGATTGTAAGGTCAAGGCTAATTTCACACAAAGTGCTATACAAAGGAATTTGTTGCTGTGACTTCTTCAAAAGAGTAGTGTTTCTAAAACTGCTCAATAAAAGTTTTACTGGTTGCTTTCTGGGCATTGATCAAAATCGCATGATCTAATTTATATAGAAACATTAATTCTAAACTGATGCTATAGTAATGATTTAATTGCAAATGTTTTACCCTTTAAGGATGGTATAATTCAAATTAAGGACTTGACTTTGCCAGATCTAATAGGAATAATGGATACCTGTTTCTGTTGCTTGGTGAGTATGCGTGTACTCTTTTTTTTTTTTTTTTTTTCTTTGTTTACTTTGGGTGATTTTTAGGCTTTAACATGACGTACTGCAAATACACATAATCAGGGAATCATCATTTGTAGCCTAGATTTGTTATATTAAATGTATTTTCCCCTAAAATGTAAACGCATAATGTATTTTTTCTTTCCAGATAACCTGGTTAGAAGGTCATTCCTTGGCACAAACTGTTTTCACTTGCCTTTATGTTCATAATCCAGACTTAATAGAAGACCCAGCAATGAAAGCTTTTGCTTTGGGCATCCTCAAAATCTGTGACATTGTTAGAGAAAAAATTAACAAAGCTGCAGTTTTTGAAGAGGTAACAATAACAATCCTTGTGTATGTTGTCACCTTTCTATTTAAAACAAATAATCTATAATTATTCTTGCATCTCCCTTGAAGGAGGATTTCCAGTCAATGACATATGGATTTAAGATGGCAAACAGTGTCACAGATCTTCGAGTAACAGGTAAAATGGTCATTTGTGTTTCATAAAATAATTTTATAGTCAAAGAAGCAAATAAAAATGAAAGAAATGCTATACTATTTTAAGGTGTCCCTGATGTTCCACTTAAATTGGTACAGTTACACTACTGGTAATGTAAGATTATGCCCCTGGGTTTATCAGCCACAGTTCTTCTGCTTTTCCTCTACATGATTATAAACTGAATAGGAGGGCTGTTGACCAGATTGTTGACTGAGATAGTGGCAGTTTAGCTAGATTAAATCTGCAAGATGAGCCAGTAATATACCCTCATAGAATTTAAGAGGCAACACTATAAACAGAACAATATGCTTGTACATATTAAAGAGATTGTTCATCTTTAAATTAACTTTTAGTATGATGTAATGAGTTAAATGCTGATACAATTTGCAATTGGTTTTAGTTTTTGTTTTTAGCTTTGTTTTCAGCAACTCCATAGTTCGCAATTTCAGCACTCCTGGTGCTAGGGTCCAAATTACCCTAGCAACTATGCATTGATTTGAATAAGGGATTTGAATAGGAGAGAGAGAGAAAGATGAGTAATAAAAAAATAGCAACTATAAATATGTAGACTTACTGAGCATTTGTTTTTTAAATGGGGTCAGTGACCCCCATTGAAAACTGGAAACCGTCAGAAGAAGGGAAATAATTCAAAATCTATATTAAAAAAAAAATGGGCCAATTTAAAAGTTGCTTAGAATTAACCATTCGATATAATACTAAAAGTTAACTTAAAGGTGAATAACCCCCTTTAATATCTCCATTAGGCATCTACAAAGTGTCAATAAAACAAAAACTTAATGCTACCCCCGAAAAAAAATGTGGTGATCCATTTTACAAACAGGTTTTCTTTATTACTCAAATAAGGCAATTTTACATGTGCCTGTGTGTTAATTCCCTACACTTTCGACAGTTGTTACAGCTATGTCATTGGCTTTCCAGGCATGTTAAAAGATGTAGAAGATGACTTGCAACGCAGAGTAAAGGTAATTTTATGGAATCCACTGTTTATTGCTTTACAGCAAATTTAAGATTTACAAAAACGAATAACATTTAATTAATATATTCGGCATTAATTACTAAGGATGAATTTAAATACTGAAAATCAAGGTTAGGGTCTAATCGATTAAGGATCTGGAGCGCAACAGTAACTGTTGAGAAGACCATTATGATCACAACACCTTTACTTTATGAGCAACATATAGGATGCTACATACCGGGCTGCAGAATATGTTGGTGTTTTATGAATATGTGTTGTTAATTATAATGGTATAGCACTATGTGTCTAACATAGGTGCATATCGGT
Source organism: Xenopus petersii (assembly GCA_038501925.1). Taxonomy (NCBI): domain Eukaryota; kingdom Metazoa; phylum Chordata; class Amphibia; order Anura; family Pipidae; genus Xenopus; species Xenopus petersii. The sequence goes on from CM076672.1 coordinate 150,255,979, forward strand.
TTTCTGATGCTGATCTAGTGTATGAGACCAGTCATAAAAGCAAAAGTGGTTTGTGGACCGTCAGTGGCTTTTTTAAGGCCGTCCCATTATATACTTTTTTATATTTTTTATAAACACACAATAATTTTGTACAGGTTTTTTGTTACTTAAATCCCATTTTCAAAAATCACTGTTTTAAAAACTGAGCATGGTGGTATAATGAACATTCTATCCCTTTCTCCCTAACCTTACTTTTTTATGTGCATTATAAATCAAGAGAACAAAACTCTCCAGGAGGTAGGCATATCAATATCCAAGTCTACAATAAAGAGAAGACTGCATTAAAGTAGATACAGAGGGTGCACTGCAAGGTGCAAGTCACTCATAAGCCTCAAGAATAGAAAGGCTAGATTGGACTTTGCTAAAAAAAAAAACATCTAAAAAAGCCAGCACAGTTCTGGAAAAATATTCTTTGGACAGATGAAACCAAGATCAACCTCTACCAGAATGATGGCAAAAAAAAGTATGGAGAAGGCGTGGAACAGCTCATGATATAAAGCATACCACATCTCTATAAAACATGGCGGAGGCAGTGTGATGGCTTGGGCGTGCATGGCTCTGGGACACTAGTGTTTATCTATGATTTGGCACAGGACAGAAGCAGCCAAATGAATTCTGAGGTCATTTTCGATCTGTATTATGAAACCCCTCCCAATCAATTTGACTGCGAGGCGTTTCATAATACAGATGGACAATGACCCAAAACATACAGCCAAAGCAACCCAGGAGTTTATTAAAGCAAAGAAGTGGAATATTCTTGAATGGCCAAGTCAGTCACCTGATCTGAACCCAATTGAGCTGCATTTCACTTGTTGAACACTAAACTTCAGACAGAAAGGCCCCCAAACAAACAGCAACTGAAAGCCGCTTCAGTAAAGGCCCGGCAGAGCATTAAAAAGCAGGAAACCCCGTAATCTGGTGATGTTCATGACTTCAGGCTGTCATTGCCAGCAAAGGGTTTTCAACCAAGTATTAGAAATAAACATTTTATTTTCATTTTTTTAATTGTCCAATTACTTTGGAGCCCCTGAAATGAAGTGATAAAAAAAGGCTTTAGTTAAAGCTGAAAGTCTGCAGTTCATCTGCATCTGAGTTTTTTTTAAAATTTTATTGTGTTAATGTACAGAACCAAAATTAGAAAAAAACTTTAAGTAGAAAAAAAATTGTAGTTTTTAAGTGCAGATTAACAAATTCATAGAAAGTAGTTCCCAGCTCAATATACCCAACTCCTCAATTATTCTTAGTTCATAACTTTTTTCATGTCTGTTTGATTCACTAAAACTGTAATTACAGTACATCTTCGAGCTTACATTATGACGGCATTTTATCATTACTTCCTGAAGACCCTGCACCCTTATATTTTATGAAAATAGACGTTGGGTTACTGTTGCATATGTACTTTGATTTATTGAAGGGTTTCTTTGCCATTAGCCAAGCTTGACTGACAGATTCGGCTTTTCTGGAAAGAATGTCTGGATGTCATGAAGCACTGGTGTTGTTGGGCTCAGGGTCTTTCTAAGGCAGCAATGTGTTAGTGTAACTTTAAAATGCGGCACCATCTTACAGTGAAGCTCATCAATAATATTTTTTACACTAGAGCACAAGGAGTCGCCAAGGAGAGGCAAGAGACCCTGACGTAGAGCTTGAAGTAAGATTTTTAACAGTATACGGCAATACATCAAGAACCCAGTTGTGCCAGAAGGATTCATGAAACCCATTTTATCTGTTTTGATATTCTGCATTTATGGGTGGATTGAAGGCGACATATCACGAAACTGAAAGTCCCCCAATATTGTTGCCAATAATGAATACTATATGGTGCTGGATTCACTCTGAGCTAAAAATTATCATCTTTAAAAATTGCCCCTTTATTGGAGCTCCCCATAGATCTGCTGTGGTGCCTCTCAATATTACAGCCCTGCATTCACACAGGCTTCACTTCCCTATCAGGTCAATCTAGCCGCTGATTGGTTCCTATCCTACAGTGCAATGTGCTGAGTGCCCAGCACCTCTGCACGGCCTGGTAAAAGAGGCAGCAGAAAGTGGAACACATGGGTGCTACTTGTAGGGTTTTTGGAGATCCTGATCTCTTGATTTGTTATTTTAGTTTAGATATTTATGTTCAGCTGTACTGTGTATAATCTCCTCATGTGAATGTGAGCTGTTAGAATTGATACCTTTATTTTTTACATTCTGTGCTGTTGAGAAATGTAGCAAAATGTAACAGTTCAGTGTCTGCACTTGGATTATTGAGTTGCTAGTCTGAAACTCTAGAAAGAGGGATTAAAGGAGGAGGAAAGCTACCAAGGCAGTTTATTGCCAATAGATTAGCCACAACAATGCAAGCGAGAATGCCATTTTTATTCTTTAGAATGCTTTTCCGTACCATAAACGGCTCCAGACACAGTCTGTTTGTTTAGGATAGCAGCTGCCATATTAGCTTGCTGTGACATCACTTCCTGCCTGTGTCTCTCCCTGCTCACTCATAGCTCTGGGTTTAGATTACAGCAGGGAGGGGAGAGGAGTAAACTGAGCATGCTATGTTATAGAATGGCTATATCTAAGCAATTATTTCAATTGGTCTACATTTTTTCTTTTTTATAGTTTTTGAATTATTTGCCTTCTTCTTACTCTTTCCAGCCTTCAAATAGGGGTCACTTACCCCATCTAAAAAAACAAATGATCTGTAAGGCTAAAAATATATTGTTATTGCTACTTATTATTATTTCTCTTTCTATTCAGATCCTCTTCTATTCCTCTCCTAGTCTCATAATCAAATCAATGCATGGTTGGTAGGATAATTTGGACCCTGGCAACCAGATTGATGAAACTGCAAACTGGAGAGCTGCTGAATTAAAAGCTAAATAACCACAAATAATAATAATAATAATAATAATAAAAACCAGTTGCAAATTGTCTCAGAATATCGCGCTCTACATCATATTAAAAGTTAATTTAAAGATGAAAAACCCCTTTAAGTCAGTTGAATGCCATTATTTCTGGTGTACTCTGTTATAATCTAAAAAAAAAAAAAGTGTTTGGAAGGTGTACACCGCCCTTTAATATGGTTATCTTTAGACACACTTAAGCAAATGTGTACTTTTACTGAAGTTCATTGTCTTACAGTGCTTAGAAATGTAACTCAATCCAAGATTTGAAAGCAACGTCAACCTTTTACATTTTTTTTTCTTCTTCAGCATCAACAGTTTTTGGCAGTATTTAGCAGAGTAAAGTTTACACGCATTCTCCTGACTGTATTAATTGCTTTCACAAAGAAGGAGGTAAGGAATATTTTATACTAAAAATGTTTCAATTTACCTTCTAATATTTACTAGGTGGAGGATTTGGGAAAGTGCAGTTTTATAACAGTAGCTGCAAGATAGTAAATCTTTTCTATATGATCTATTTTTACCATTAATTCTGCTATATCTTTACTTGTGTTTCCTAGACATGTGCAGTGGTTGAAGCATCAAAGCTTATTGGCCAAGCAGTTGACCTTTTGTCTGCCATTCACAGTTCCCTTTCACTTGGTATTCAAGCCCAAAATGATACCACAAAGGGCGGTAAGAGTCCCTGCTGTTTTTTTCTTCACTCGTTTATTATTACATTTTAGTCGTTTTGCAAATTCAGAAGCGTGAACGTTTCCTATTGCTTTTATATCATAAACCATAACACAACATATATGTTAAGAAAGATTTTTGAAAAATCACCTCACACAAATATTTCTTGTATTTCTATTTATTTTCTTTTAGACCACCCTATTATGATGGGATTTGAGCCCCTTGTTAACCAGCGGTTGCTTCCACCAACTTTTCCTCGATACGCAAAAATAATTAAGAAAGAGGAAATGGTCATCTACTTTTCTAAACTTATAGATCGGATAAAAACAGTGTGTGAAGTTGTCAATCTATCAAACCTACATAGTATATTGGTAAGTATACTATTTTCATATTGCTTACACTCCCTGTAAGATAAGTACTGTTTGTTATGGACAAATAATTATTTTGTTCCTTATTTCAGCCAGACTTGCTGAACAAAATCAGCTAGTGCTAGTAACTTATTAAAAAGTTTAGAAACTGCAGGACTGCACCCCACGGTGGGGCTGTGCAAAATAGAGGGTGGTGTACAATCTTTAGGCCAATTAGGATGGTGGTTGTGATTTTATGACTCATCAGATATTTCTGGAATCTCAGCCTGTATTGTGATCATTGGTTTGATCTCCTAGATTTTATAACTATATAAGCTGGACTGATATGACTGTTTTAGTATACTGTGTCCATAATCTTGTCCCTCTAATTTTGAGTTAGGGGACCTGCCTAAATTTTGGTCTGCAAAGAAGGGCGTGAACCCAAAAATACTGAAACCCTCTGCTCCTAATATTCACTGTGCACCGTTGTACAGCATTAACCTGTGAATGCACTTGGGAGTACTCTGGGGATGAGCTGGAACATTCGAATGTATGCAAAAATATTCTTATTTAACGAATATGCAGTTGCTAGCTTGTATTTGTTTTGTTTAGTTTTCCAAATAACTCCAAGAGGAAGTATACTGTTTATTTCAGGCCCAGTTACTTTATAATTGATAATGCACGGTTTATTTGATAGTATTCACTTTCCTGTTTGTCTGCTGATGTGCATGCTGGATGGTTGTTATAACATGTAGACCTTGTTTGGCAGTTGTTAGATATTCCACTTGTTTTTCATAATTATATATGATATGGATAGTTTGCAAGTTTGACTACCTGTTGTGAATATAAAATATCTTTCCAGTTAATAAAAAAATACATATCCCAGGCTTTTGAATTTGACAGAAGGCAAAATACAGCTACAAAAATACAGGTCATATGATAAAAAAAAAAAAACAATGGCAATGTAAAAATTGGCACCAGATCAGTAGCAAAAATGATCACTTACATTTGTTCCCTAATTGCATTTATGTCGTATGAACATATAAGCACTGGTGCTTCCTATATTTATACATGTGATTTAGCCAAGTCATAACATTTCCACTGTAACATTAAAATTGTCCCTGTTTTATAATGTTGGACTAGGCTCAAAAATGTTAAATGGCATTACTGGTCTATTGTTGTAAAACAGGGTCAATTTTATCTTTACAGTGGCCCTCTTATTTACCTGATGAATGCTTTTTAAAGTAGGTAACCACATATTTGTACATAATGTTTGTGGGACTTTGGGATGCAGAGTTGCAAAGCTGTTACTAACTTTAAAGCTAGTGTCACATGGAGGCTGAAAATCAGCCTATGTCCCGGCATTAGCCTCATCTCCTGCATGCACCTGAATTGTTGTCGGCTTGAGTGCAGGGGCGCTCTGTTGATTTTGGCATGATAATGCATACACTCTTATTTCTTAAATGAAATCGGCCGCAGGTGCCTTTACCCAAGCCAACACAACAGTTCCGGGTGCAGGCAGAAGAGGAGGCTAATATGCATAGGGTAGAGTCCTGCGCCAAACCAATTTGTTAAACGCAACCCGCATACTTACCCCCTTGAAGCCGATACCCGACCCGCAAGGACCTTCCACAACCCACTGACCATCAAGAAACAGGAAATGCTGTCGTAAACTGGAAGTGAAATCATTGGAAGTAGGCATGATCAGAAAAAAAAAGGAGTAAAACTCGCTATTGAGAAGACTCCCATCCCGCAAACCCGGAGAACTGCCGACCCGCGTCTATACCAGTTCCCGAACCCTCTTCATGCAACCCGCAGGGTACCGCAGGTTTTTGCAGGAAACCAGCGGGTACCTGACCCCTGCAGGACTCTAGCATAGGGGCTGATTTTTGGCCTGTGTATTTCAGCCCCCATCTGGCATTAGCCTTAAGGTCCCCATAGACGCAAAGATTTTCTTTGCCGAACTACAAATTTTAGCGAAATCTAACCAATGTGTCAAATTATAGTGAAGTTAGTGGGATTCGAACGATCGTACATCTTACGATTTTTCGTCCGCCATCTGTCAGAAAATTGATCTGCCAGGTTAAAAAATCGGTCCCAGTGCAATCTATCTATGTTTGCAGGGTCCAGCAGGCAGCTACCCTAAGTTTTGCTGGCAATATCGCCTGAAATGGTATTTTTAGTTGATGGACACATCGTACATTTAAACAATCGTTTTGAGATAATCGTGGTCTCACGATTAAGAAAAGATCTTTTAAAGATCTTTACATCTATGGCCAGCTTTAATGGCATGTATTGTGCTGTCTACAGCATTCTCACAAGCCAGAAATACTAGGCACTAGCTACAAAGCTGCTGCTTTTTACTTGCATGGAATTAGCCATGTTAGCAATAACATACATTCACCTAAATATCTGCTGTTCTACTGCTGCCTTGCTGAACTTTATTTACCTGGTTTATACATCATTTATGCATTTACTATTATGCTGGTTATTTATATAAGACTAGGATAGATTACATTGATGTCGTTCAAAAAACAGTGGCATCTCTATATACATGTTATTTTAGTGCAGGTACTTGTATTAAGCTAATAAATTTTTAATGTATTCGTTTTATGCATTGACAGATAATGCCCCCTTTGTCTCTGTTATCTGATAGGATTTCTTCTGTGAATTCAGTGTACAATCGCCTTGTGTTCTCTCCAGATCCCTCTTACAGGTAAAATATCTTAAGTTGCATATCTATACATATACTTCTGTATAGAAAATCACTGGCAATCTATTGTGTTGGGAAGCTCTGAGAATAAATTCTAACACATTTTAATTTCCAGCACGAATGTTTAGTCGTCTCTGGAGTGTGAAATGTATGTTGTTAATTGTAGGCAGTATATACCTGTGGCCATCAATGTTCCCTTTAATTCCTCCTCGGCTGTGTTGGCAAAAACATTCTTTTGTGTGCACATTTTTAACTTGTATGTGCAGTTTTTAAAAACAGTGTGCTCAGATTAGAATTGATACAAAATGTTGTGTTTTCATACACAATTCTTTGTGCGCATCACAATTTGTTGTGTGCTCCTTAGAAGGAACATTGGAGGCCATATTTTTTTTTTTCTTTCAATGTAAGCAAAAATAAGCAGAACATTTTGCCTATTTTAATTATATTTTGAGTTACAAAAAAATATTTCTAATTTTGCTTTTGTAATACAACTGTAATTGAGCATTCTTTTGCTGCTATTACTGTATACATATTAGAATTAATTTGCTGAGTTAGCTTAGAGATAATGAGCTATGAACAAACCCTTCCCTTCATCCTTTGTTGTGACGCAAAGGTATCTTTGTTCTGTACGATTTTCGGATCATGAGTGAAGTGAGTTTTTCATACCATGACGATCGGTCGTTCAGCCGATCAGACAGGTTGAAAAATTTATATTAGCTAAAGATAATATCTATTTGTTGGATATAACTGTCATACAATTGCTGTCTGTCAATTAATGTCCTGAGCATTGTGTAATTTGTTCTCTTTACCACATTATATTAATCTGAATAGTTAGTTGCAGGTCAGAAGATTTTTTCATGGGTGCTCGGTTGTCCAACATAGGCTATAATCTGCACAGATTCTTTACAGATAATCAGAAGTCCAGTATGCAGGAGGTTTATGTATGCACTGGTTATACAATGATCTACCCGGCCACAAAGACCAAATAAGGAGTAGTTTAAATCTCCCTGTTTAGCTCATAAAAACCATAGATTTGGAACAATCGGCAAAAAATAATGTTCAAGACAAGCCCCATTTATTGCACTCCATTTGAACCTGGGGGAGGGGAGGAGCTTCTATATCATTGCAATTTGAAAAACAAAGACAATGCAGCTCAGCAATTTTCTGTTTTTTTTTTTTGTAAAAATTTTTTTAAGGCTACCTTTCTAGTGGATAACAAGAAGGTTTTTGGAACGCATCTGATGCAGGACATGGTGAAAGATGCACTTCGGTCTTTTGTTAGCCCTCCCGCCCTTTCTCCAAAGTAAGAGATTTCTCATGAAAAAAAAATATTTCTCAATATCATTCCCAATTAAATGCTTACAGCTGTTTATTTCCTTTCTTTTAGATGTTGTTTGTATAATAACCACCAAGCAAAAGACTACATAGATTCCTTTGTGACTCACTGTGTGAGGGTAAGAATTTATTGCCTGACAAGTGTGCTTTTTTATTTGTTTAATAGTTGCTGTCTGAAAGTAACCACTTTGTCTTTTTAAGCCATTTTGCAACCTGATCCAGATCCATGGACACAACAGGGCACGGCAAAGGGACAAACTTGGACATATTCTTGAAGATTTTGCCACTTTACAAGATGAGGTATGCATATGTGTACCAAATAGATTCTGATCGCTACTATACCTACCACCATAAGGACAGAATATTAGCTGTATTGTTTTTTTTCCACTGAGAAGACATGATAGTGATACTGTCAATAAAACCAATCTTCAAAATATTAATGTACAAAATAAATAAAATAGTCCCTTCTCAACCTGCTAATGCTAACAGGCTACTGCAGCACAAATATGGCAGCTCCATCCTAGCCATCATGCACCCTAGCAATCATGCACTGATTTGAACAAGAGACTGGAATATGAATAGGAGAGGCCTGAATAGAAAGACTAGTAATAAAAAGTAGCAATAACAATACATTTGTAGCCTTAACTTAACTAATATCTGACACCCAACTCCTGTATAAAGAGAGAATAAAGTGAAACAGATGCTGAGAGAGGAATAGTGAGGATAAACTTTATTATTTCAGAAACGGTACCGAATTTTTAATTGGTTGTATTTAGAAATTTTCTTCAGTATGCTGAAGCTTATATTCAATTTTAACTTTTGCCATAGTTCCCCTTTAATTCCTTTTTTTTTTTCATTTAACAAGCAAAAAACGTTCTAGTCTTTGAACTGAATAATATAAGCAGAAACTGTTGTTATAGCTCAGAGCAATTATTTTTTATCTTTTTATATGGATTGGAGAATAGTTTGATGTAAATCTAGTATTCAAAAAAGTGCAAGCTTTCAGCCTTGAAAATACAGATTTGTAACTGTAAAAACTTCTGTCCCTGCTACAGATTGTCAAACACATTTGTTTTGAACCACAGTGGGACAGTCTACATTTTAAATGAATGTGCTCTATATTTTGCAAAGGCTTTTGATATAGTAACACAACCTTAAGAAAAGTAACACCAAAAACAGAAAGTGTATCATAGTAATTAAAATATAATGTACTGTTGCTCTGCACTGTTAAACTGATGTGTTTGCTTCAGAAAGACCACTTGTTACATATACATATAACAAGCTGCTGTGTAGCCATGGGGGCAAGCATTCAAGCTGGAAAAAAGGAGAAAAGGCACAGGTTACATAGTACATAACAGATAAAACACCATTGTATTGGACAGGGCTTATTTGTTATCTGCTATGTAACCTGTGTTACTTAAAAAAGCTTTCATTTTTTAGTGTTACTGTTCCTTTAAGCTATATAAATATATTACCTACTTTCTAGGTTAACATTTTAAGTAATAGTTATTCTGGTTTTACAATTTCCTCAGCCATGGTTTACCTGCGGTCAGCAAATTGAGGTTGCTGATACATCAGTTTTGGGTTCGGTTGGGTAGCGGGTCCAAGCAGGTAAAAATGCAAGTTCTGGGTCGGGTACAGGTTTCAAAAATTGGTTCCATGCAAGACACCAATTTCATATAATTTTTGTATTAGATGCTAGAATTTTAATCTGCTTTAGTTTCTTTAATAGTTTTTAAGTGTTGCCTTTGTATAGTACATCGCCATATTTGTTATCTCTGTACTTTATAATGACATTTTGTTTCTGGCCCTTTCTGCCAGGCAGAAAAGGTAGATGCAGCCCTTCACAGCATGTTACTCAAACAAGAACCACAGAGACAGCATTTGGCTTGCCTGGGAACCTGGGTGCTTTACCATAACCTGCGAATAATGATTCAGTATCTACTGAGCGGCTTTGAGTTGGAACTCTATAGCATGCATGAATATTACTACATATATTGGTAAGTGTAAACCTATTGTTTTAGTATTGGTATTTTACAAAGAGAACTTTTTTTCTACAGCAGACACATTCACTGATTTTTTTTTTTTAGGTTATGCTGCAAATCACTGTAATCTGCAGGAAACTGTGCTACTTATTTGGGACCAGGCTAACTTTCTTATAACACTTAAGATTTATTTACAGAATTAAAATCTTTTACAATGAAGGTCACTGGCCATTTTTGCTTCATTAACTATTTCTGTGCAGGCATGCACTTCCGTAGTGTAAAATGATGATCATGGTTTCTATTTATATAATCTCTATAATACTTGGGACCTGGGATTAATCTGTAATTGGGATCACCATACCTGAAGGGCCAGATTTAAGAATGTTTGAGCCTTTGTGATCAAAATCTTGCGTAGTTTCTTCCTTCAAATACCAATGATTTCTGCTGAGTGGAATTTTCTTTTCCCCCAACCAATTTAATTATTTTTATTTTTTAGTTGGGGGGGGGGACCCCTATCAACAGAAAGCCAAGGAATTCGAAATAAGAAACGACACCAGAGTTTCTTCGAACATTTTTACAGTGGGCCCTAAGTTTCCTAAAAATCATTTAAGCATTAAATTAACCCAACTGAATTTTTTGCCACGGCCCCTAGTGGTCAAAAGAGGCCAATATAGAAATACAAAATTCATATACTCATGCATTTAAATTAAAAAGCTGAGTTCATGACATATTAAAATCCATCAGACCCCATAAAAAAGCCTAACGCATTTCATGCTTACCCAGCACTTAAGAGGAGATGCCTAAGAATAAGTGCTGGGTAAACATGAAATGTGTTAGGTTTTTTTTTGTGGGTCTAATGGATTTTAATATGTCATAATAAATTCAGCTTTTTAATTTAAATGCACGAGTATATGAATTTTGTATTACAAATATGTTATTTTAATTAAAAAAATGTAATTCATCGCTCTATATTGACTGTGTGGGAGATGGCCTATTTTGAAGTTCGGAGCTTTCAAAATATCGGGACGTCTGA